>JAJGRW010000623.1:132784-480655 GCA_025461045.1 Carex parvula | reverse complement strand
TCAAAGAGATCAGTGACGGTAGCGTTTCGAGTAACTTGGTTATAATTATTACCCGATTGGAAGACTCACGATAAATACCTAATTTACGCAAATTATTTAAAACGGGTAACTTCCTAGCCCATGTTCCCGAAGGCTGTACCCATTGCATGGTCTGGAGATTTGTTAAATCAGCTGTTGATGTTGGTCCGTCGAGAACCTGATAGCTACTAGACAGTACATGCCTCAGTGTACAAGATGTCCATATAGCCATAGGTTGGAAAGACACTCCTCGCAAGTCTAGGGTTTCGAGAACTTTCATACGATGAAAGGAAAATTTGGCAACAGGACCAAAATAGCAGCCTCTAAACCCTAAGTATTTTAGGAGAACCAACTCCTCAAGCACCTTGAAGTCAAGAGAACTACTGGGTTCTGTTGACTCTATTCTCATTCCTACAAGTTCTAGAACTTTAAGTAATCTAAAATTAGAACACTTGGGGTACGAGTCGGCCAAACCATAGTAAAGAACGGGTACTTGGACCCTACATATTCCATGATCGCAGGTTGTCAGATTGAACGAAATACGTCGGGTTCCTTTGTTGGGTTGGTTAACATCATATGCTTTTGAGAAAACAGTAACAAAGTTTTCTTGCCGGGCTTCATGAATGCTAAGTCACGAAGAAGATCATGCACTTGGAAGCTTTTGATCGAACCTCTCGTTGTTCGACTTGTTACTTGAATCATACTCCTGAATTAATTTTGGTTTATAAGAAGTCAGTAAATAAGTTGAAAGTATTCACTAGTAGAAAACGATCAATGAGGGACGGTCCAAAATGCACATCAGGAACAGACATCCGTGCGATACTGACCCATGCGTTACTAATAGCACCACTAATCAAGAACGATCATGTAGCCGATCCTGATTAGACAATCCAGGACGGTCGTTTACATATAGCCGTTCCTGATTCGGACAATCAAGGACGGTCGTTATAAATAGCCGTTCCTGATTTGTGCAATCAAGGATGGTCGTTTACATATAGCCGTTCCTGATTCGGACTATCAAGGACGGTCGTTTATAATTAGCCGTTCCTGATTCGGACTATCAAGGACGGTCGTTTATAAATAACCGTTTCCTAATTTGTACAATCAAGGACGGTCGTTTATATATAGCCGTTCCTGAGTCGTGGTATTAAGGACGGTCGTTTCATTTATCCGTTCACATTAAGCCATTGCCTGATTATAGATAATCAAGAACGATCGTTAATAAACGGCCGTTCCTGATAGTATCAGGACGGCTCTTTATTAACGACCGTTCCTAATACCTCTTTCAAGGTCGGCTCTTAGTAACGACCGTTCCTAATACCTCTTTCTAAGGGTCGGCTCTTTATTAACGACGTTCCTGTTTGTATCAGTATCATTCTTTAAACCAGAACCGATCCTAATAGGGTGATACAAATTCTCCACTAGTGCTTGTAGCCATAACAAAGGTTTATATTCTTAACCCACTAGTTCCTTAATTATAAGATAAAATATGTTGATTATAAAGATGCACCGAAATTAAAACTATATAATTAATAAAATTTGTACGTAATTGTATATAAGACCTTTGTAAATTGTGCTCTAATTTGAAGGAAATATGTTAGATGAAAAATTTGGAATACTTAATAAATTAAAACTATAGATTTAAGAATCCTAGCTAATCCCTCACTGCAAAATTATATTTTTGCACCTTCCAAATTTTGATTTTTATTGTTACAGTTGTGTTTCTTTTACAAAAAAAATAAAGGATACCTAATTTAGGAGAAGCTTTTGTGCACTATTTAAAACAAAAATTGAGAAGTACACTTTGTAGAAGGTTTTTGAGAAAGAAGCTATTTATTGTGGAAGAAATCATAAAAATTTGAAAGAGATGTCTAATAATTGTAAGAAAATAGTATTTTGTTTTGGAAAATGATGGATCTGACAATAAAGAGTATATGTAAGGGCTTTGTAGCTTATTTTTGTTTTGTCTTATGCTCCATTTCACTCGATTTTTGTGGATGCTTTCTAATGGAAGATTCTAACTTCTACATTATTAATTGTAAAACAAAATTGAAGTATAAATCAAGTACTATACGTCAAGTGTGTTCTATGATATAAAGAACTTGTGATAAAAAAGTTTGTACTAGTATTGTATAGATGCCTGATAAAAATATAAGGAATAACCTTTGAAAAAGTTCCTCAAGACAATCCTCAGCCATTTCCTCAATTGTTGTTGTGTCTTCGTGTGGTATGAACCTCTCTGTTGCCCACATTCTAATCACACGTGATGCTGAAATCTCATAGTCTTCGGGAAAGGAAGCAAGATATAGGAAGCATGCCTTAAGATAATAAGGCATATCTTCATAGCTCATTGCTAGCACTTCCATGCAATCCTTTCCTTTTGATTGCCAATTCATTGTTTGCAGCACCCTTCTCCACGCAGGATAGGACGGGTTCTTTTGTTGAAAGGATACCACCTACAACAAGTAGAGCTAGAGGTAGCCCCTTGCATTTCTTTGATAGTTCCTCTGCAAGCTCGAGGAGATCGCTAATAGGATATTCTTCATCAGGTTCTTGATGAGGGAAAGCCTTTTTGAGAAGGAGATCTAGGCTCTTCTTTTCATCTAAGAAGTCGAGTTTGTATGGTGCCATCTTTGAGTCAGCATAATGGGCAACATCAATGAACCTACTAGTTATCAGGATGCGACTGCCATTTTTTACATCAGGCAATGCATGTTTGAGTTGATTCCATAAATCACCCGCCATACATCATCTAAAATAATAAGATACCTTTTTTTACTCAAATAACTTGTGAGCTCATTGATAATTTTTCAACATCTTGCTTCTCAGGTACGTTACGTTGAACTGGAGTACCATCTTTCTCAAGAGATCAGTTATACTGAACTGCTGAGAGATTGATAGCATTATATGATACTTGAACTCTGCCTTCGCACTGTATACACAACAAACATGATATACTATTAGATTGATTTCTAGATAGCATGATTTTTGAAGAATAATCATTACTGCAACTATGTATTATTGAATCAATTATTGAAGATGTCAGCAATTATTGAATCAATTAAGTAATTTTTGTCAGTTATCTAAACCCGCTATATATGTGAATAGCGAAACTAGTAATTTTTGTTCACATTTATATATGTAGATCCTTGAACATCATTATTGTTATTAGTTTTGTAAATTCTATAAACATTGTCGTTAATTAGTATTAACAAAAAATTTAAGAGACAGTAGCAGCATAGACCAGCGCTCAACATCAAATGTCCGTAGCTACTGTCAGTAATAATGATAATATTATTATTATTATTATTATTATTACTATTACTACTACTATTAAAATAAATATTATTATTATTATTGTTATTATTATTATTATTATTATTATTATTATTATTATTATTATTATTCGTATTGAGCAGTTAGGGTTGACTATTACATCTTCCAAATCATAATTTATCTAATAATACAACGAACCAGTTTGATCTACATATAGCAACTTAGCCTAACTCTTACTTTTATTGTTGTTATTATTGAAATTATTTATCTCACTAAAACATGATTGAATAAGAAAAATATGCAATTACCTTCTGTATACCATATGTGCAAGGGTAGTCTTTCCAAGACCGCCCTGACCCACAATGGTTATGACGGCCCGCCTTGGTGCTTCCTCCAGTCGCAACAGCTTCAGGATTTTGTTCTTGTCAGTATGCAGGCCTACGACTTCATTTTCGTCTTTTACATAGTGATAAGTAGCTCTCCGGTAGGGCAGTACGATGGCCTCTCCCTTGCCCTTTTCTTGCAGTGGTTCGATTGCGTAGTCGACTCTGATCTTAGATATCTCTTCGAGTAAATTTTGAATAGCATCGAGCTCATTGCCAAGCTCATTGAGGACAGGCACCTCCATGGGCTGGCACATCCTCATCTTCTTGAGTTTATGCAAAAAGCTAGGATCTTTTTGGTGTTGATCTTCAATTTTGAGAAAGAACGTGTCAGTTGCGTCCTCGATGCGATAGGCCACATCACGGAGCTCATTCAGCCAGTTCTGCACTCTCGCATCTCCTTTTCGTTTTGAATCTGCATCTTGCAGGAAACACTTGATTCGTATGAGGTCACGCTGCACTCGTTCGACTTTCTTCCCAACCCCACCCAAGAACTCTATTTTGTTGGCGATGATATCGGCAAGCTTGGACAGAACAAATTGTACAACCGCCTCAGCCATTTCTCTCTCTCGCTCTTGTTTTTGAAGTATGAACTAGTATAAGGAGGATATTATTAGCTAGTGCAGATGACTATCCTAAGCAAAGATGGTATGTTTATATAGGCGATCAGGCCGGATATTATTAATTTATGGAATGCCCAGTTGGTGCGCAAATCATTTTTTTTTTTAATCATTTCCCATCATTCTTAGTTGGCATTTGTACTTCTCTATTTTTCATGTTTTGTTTCCTTTTGACCTGAGGTGGTCCTAATTGCGTCGATCCAACCAACTACGTACATATTTTTTAATTCTATTTTTTTTTCAGAAATTGAGCTTTCATTTTATATATCTTATACATTATCTCAAATATGAATATTAAAGTGACAACAAGATATATATGACCTATAGTTTTTTTCCTCCCAATAGTTAAAACTTACGACGACTAGTTAGAACAAAATATCTCAAATATAGATATATAACAGCTGGAAATTTTCTTATAACATAACATTTAACTTTGTTTATGGACTTGGTGAACTTAAGAACACCCTAGTTCTACTACAAAAACATTTAACTTTCACTAATTTACTTTTTATTATAATGATCTACCATGATATATACTATCAATATGTTTTGTTTTTTAATAGATTTAGTTTGAGGATATATATTGTAATACTTTTATTTTTTATTTTTATGTTTTTTTAGTTAAAGCAATATATGCCTTTATATAATGCAAAAATAATAAAGTGTTTTTCTCATAAAAAATAATAATAAAATATTTTTACTTTTCTTTTTCTTAGATTATATGAACTTTTTACTCGAGTGAAAAAAATGACTTGAGTCATTCTTTTTCTTTTTATCATATACTTAGATTGTGATTTCGAATCTGCATCTTCAAAGAAAGAATAATTATGCTGGACGTGATTTCCAAATTATAAAAATTGAATAACACATCTTCGCATCCATCTCTTGCTTTTGATTTTATTTGTTGTGCATGATTGACACTGTCAGGATCGCACAGTTCTGATGCTCCTTCAACCGATAGGCCTCAAACTTCGAATGAAAGGCCATAATACCATCTGAGACCCTTCAACTAACAGCCGAAATTTTTATTTATACCATAATATCAAAAATAATAAACCAAATAACCACCATTTTTGGAAATTTTGAATTTCACCACGGCCGCACTTTGCCGGTGCGGACCCATTTCAGGGAGGCCGCACAATGCCGGTGCGGACCCTGTTAATTTATTTATTTTTTATCAGAAATGTATAGTTTGATTAGGATTTAGTTTTGACAGTTGTTTAATTGTTTGTGTTTCAAATGTCGTTTAATCTGAAATTTTTGTTCATTTGTTTGATCAAATATAAAGAGACATTACTAATAAATATAAATGGGCCATAAAAAGAAGCTTACAGTACAATAATGTTAATGTCATCGTACATTACAAATACGTCTAATGAACCAAAAATAAACAACGTTTTTATCCTCGGGCACCTCGAGCAGCTCTGTTATGTCTTTCCTGTGTATCTCGGCCGGCTTGGTGTCCTCTTCTCCTATTATTTAGTACGTCCAACCACATCGGAATTTGGTTGTGTCGTCTTCTACCCAAAGAAACATTTTTATCCTCTGGAACAAGGACAGTGCCCTCGTTTTCAGTCCATTCCAACTGATTTTCATACACATTGCATTCAGCCCTCCATGTGTTGATCAGTGTCTGGATGTGGTAGTAGTGACTTACAAAGATGCTAGAGTTGATGCCTCAGAGACGGCGCACAGACAGAACATGAGAACACGGTATTCTGTCCAATTAAGGCTTCTAACATGTTCATTCCACCGTGTGATCATCCCTGATAATCACCGTGTATTTGAAATTGGCCTTGGTAAACCGGCCAGAATCGTCAGGTATGAAAGCATGAACTCTCTCTTGTGTGGAGGTTACCTCGAACTCGTTGTAGTTGCCAAACCCTTCAAGTGTCTTCATAGTATCGGACCTCTCGAACTGTTTTTTAATAAGCTATGAAAAATAAAAAATAATGAAGAAGTCATATTTTTTTAACAAATTTACTAAAAAATTATGAAGAAAAAACTACAAATAAAAATACCTGATGCACACGACACGAGAACTGTTCACCTTGATTAGCTTCAAATTCCGTTTTGGCACTCCTTTACGCAAACCATGTGAGACATTTATAAAATGTGTCTTCAATAATTGTTGCCACTTAGACCCGTTTGTAGTCATAATTACCCAACGGTAACCACCGTCCAGTGCTTGGAATATCTTCCATGGTTTCGGGCACTAGTTCTCATCTTGATCCAAATATTTACCCACACCGTCCAACCAATTGAGGGCACGGTCACATACATTCCCCATTGCTTGCATTCCTTGCTCGTATCTCCTCATCTTCCTCTTAGCCACACATATCCTAAAAAACTTGATTGTCGCATCACTGTAACTGTTCTTCTTCATGTTCTCGGCTATGTGAGTAGCACAAAGACGGTGAACACATTGATCCTCATCCTCATCGTTCCCCCAGATCACTGATCAGAGTCAAAATGATGATGAATTACGTAGGGTTTTGGCTTAGGCTTTGCATATTATCTCACACTTATGTTTAATTAATTAGAGAAAAAGGCTCTGTTATGTTTTATTGCAGGAAACATGTTTTGGGACTATTTCACATCAAATGGAGCAAGAATCAGGTCAATCGGATAAGCGACGCTCATCGACTAAGGCTCTGTTACGGCCCGCATTGTCTGATATGGACCAAGTTAGATACGGACCAGGAGGTAGCGTGATACGCATTAAACCCCTCAGCGACATGGTCTCAATACGGACCGTATCAGTTAGTACGATCAGTAACCAAGGCGCCATTTGGGGAATAATTGCTACAGCTGTATCCAGATCAGGTTTCATGGCCTCTACTCATCTTTAGACGTCCCCTCACTTCTATATAAGCACCCAGGATAGAAGAAGAAGATATCTTTGCAATTTTGGTTAAATTTGATTAAGTGAGAAAGAGAGGAGTGATTGTAACCATGCCGTTCCGCAGCTAAGTTCTTTTCTTAGGAGCTAGACAGTAAACCTTGTTACTCATGATGCTTTGATATATATATTTTCTATTGATTATGATTTCTTGTTGTTTAATTGAAATGCTTTTGTAATTTATTATCCCTTCACCTGATATCGATGATCTAGTTTAGTCCGTTAGGGTAGTGACAGTACTTTAATGGTATGAGAAACTATGATGGACAAGTTAGCCTCGTTGGAAGTCATTAGATTTATGTGAAGAAAACCTTGGCGGGGAAGCCATAAATTGGAACAACAAAACGCAAACCAAGTTCTTTCATGTGCATAAGATAAATCGCAGTGTCCTATGTAGCAACTTGTGTATTTTAGAGATCTGTCATTTGCGTAAGATAACTCGCAGTGTCCTATGTAGTATCTCGATGGAAGTCCCGTCATTTACGTAAGTAACTCGCAGTGTCCTATGTAGTGTCTTCCATAAACAACAACAGAAAATCAGACCCGACAGAAGTAGAATATCAAAGAGGATTGAGTGGCAATGGTGTGCCGAAACCCTAGGAATTCTCATCTCTATCTTTATTTTAATTACTTTTAAATTGCCAAGTTTACATTGATCACAACTTCAACTCTCAAATTTTCAAATTTTGTCTAGCCTTTCGAAATATTGTGATTTGATCGCTCAAGACTCTGAACCAATATTCTCTGTGGATCGATCTTGATTATATTACTAGATATGATTGTGTGCTTGCGATCCGAACCGATAGTATTTCCGAGTTTATAAATTTTAAAATATAACATCGCTCACTTTTGAGTGATCAAACTTTTTGGCGCCGTTGTCGGGGAATAACGATTTATTGTGCAAGGCCTCGCGAAACGCCCTTACTTTGACCATTGAATCAATTAATTAGGGATGCCAAAACTTTTAATTTTCTTCATTTTTATTTTTATTTTTTTATTTTTTCGTTTTTCTTTTTATTATTATTTTCTTTTTCAGTTTTTAGTATAAATTTTCAGATTTTCTTTTCTTTTATTTCTTAGGACACTACACGCTGGCCGAATCATCCCTACGGAGATCTCTAAGGATTGCAAGTACGAGAGGACACTTCGCTTTCACATCATCGATAAGGACCAACCATAGTCCATTCTCAAGTTATTCTGAAAGCGAATGTGACTCAGATTCGATCAACAAGGATGACCAATCGAAACGAACCGATTTACAACAATCCACCATTCAACAATGAAAACGGACAAGAAGGCAATGGTGAAAATGGAGTTCAGAATGCAGCGAAACCCAGACTTCTACGAGACTATTGGCGATCAGATTTACAACAATCAACCATTCAACAATGAAAACGGACAAGAAGGCAATGGTGAAAATGGACAAGATTGTATGAGAGAGATTGAGATCTGAGAAACACAGTGAAAAACAGTAAATGTAACGAAAGAGATGAACAAGCAATGAAGTTACAGTTCAAACAACATTATTGGCGATCAGATTCTCTGTGACTTGCACAAACTAAACATCGTAGGTAACAAATTATAAAGATACAGCGTCAGTGACCCGGTACATGGTAATTCATGTGTACATTAAAAGAAAAAAATTTGGGTACTGTTGTGTTTTGTCCTGATCCCGTTGTAGCCATCTCCAATGGAATCGTTACCTCTTAAATGCATATTTTTCTTTTCCAGTCATTCTAACACCAAATTCTCATTATTTCAATAAGTTGTGTTTACAAAGGATAATGGTTGGTTGTTCAACATTTAGAAGCATGGTGAACAATGTTGAATTATTTGGTAACAAATAATTTTGTTTTATTGTGTCTTGGTCAAATTTTTGTTCAATAATCAGAGGCCTTGATAGTAATAAGTATCATATATTATCGAGTTTGGCTAGGATGACATCGATGTCATATGACACCAATTACAAAATTGATTAGATATATTTCAAACGACTAACCCAAACCGTTGAAACTGATTTACTTTATGAGTGATGTGTTTACATGCAAAAATTTTATATTTTCTAGTTATTTGGTATCAAATCAAACGGTCATAAATGTTGAAAAATGAATGTATTAAAATTAACTTAAAAAGTCACACATTTGATCTGATACTAAATAAATCCGAAAAATGCTTGACCTGATACTAAATAAATTAAAAAAATTATAAATTTTGCATGTAAACGCATAACTAATGAAATAGACCGGTTTGAACAGTTTGGATTCACCGTTTAAAGTCGATTCAATAGATTTTAGAGTTGGTGTTATATAGGCTGAAATGACACTAATGTCATACTATCCAGACTCTATTTTATCTACAAACTAATTACTGGAACATATACACAACTTTATATTTTTTTTCAACAAATACTAATAGGATAATGACATCCACAGACACAAAGGTTTTTCTAAACTAAACCAGAAACAACACAAAATAAATATCTATTGTAATTAATTGTGTTACAACAAACCGACATCAATTCAAATCCCTGATTCAGGCGCACATGGTAGAAATTAAAATTTTACAGGCTCCGGGGCCAGGCTGAGCTGCTGCTGTGTTTCCTTATGTTTGTTGTTTCTAGCTAATTAATCCCAACGGTACCATGCATTGATAAGAACAGTGCTATGATTGAGACTAGAGGAGATGCATTGCCAAGAAGAGTACTATGATTGAGAGTTTGAGACCAGAGGAGATGCATCCAGCATACATTATTTATCATCTTGTCTTAAGTCAATACTTTTAATTAAGGTTCTAAATAGCGATTATAACGCTATAGCTTTTAAGGTCCGAAAAAGCTATAACGCGATCATAGCTAGCTATTTAGAATTATTATAAAAGAAAAGCGGTTAATAACGGTATGGCTTTTGAGGTCCGAAAAAACTATAACGCAACTATTACGTAGCTATTTAGAGCCCTGCTTTGAATCCATCAATGGATGAAACAAACTGTCTGAATGAATATATAGTATTACAAGTTAAATGGTGAGTAATTGTCAAAATGAAATCTTTATTACTTCTCCTTCATTATTTATTTTTATGGTCATGTTTGATTATTATTTAAAATTAAAAAGAGTTAAGTTGCTTACTTTTAAGTTAAGGTGGCGTAAATTATTTTATTTTGATTGGAACTTGTTACTTAAATTATGATTTTAAAAATTGATAAAGGAGAAGACGAAAATATGGAAATAAGTACGGCATATTTCACACGCAGAATAAATTAATTCACCTTTAGGGGTGATTTAATTTGTTTTGTTGTAACTCAATTCTTACTCCATCTTATAAGTTGTCATAAGTTATTGTTTTTTGACAACTCGAGTGAAAAATAAAGCCTCTTATTTCTCTCTACTTAAGTACAAAAAAATTGTGCACAAATTTAAGCAAATAGATTAGCTCTCAATATGGTGATTAGAGGGATTAATTATTTTTAGATGTTTACATAAGCGCTCTGGTACTGACCTTGCAAAAGAAAAATGGAACAAAAATCCGGATGCAAAATAATTATCCTGAAAGAAAATGGATTCATTGCAAAAAAAAAAAAAAAAATTTCAATCTCCATCTGAGATTGTACTTAAGCCTCAATTAACCAATTTTATAGATTAATTCAACTTATTCATCAACTTTTCTTAATTAAAACTAGACATAGATAAGAACTAGTATTGGGTCTATTGGTAAATCGCAATGATCTTCATGTGAGAGGACGCAGGTTTGAAATTCAGAAGAGTTTCTATGAACATTGAAATTTAGAAGGTTTGACTTTAATCTCTCTTTAAAAAAAAAGTTGTCACAGATAGCATTGCTAATTTACACCCATTTATATTATCCATAGTGCATTTAAATACAGAAACTAAACAAACTTCAAGAAAATGGAGCAATTTGTTGGAAGTGATTGTAACCCGTAAAATTGCTGTTACTTTCTGATAATTGCACTTTATTTTTAAAATTCTTCAAGTCTGACAAATTCAATAAACTTTCATGAATACTCATTGAACAATTTCAATACTACTTAAAAATAAAAATAAAAAACAATTTAGATACTACACAAATTTCTGATATGCTATTGAATTATAATGTTGAGGAAAAAATAAAATGGCAAGTAATATTTTGTAATCTTACCGATAAAATAAAACATGAGATATATACTCATGAAAATTTCAGGACTAAATTACAATAAATTTTTAATTAAACAACCCTCAAAACAACACTTAAACAAAATTATTACATGTTTAATAAAAGCAACAGCTTATAAGAACTGGTGGAATGGATCAGAGAGCTTGTAAGGCTCACTAGGTTTAACACTTGTGACTTCAGGTATCTCTGCCAAAAAAAAAATAATATATTATTTTCATAGCATATATAGTTCTAAATTTCTAAGTTCATCCTAATAATAGTATAATAACAGGAATAGAGAAAATTATTTGAGACATACCTGCATTTGTCTTTCTGTTTAATTTTGATTTATCATTATTATTACAATCTCTACAAATGATTTTACAAATAAAATTTACAATATTTCGAAATCAACCGGAACATGACAGTCACCGCTCACAGTAGATTGTTGTGGACAGGATAAGAAAAAACACTAAAAATTCGTAGTAGATTGTTGAATGAAAGATGAATAGAGAAATTGAGATTCCAAGATAAAACTAGATCGAAATCAATGGAAGTCGTTTATCACAAGAGAGATTGTATGAGAGAGATTGAGATCTGAGAAACAGAGTAAAAAACAGTAAAGGTAGCGAAAGAGATGAACAAGCAATGAAGTTACAGTTCAAACAACATTATTGGCGATCAGATTCTCTGTGGCATGCACAAACTAAACATCGTAGGTAACAAATTATAAAGGTACCGCGTCAGTGACCCGGTACACGGTAATTCATGTGTACATTAAAAGAAAAAACATTGGGTACTGTTGTGTTTTGTCCTGATCCGGTTGTAGCCATCTCCAATGGAATCGTTACCTCTTAAATGCATATTTTTCTTTTCCAGTCATTCTACACCAAATTCTCATTATTTCAAAACTTTGTGTTTACAAATGATAATGGTTGGTTGTTCAACATTTAGAAGCATGGTGAACAATGTAGAATTATTTGGTAACAAATAATTTTGTTTTATTGTGTCTTGGTCAAATTTTTGTTCAATAATCAGAGGCCTTGATAGTAATAAGTATCATATATTATCGAGTTTGGCTAGGATGACATCAATGTCATATGACACCAATTACAAAATTGATTAGATATATTTCAAACGACTAACCCAAACTGTTCAAACTGATTTACTTTATGAGTGATGTGTTTACTTGCAAAAATTTTATATTTTCTAGTTATTTGGTATCAAATCAAACGGTCAAAAATGTTAAAAAATGAATGTATTAAAATTAACTTAAAAAGTCACACATTTGATCTGATACTAAATAAATCCGAAAAATGCTTGACGTGATACTAAATAAATTAAAAAAATTATAAATTTTGCATGTAAACGCATAACTAATGAAATAGACCGGTTTGAACAGTTTGGATTCACCGTTTAAAGTCGATTCAATAGATTTTAGAGTTGGTGTTATATAGGCTGAAATGACACTAATGTCATACTATCCAGACTCTATTTTATCTACAAACTAATTACTTGAACAAATACACAACTTCATATTTTTTTTCAACAAATACTAATAGGATAATGACACCCACACACACAAAGGTTTTTCTAAACTAAACCAGAAACAACACAAAATAAATATCTATTATAATTAATGGTGTTACAACAAACCGACATCAATTCAAATCCCTGTCAGGCGCACATGGTAGAAATTAAAATTTTACAGGCTCCGGGGCCAGGCTGAGCTGCTGCTGTGTTTCCTTTGGTTTGTTGATTTCTAGCTAATTAATCCCAACGGTGCCATGCATTGATAAGAACAGTGCTATGATTGAGACTAGAGGAGACGCATTGATAGGAAGAGTACTATGATTGAGATTTGAGAGTTTGAGACCAGAGGAGATGCATCCAGCATACATTATTTATCATCTTGTCTTAAGTCAAGACTTTGAATCAATGTTCTAAATAGCGATTATAGCGCTATAGCTTTTAGGTCCGAAAAAGCTATAGCGCAACCATAACTAGCTATTTAGAATCATTATAAAAGAAAAGCGGTTAATAGCGGTATGGCTTTTGAGGTCTGAAAAAGCTATTGCGTAGCTATAACTAGCTATTTAGAACCCTGCTTTGAATCCATCAATGGGTGAAACAAACTGTCTGAATGAATATATAGTATTACAAGTTAAATGGTGAGTAATTGTCAAAATGAAATCTTTATTACTTCTCCTTCATTATTTATTTGTATGGTCATGTTTGATTATTATTTAAAATTAAAAAGAGTCAAGTTGCTTAAATTTTAAGTTAAGGTGGCGTAAATTATTTTATTTTGATTGGAACTTGTTACTTAAATTATGATTTTAAAAATTGATAAAGGAGAAGACGAAAATATGGAAATAAGTACGGCATATTTCACATGCGGAATAAATTAATTCACCTTTAGGAGTGATTTAATTTGTTTTGTTGTAACTCAATTCTTACTCCATCTTATAAGTTGTCATAAGTTATTGTTTTTTGACAACTCGAGTGAAAAATAAAGCCTCTTATTTTTCTCTACTTAAGTATGAAAAAATTGTGCACAAATTTAAGCAAATAGATTAGCTCTCAATATGGTGATTAGAGGGATTAATTATTTTTAGATGCTCACATAAGCGCTCTGGTATTGACCTTGCAAAAGAAAAATGGAACAAAAATCCGGATGCAAAATAATTATCCTGAAAGAAAATGGATTCATTGCAAACAAAAAAAAAAAAAAAATTCAATCTCCATCTGAGATTGTACTTAAGCCTCAATTAACCAATTTTATAGATTAATTCAACTTATTCATCAACTTTTCTTAATTAAAACTAGACATAGATAAGAACTAGTATTTGGTCTATTGGTAAATTGCAATGATTTCCATGTGGGAGGACGCAGGTTTGAAATTCAGAAGAGTTTCTATGAACACTGAAATTTAGAAGGTTTGAATTTAATCTCTCTTTTAAAAAAAAAGTTGACATAGATAGCATTGCTAATTTACACCCATTTATATTATCCATAGTGCATTTAAATACAGAAAATAAACAAACTTCAAGAAAATGGAGCAATTTGTTGGAAGATTGTAACCTGTAAAATTGCTGTTACTTTCTGGTAATTGCACTTTATTTTTAAAATTCTTCAAGTCTGATAAATTCAATAAACCTTCATGAATACTCATTGAACAATTTCAATACTACTTAAAAATAAAAATAAAAAACAATTTAGATACTACACAAATTTCTGATATGCTATTGAATTATAATGTTGAGGAAAAAATAAAATGGCAAGTAATATTTTGTAATCTTACCGATAAAATAAAAGATGAGATATATACTCATGAAAATTTCAGGACTAAATTACAATAAATTGTTAATTAAACAATCCTCAAAACAACACTTAAACAAAATTATTACATGTTTAATAAAAGCAACAGCTTAGAACTGGTGGAATGGATCAGAGAGCTTGTAAGGCTCACTAGGTTTAACACTTGTGACTTCAGGTATCTCTGCCAAAAAAAAAATAATATATTATTTCCATAGCATATATAGTTCTAAATTTCTAAGTTCATCCTAATAATAGTATATAATAACAGGAATAGAGAAAATTATTTGAGACATACCTGCATTTGTCTTTCTGTTTAATTTTGATTTATCATTATTATTACAATCTTTAAAAATGATTTTACAAATAAAATTTACAATATTTTCAAATCAACCGGAACATGACAGTCACCGCTCACAGTAGATTGTTGTGGACAGGTAAGAAAAAACACTAAAAATTCATAGTAGATTGTTGAATGAAAGATGAATAGAGAAATTGAGATTCCAAGATAAAACAAGTTCGAAATCAAAGGAAGTCGATTATCACAAGAGAGATTGTATGAGAGAGATTGAGATCTGAGAAACAAAGTAAAAACAGTAAAGGTAGCGAAAGAGATGAACAAGCAATGAAGTTACAGTTCAAACAACATTATTGGCGATCAGATTCTCTGTGGCATGCACAAACTAAACAACGTAGGTAACAAATTATAAATGTACAGCGTCATTGACCCGGTACACAGTAATTCATGTGTACATTAAAAGAAAAAAAAATTGGGTACTGTTGTGTTTTGTCCTGATCCGGTTGTAGCCATCTCCAATGGAATCGTTACCTCTTAAATGCATATTTTTCTTTTCCAGTCATTCTACACCAAATTCTCATTATTTCAATAAGTTGTGTTTACAAATGATAATGGTTGGTTGTTCAACATTAGAAGCATGGTGAACAATGTAGAATTATTTGGTAACAAATAATTTTGTTTTATTGTGTCTTGGTCAGAATTTTGTTCAATAATCAGAGGCCTTGATATATAGTAATAAGTATCATATATTATCGAGTTTGGCTAGGATGACATCGATGTCATATGACACCAATTACAAAATTGATTAGATATATTTCAAACGACTAACCCAAACCGTTCAAACTGATTTACTTTATGAGTGATGTGTTTACATGCAAAAAATTTATATTTTCTAGTTATTTGGTATCAAATTAAACGGTCAAAAATGTTGAAAAATGAATGCATTAAAGTTAACTTAAAAAGTCACACATTTGATCTGATAGTAAATAAATTTGAAAAATGCTTGACTTGATACTAAATAAATTCGAAAAATTATAAATTTTGCATGTAAACGCATAACTAATGAAATAGATTGGTTTGAACAGTTCGGATTGACCGTTTAAAGTCGATTCAATAGATTTTAGAGTTGGTGTTATATAGGCTGAAATGACACTAATGTCATACTATCCAGACTCTATTTATCTACAAACTAATTACTTGAACAAATACACAACTTTATATTTTTTTTCAACAAATACTAATAGGATAATGACACACACACACAAAGGTTTTTCTAAACTAAACCTGAAACAACACAAAATAAATATCTATTGTAATTAATGGTGTTACAACAAACCGACATCAATTCAAATCCCTGATTCAGGCGCACATGGTAGAAATTAAAATTTTACAGGCTCCGGGGCCAGGCTGAGCTGCTGCTGTGTTTCCTTTTGCTTGTTGTTTTCTAGCTAATTAATCCCAACGGTGCCATGCATTGATAAGAACAGTGCTATGATTGAGACTAGAGGAGACGCATTGATAGGAAGAGTACTATGATTGAGAGTTTGAGACCAGAGGAGATGCATCCAGCATACATTATTTATAAAAGAAAAGCAGTTAATAGCTGTATGGCTTTTGAGGTCCGAAAAAGCTATAGCGCAGCTATTGCGTAGCTATAGCTAGCTATTTAGAACCCTGCTTTGAATCTATCAATGGGTGAAACAAACTGTCTGAATGACCATAATGTATTACAAGTTAAATGGTGAGTAATTGTCAAAATGAAATCTTTATTACTTTTCCTTCATTATTTATTTTTATGGTCATGTTTGATTATTATTTAAAATTAAAAAGAGTTAAGTTGCTTACTTTTAAATTAAGGTGGCGTAAATTATTTTATTTTGATTGGAACTTGTTACTTAAATTATGATTTTAACTGATAAAGGAGAAGACGAAAATATGGAAATAAGTACGGAATATTTGACACGCAGAATAAATTAATTCACCTTTAGGGGTGATTTAATTTGTTTTGTTGTAACTCAATTCTTACTCTATCTTATAAGTTGTGTTTTTTGACAACTCGAGTGAAAAATAAAGCCTCTTATTTCTCTCTACTTAAGTACAAAAAAATTGTGCACAAATTTAAGCAAATAGATTAGCTCTCAATATGGTGATTAGAGGGATTAATTATTTTTAGATGTTTACATAAGTGCTCAGGTACTGACCTTGCAAAAGAAAAATGGAACAAAAATCCGGATGCAAAATAATTATCCTGAAAGAAAATGGATTCAATGCAAAAAAAAAAAAAAAAAAAATTTCAATCTCCATCTTAGATTGTACTTAAGCCTCAATTAACCAATTTTATAGATTAATTCAACTTATTCATCAACTTTTCTTAATTAAAACTAGACAGATAACATCTAGTATTGGGTCTATTGGTAAATTACAATGATTTTCATGTGGGAGGACGCAGGCTTGAAATTCAGAAGAGTTTCTATGAACTTTGAAATTTAGAAGGTTTGACTTTAATCTCTCTTTAAAAAAAAAGTTGTCATAGATAGCATTGCTAATTTACACCCATTTATATTGTCCATATTGCATTTAAATACAGAAACTAAACAAACTTCAAGAAAATGGAGCAATTTTTTGGAAGTGATTGTAACCTGTAAAATTGTTGTTACTTTCTGGCAATTGCCCTTTATTTTTAAAATTCTTCAAGTCTGATAAATTCAATAAACTTTCATGAATACTCATTGAACAATTTCAATACTACTTAAAAATATAAATAAAAACTAATTTAGATACTACACAAATTTCTGATATGCTATTGAATTATAATGTTGAGGAAAAAATAAAATGGCAAGTAATATTTTGTAATCTTACCGATAAAATAAAACATGAGATATATACTCATGAAAATTTCAGGACTAAATTACAATAAATTGTTAATTAAACAACCCTCAAAACAACACTTAAACAAAATGATTACATGTTTAATAAAAGCAACAGCTTAGAACTGGTGGAATGGATCAGAGAGCTTGTAAGGCTCGCTAGGTTTAACACTTGTGACTTCAGGTATCTCTGCCAACAAAAAAATAATATATTATTTTCATAGCATATATAGTTCTAAATTTCTAAGTGCATCCTAATAATAGTATATAATAACAGGAATAGAGAAAATTATTTGAGACATAGCTGCATTTGTCTTTCTGTTTAATTTTGATTTATCATTATTATTACAATCTTTAAAAATGATTTTACAAATAAAATTTACAATATTTTCAAATCAACCGGAACATGACAGTCACCGCTCACAGTAGATTGTTGTGGACAGGTAAGAAAAAACACTAAAAATTCATAGTAGATTGTTGAATGAAAGATGAATAGAGAAATGGAGATTCCAAGATAAAACAAGTTCGAAATCAAAGGAAGTCGATTATCACAAGAGAGATTGTATGAGAGAGAGAGAGAGAGAGAGAGAGAGAGAGAGAGAGATTGAGATCTGAGAAACAGGGTGAAAAATAGTAAAGGTATCGAAAGGGATTACAGTTCAAACAACATTATTGGCGATCAGATTCTCTGTGGCATGAAAAAACTAAACATCATAGGTAGCAATTAATTAATTAGCCTATCCACCTTCAGAAAAACTGAAGTACAGCATCAGCGACCCGTTACACGATATCTTAATGTTTTCGTCAAAAAAACAACTGGAAACTAAAAGTCAGTGTGAGTCACGGATACACAAATTGTGCTTTCCTAGAAGCATAGTGTATACTAAAAACACTATTACAAAAACCTTTATTACTTAACATGTTATTATCCACGGTTCCGAAACTTTTTTAATGAACCGTGGGTAAACAAGGAAGGAAAATGATGGGACACGGTTTAACCGTGGTTATTGTGGTGCAAATAATTGAACCGTGGGTAAAGGGATGATAAAAACCACGGCTGAGTGAGAGTGCTAATTACCCACGGCTGGGATTGGAGGAGCCGTGGATAAAGAGGTGTGAGTAAAGAAAGTTTAGTATTCAACCACGACTTTGAGCAGTGAGTAAAAGGGTGTGAGTAAAGGGGTGTGAGAAAAAAGTTTGAGCCGTGGGTAAAGGGTCAAATTGATTGTTAACTATCTCTGGTATGCTTCAAGCTATTGAAAGTCACAAACAAAATTTCTTCTTTCAAAATAAAAAATATGATTGTCAAGAAAACTACCATTAGATTTCACAGGTGAGTTATCAAATAATTGTATTGTTTTAATTTTTAGTCAGCATATTTTTTATATTATAAATCACAGCAACAAAAACTTTAATTATTTTTTTATGGAAGGAAAATTATAATACACATTTATTTCATAAAAGATACACATTGATATTTTTTTACAAAGTTACAAACTCCATTAGTAACTATCAAAAAAAAAAATTTAGAATGAACAATCATATAAATGGTGCATGAGTGTGTTTTTTCCCATGTGCTCTCAAACTTCAAACATACAAGAAAATAAAATTGACTTAAATTGTACATAAAGTAACATTAATTTCAAAACAGTAAAGTTTTAATATTACTAGAATAAATTTCTAATTTCCATTTAATAACTACCATATATATTTATTTCCCTTTTAGTGATAAGAAACTATAAAACAGAATGACTAATGCCAAAAAATAACTAAAATACCACATGCACAAAAATCCTCTTCAACATCAAGCTCCTCTAATCCTCCAATCCCAAATACAAGTGCATATAACTTGACTAATTAAACTGAGAACCACAAATTTTTATGATTTTCATAGTCCCATTTAAAACGGCCTTAAGTCATCTGTGGATTGATACAAGTCATATCAAAGCAATAGAAATGCTTGAAGCAATTCAAGCAAGATTCTTGTGATATTTCACACGGCCTTAAGTCATCCCAGTTAGAATACAAGAAATTGACAATGCAAATATATATCTTCACTATGGTTCTAAGTTCTAACTGCTGAGGACTAGTTTATGGAATAAACATTTCACCTGCATGTACTCCTAATCATGATTTACTCGCTATTTGAATCACAATTTATTGTATTCCATTAGACTTCCTTTCGTACCAATAGTAAAATATCACTTGAGGGCATTTCGATGGTCAAGTATGGGTATCCAATAGTCTTCCTTGTGTATAGATGATCTTGCTAGATTATCACCATAATCTCAGTGTCAATTGATGCGCCCGTCTATCAGAGAAATATATGTTAATCTTGATACTCAAAAATAGAAGTTTTGGTATTCTGACAGCCTATTTTGTGAATTTTGCACAGGCCAATCTACAAGGCCAAAATTTTTGTTCGTGGTGTCTAAATTCTCAGGAGAGTGTAAGCTTTTACCCTAGAAAATTTCAAATTTTTTCTAAGACCTCTAGCTATGTCAGATGTTTGATTTTGTGAGAGGCAGTCCGTGTACCTGCCTGGTACAGTACCAGTTTTTTTTTTTTTTTTTTCAGAATCAGAATTTTAAAATGCTCTCAAAAATTGTACAAAATCAGAAAAATATGAA
Source organism: Carex parvula (assembly GCA_025461045.1). Taxonomy (NCBI): domain Eukaryota; kingdom Viridiplantae; phylum Streptophyta; class Magnoliopsida; order Poales; family Cyperaceae; genus Carex; species Carex parvula. The sequence continues at coordinate 460,198 of JAJGRW010000623.1, read as the reverse complement.
ATTTGTTTCTGTTTGTCCATGAAAATGTCCTTTATTAGCTCATAAAACAGTTTGATCAAATTCAAAGTGTAGATATGGTTCTAATTTTGGTTTGTATAGAGTGATGTTTTGGGGCTGTTTGGTACCAACAGTTTGCCACTTTGTTCTCTTATTTGGTTGCCTGGTACATCACTTATGGGTGTACTTGGGGATTGGTCTAGGGCATTTTAACACTGATATACACACAATTACTAACTTCAAATACGTTTTGGGGGTTTAAATCTTGGATTATATGCATGAGAAGAGCAAAGATCAACAATCACGAGATCAAATATTCAGTTCCTCCTTTTTTTTATCAAAGTCATTTTTTATGGTTTACATGGGCCTTGTTAGAACAGTACATGAGATTTTTATATTGAGGTCCCTAACTTGTTTTTATTTGTATTTTTCTAATTTAAAAAAAGGCAACATGAAAGTAAATTGATATCGGATTGTACCATCACAATACCGTATAATAATAATAGCTTGGATTTTTCCTGTACAAGATTTTTGATGTTCACATTAAGCATTCAAATTCTTGCCAAGAGATATAGTATATAGAGATATACCTTCACAATTATTATGGCTATCACACCAATCACAATGAGACTGGGAACACTACTTTCCTATCATTGGGACAATTCAAATTTTGTGCATTATTGTACACTACTAATCCTCCTTATCAGTATAAGAGAAGGAAATAAATAAAAGCTTTCACTTTGTATGAGGCTAGGAACAATACAGACACAATTCCAAGCATTGTCGTATTGGCCAATACCCAAACTAATTGTTTAATTACCAATGCTTAACAAGGGTTGTAGTGGCATCAATCATTCAAATGCTATGAAAATTTGAAAGAAATTTAGAATTAAGCTCACTAGATTGTAAATGTGCTTGGTGCTTAAAACACATATCACTACTAATCAAAATAAGAGAAATGTCCAAAAATTAAGGAAATTAAGTACTGCACAGATTAGAAAATTATAAATTGAAAGAAAGAGATATTACTTGAGAGATCGGATCTCACCTGGATATGGCAAAGCAGCCAAAGAGAGCGCTGGGAAATTCTAGTATTCTGGTTCGGGCATTTCGTCGAACACTTTAAATGCATGCATCAATGCAACAAATTGACTGCATGCATCAATGTGTACAATCAGATTCTATTTTGTAAATATAGTAATTGTGAAGAATGTGGCGAGTAATTCAATTTTCTTGAAACCAAAAATATAGTGGTGAGCGAAATCATACTTATATTTAGGTACATGACCCAGCTAAATTAACTTTTTTCTTGAAACCAAAAATGGCCCCATTTTTTTGCAACAGGATTTGCAACTGGTAACAAATTAAGCCTTTCTGTGCAATTTTCCATGGTTCAAAAAATCGGAATCGGAATCGGAATCGGATTTTTGACCGCCGAGTCAGAATCGGATGAATCGGCCGGAATCGGAAGAATCGGATCGGTAACTCGGGTACTTTTGGCAGAAGCCTTGTTTTGTAGCCAAAAAATAGGAAAAAATTGATAAAAATAATTTGTAAAAAAACTATGTTAATTAAGTGTTATATTTCAAAATTTTAAAACATGATTTAATTATTAAGTTGATCATTTCGCATAATTAAAATTTTTATTAGATTAATGAACGATCAGATTTATCTGAGTAACATAAAATGAATCTAAAATTTAGAAATATAAACGAATCAAATTCGTACATTAAAAATTGGAGGTTAAAAACATAAGATAAAATATAGCACCATAAATAAAGTGTAAATATTGGATAAATCTAAAATTCGTTGCAATCGTGAAACTAAGAAAGGAAATAAATCAAATCATGTAAATAAATAAATAATTGAATTCTAACTAAGAGTAATTAAATTAGGAATTATAAATTGATTTGGTAATTATATGTATGTATATATATATATATATATACTACTCGAAATTTAATTAGTCGGATCTCAAAATCAAATTATAAACACGTAATAATACTCGTACGACATTATAAATTGTTATTTGGACGAAAACAGATTTTTAATAAATTAAATGAATACATATTAAGTTCTGGATTGCTTGGACCATTGGATTTAATCCCAACACGAATCTTGAACTCATCCTACACTTTGATTTTTGAATTGATGAAAGGAAGGGATTTAAACCCATTTGAATAAAAATTTTGGGTCCGGCACCGAATTCTCATCCTCTGAGATATCTCATTGCGTGACTTGTTGAAAAATCAAAACAGTTCAAATAAGTTCTGCACGAATCTCAAAGCTCAAAACTTGTTGAAAAATCTCCTTTTCTCTTCCCGTGTTTCACCGACAGTGGACCCCACGCACCTCTCTTCCTTCTCTTTTTCCCTTCTCTCCCGTTCGCGCAAGAAACAAGAAGCGATCTCCTCAGCGATCTCAGCGATCTCCATGAAACTTCCCCTCAGCCGGTCTTCAGCCTTCTCCTCCAGGGACTCATCTCCTCCTACGGCAGAGCACAGTCCAGGTTAGTTGGAAATCGGAATTTTTTGAAATGAAATCGGCTCAAATCGGCTTGACTCGGCGGGAAAAATCGGAAACTCGGCCGATTTGACACTGTTCATCCGAGTTTTTCTGAGAAACTCGCACAGACGCCAGAATCGGGTAAAACTCGGCCCGGTCCCGTCCGATTCCGAGTTGAATCGGCCGATTTGACTCGGAATCGGCCGATTTTTTGAACCATGCAATTTTCCTCAATTGACCCTGACAAGACCAATTACTCCTCATTTGACAACCGATTTAGTCTCCAATTACCTTATCTATCTACAAATCACCCTGAAGAGTGAAAATAAAGAAGACAAACTGAAATCTCATGCTATAAAGGAAATGATAACAAAATAATATAGTATATATGGGAGGACATAAATGATAAGCTTACCCAGCTGTATAAGTATAACGGGTGGCTGCAGTCTTTGAAGCTGTTCTGGCCTTTTGTGCGCTCTCCTCTGAAATTTTCTTGAAGACGTATCCTTCTCCATTACACTTTGAGCAAAGGCCTGAACCGCCACATTCTTCACAATTTATTTTCTCAAGTGGTGAGCGAAATCAAACAAAAAATTAGAAAGATCATTGGGTGAATTTGTACGATTATTCCAAGTACCCTTGGTCCCCGACCAATACCACCACAGAATCCAACTATCAAGTGTCGCTCGATTTCACTGCTGGATCCCCCTATTCCAGTGTCGCTCGATTAAGGGGAGAAGTGGGAGATTGTTAAGAAGATAAATTCAGTAGGGAAAGTGAAAAATGAGGGAATTAAAATTTTAGCAAAAATTTAGGAGGGAAGTAAAAAAAATTAAGAAGTGAAGGGCAAATTTAGGAGGGAAGTAAAAAAAATGCCAAGTCTCAGATATAGAGAGCTCTCTGTATCACATTTACTTAGATACATCAACCCAAAAATTCATATCACCTGTGGTAACATAATTTCTCCGTTTTATATCAGAGCCGTCTGATAGATTTCGCACGAATATTGAAAGATCCACTGCATTTCACTCGGAGCAGATCTAAACATAAATATTATGTTACCACAGAGAATATGGACTCCCACCTGCAGCCTCTAAAATGGACACCTCTTTTGAAATCAAGACCATTCACCTCTCATCAAACGGCTCTGATTTACAAATCTACAATTTAGTAATAAATGAACAGAAAATAATATGAAAAAAAGTTCAAAATAAATATTTTTTACTTTTTTACATCTTATATGACCAAATAATACTTATAAATGTCAATTTTATATAATTTCATCGTTATTTGCCTCTTAAATTTGAGCCAATAATTTCGGACCGTTCATTTTTACGTTATCAATCAATGGTCGATCTGTAATGAAATGATTCCAAATTTGTTTCGAAATGATCAAGAGAAAACTATGAACATAAATAGCACAAAATTTCTCGATTTTGGTTATGTCTAAGCTTCGATCCAACGTAGAGTGTTTATGGCCTTTCGATGTTTCAATATTCCGTCGACTTGATGGATATGTAAATGAAAATAAAATTTCATCAAACTTTGCTACAATAATATATATGCAATGCTCTTTAATTTCAACGGTCCCGATCGATCAACAGACGGCATATTCCCGTGCGTCTTTATTAACGCACGAAACAAGAGTTTATGTTTCATGTAGAACATGAGTCATAAACTCTTGTTTCGTGAGTTAATAAAGACGCACGGGAATATGCCGTCCGTTGATCGATCAGGACTGTTGAAATTAAAGAGCATTGCATATATATTATTGTAGCAAAGTTTGATGAAATTTTATTTTCATTGACATATCTATCAAGTCGACGGAATATTGAAACATCGAAAGGCCATAAACACTTCGTGTTGGATCAAAGCTCATACATAATAAAACTTCTGAACTTTTATGTTGGTTACGTTCAATATTCTAACTTGATCATTTTAAAACAGATTTGGAATGATTTCGTTGCAGATCGACCGTTAATTTTACACGTGAAAATGAATGGTCCAAAATGTTTTCTAAAGTTGAAGGGACATATAATGATGAAAGTCTATAAAATAATATGTATAAGTATTATTTGGTCATATAAGATGTAAAAAAAATAAAAATAAAATTTTTGTATTTTTGTCATAGTTATTGCTGTACATGTTAGGTAATTAGTAAATATCAAGCTTCTAAGCCATCCGATTAGTAAATAACGATCGTGATTTATTCATTTTGAATAGATATGGGTAGGGAGTCACTATTCTATAAGGTAACATAATATTTCTGTTTAAATCCAACCCTAGATGATGCATATGTTCCTTTAATATTTGTGCGTAATAATGATCAGTTGGTCCCGATCTAAATGTAAATATTATGTTACCTCAGAGTATATAAATTTGTTTCTTTTCTCAAATCCCAATTTGAAAGATCTCTCTTGTTTTTTTTCACTTCCCTTCCCGATTCACTATCCCGCTCTCCCATTTTCACTTCCCTCCCGAAATTTCATTATCCCGCCGCTTTCTCCTCATTTTATCCAAATCCATTAGAATTTTCGTCTAGGGTTTAACTAGTCTTCCTCTCTCACAGCCGCACCCAGTTACTCACCCTTTGACTCTCAACCTCAGCTCTTCGCCGATGCAAGCTGCCATGGGATTGTCAGCACCGCGATTCATCATGCGGCACCGGTGACCTCTCTCCGCCGCCCCTCAGTGCCTTCGCCCTCTCTTAGCTGACGGCCGGGTTCCCTAACCCTGTGAGAAATTCTCATTCTCTTTTTGTAATTCCAAGTTTCATTGAATTAAATTTGGGGATTAGGGTTTATGTTAATGACTTTTGGGAATTTCTTATAGACTCTTCCAAATTAGTAAGAGATGGTGGAACATGTACGATTGGAAAATACCCACTTGTTTTTTTTCATTTCTATTTCATTTTTACGATTGGGAACTATCCGGTAAATTGACCTCTTTCTAAGTTATTTCTCTTTCTCTGTGTTGTTTGAAATTGAACGATCAGGCCTTGAATTGAATTGTTGGTAAATTTTGACTGTTGGTTAGACTTTTGCTTGTGAATTGAATTGTGGAATCGAGCCTTGAATTGCTTGATCTTTCTCTTAATTTCACCAACAACTTTTCTTTAGTTGGAATTAAGTTTTGCTTGATCTTCAGGCCTTGAACGATTATTCGGATTTGGTTCCAGGAGTGCCACTTTCAGGTATAGAGATTGCTCTTAATTAAAAGAATTTGAATATTCTGAGGTGTTTTCCATGATGGTTATGGTAGGATAGTTGCATGAAGTCAATTTTCTAGTCTATCCCCTAAAAAAAGGTAAAAGAAAAGACAACAAAAATAGGAAAAATAAGAAAGCCTACTAAAAAAAATGAACTCTTATTATGGTAAGCTGAATGTACCTTAACTTTTGGTACTTTTTTATTAGCAGCCTATGCCAGTACCAGTACTGTCGGCTGATTTTGGCACAAAAACTTCATATTTTTTTGTTTGATTAATTGCTTGATAAAATTTACTCAGAGCCCGTTGATGTTTGACTAATATGAATTGTGAAAGAAAACATAGCTTGTGGAAGCGGCTCGCCGGTGTGTTGTTGAAACTGAGGTCGATGTGGCGGCCGATTGCCAAAAGGCTGGTATCTCGCCCTGGCAACTCCCCGCCTTGCTCCTTGAGGTGCCATAGTCGTCAGAGTACTGGAATCGGTGGAATCGGAGTTCAGTTCTGTGATTGAATAACACTGAGCGCCTTTGTGCCCAGTTTTGTTACACAAAAAACAAACTAGCGCATTGCGACATTCCTTCGCTTTGTGACCCCGATCTCCACATTTCAAGCAAACTAGATGTGTTGGCGTCAATCGGTGCTTGATTTCAGCAATACGTGTCGCAATCACCGAAATTTTTGGCTCCCGCACAGGCAATTCGTGCTTATGTGGTTGCCGAGGGGGACGCATAAGAAGCGTAGACTTATATGAGCGATCGCATTCTCATCGCCAAAGAAATTTGGGCCAAACGCCATGAGCGAGCGAAATTGAGCTCGGGCCAAATCCAATTGACGGGCTTTCTGTATAGCCATTATCTACAGAAGCGATGGATTTATTTCTCTTTTGTCTTTTCTCTCTTTTTTTTTCTTTTATTCTTTTTTTTCTCAATCGCTAAAAATCGCCATGATTATCGCCCGAGCTTCGCTAATACAATCTGAAAACTCTGTTTGTTTATTATTAGGGAGAAAGTTTTTGGTGTCCATCAAAACTTCCAAAAGAAAAATATATGTAGAGAAATGCCCTCAACAAAAAAGAAGAAGAGAAAGATGCAGCTGGACTCGGGCCGAAATAAAGGGAAAGGAAAGAGGCCTGCTATAGCAGCCTGGGCCTAAGACTGAAAATTAAAAGAGATGGGCTAAAAGTAAAAGGAGAAAGAGAGATGGGCTGTGAACGGGCCTAGTAAATCAGACATATGGTCCCCGGGCCTTTCATTTTTTCTCATGTAAGCATGGAGTACAATCCCTTCGACAAATTGGCTTTGTGGCTCGTGAGAACCCAGCCTATATGGCTTGAAGGAGTATTCTTCCCCATCTAGGGGTGGCAAAAAATCTCGTAGCTTGTGGATTGATCGTAACTCGTATTTGACTCGCTCTCTGACAATTTGTTCGTCAGTAGAACCGAGTTGTAACAAGTCAGCTCGCCACTAGCTCAGTCCACAATTAACTAGTTTGAGCTGGCGAGCTCACTCGGTCAAGTATGAACTTGTATAATTTGTGTGAATTTGGTATGCATGAATTTATATTGTGAACTATATTTGTATGAATTTGAAGATTTGATTTTTTGGTATGTATCAATTTAGTTGTAAACTTAATTTATGGTAATTGACTTTATAATACATTATATAATACATTTGGATTTTTAGCCCACGAGTTGCCTAGGCTTGCTCGTTGCTAAAAACAAGCGAGCCACGAGCCATTTTTTCAGCTCGGACCTTAATGTTGTCTCGCTCATGGCTCGCTCGGACCGAGCCGGCTCTTTGCTAGTCCTATCCCACCTGTAAATTTGGAAAAAGGTGAAATTGAAAAGGATAGGGATGAGAAGCCAAAATAACTTGCATAGGCGGACCCACATTGGACCAGCCCTTGTATTTTGAATTTTTATTGATATCTATTGGTCCCGACCAACTTTGCTCCTCTCTGAAATTTTTTTTTGTCCTCCTCTCGAATTCTGATTTATAATTCGATTTAAATTTAAGATTAAAATTAAAACAAATTTCTTAAATTATAATTGGTAATTAGAATTATAAGTTCAAGCATCAAAAATTACAAATCAAATAATTTCTCAATTAGTTAATGAATTTAAATCTGATTCACCCTATTTTTAGCCTCTCGAGAAAAATCCTGAATCCGCCTAACATAAGACAACTCTTCGACAGCTCAGCTTTTTCTACTACGTGCCAATTGCTGATTGTTCGCTGCTGAGCACTGTTGTCCCCTGGCCACCTCCAACCTCATCAAGCCGTGAGATCAAGGTGCTGGATTAAGCCAACTCAGAATAGGGGTGCAAACGGATTGGATATTATCCGACCGTATCCGGATCCATATTCAAAAATTAGATGCGGATATTTGGTATCCTAATATCCGTGCGGATACGGATATGGATATAGTTTTAAATTTTAATTATCCATATCCGAATTGTAAATATATATCATATAGTTTATTATATATTATGAAAAAATTTATATAATTCACTATAATAAAAAGTGAATATCCGTATCCGTATCTGTATCCGTATCCGGAAAATAAAAATGGATACGGATATGGTTTTACCACTATCGGTATCTGATATGTTTGCACCCCTAACTCAGATGCGTGGAGCACTAATTGAAGCTTATAAAAAGCCTTCTCCAGGTGAAGACTGAAGCAGCAAGACCCCCTCATAAACTTGCAACATGGAAGGCCGCCCCCACCACAAGCTTAAAAAAATTGCCATCTAAATTCCCTTCCTTCTGTTAGAGATGAGACATCTTTGACCACAGTCAAAGGTTGTTAGTGCTTGTTAGACAAGGTGGTTAGAAGAGTTTGTTAAGGAGTGGTAAGCATGCAGGCTATTTAAAGCTCTATATTTATATATGTAAATGTAAGAATCAAGCAATTAAATTACATCACAAGACTAGGTGGATAATTAGAAGAGTGTTTAGGGCACAAGTAAATGTTCAAGAAAATAATTAATAACCATTGTTAAGAAAATAATTAATAAAGACCATGTATTTATTTATTTCCTTGTCCTCTTAGTTTTTTATGTTAATTAATTGAAATTCTTGTTCTCTGGGAAAGGAAAGAGTAAGAAGATATTCAACCTTCAGTTTGCCGGCAAATCTGTTTGTATGTTTATGTTGTATGTTGGTACGTGTCGTACCGATTATTAAATGGTGCAAATTTAAATAATAAAAAAATTTCAAAAATCTGACAGAAGACTTTCTGTGACCGGTTTTAAGTTTCTGCGACCGGGCTTTTTGGGCGCAGTTACTTTTTTCTGACGTCAGAAAAAAATAACAGCGACAAAAAAAAAGTGGTTGCAAAAAAAATATCAGCGACCGGAAGACGTCATTCAGCGATCGGTGACGTCATTAGAAGAGTATCTGCGACAATGCTTACAGTGATCGGAAAACCGGTCGCAGAAAGTCTGATCTACTTGATCAGAGTCAAAATAACGATGATTTACGTAGGGTTTTGGCTTAGGTTTTACATATTTTCTCACGCTTATGTTTACTTTATTAGAGAAAAGGCTACTGTCACCCTTCTTTATGTTTTATTGCAGAATACAGGTTTTGGGACTATTTTACACCAAATGGAGCTAGAATCAGGTCAATCGGATCAGCGACGCTCATCGACTAAGTCTCTGTTACGGTCCGTACTGACTAATACGGACCAAGCCTAGCATTGACCAGGAGATAGCGCTGGAAGCATTAAACCCTAACCGTCGAGGTCCTAATACGGACCGTATCAACTAATACGGTCCGTATCCGAAGGCGTCTCTTGGGAAATAACTGCCGACAGCTGTTTCCAGATTGATTTCTTAGCCTCCAATCAACCTCTACACGTCCCTACACTCCTATATAAGGCCCCTGGGCAGATAGAATTGATATCTTTGTACTTAGGGTTAGATTTGATTAAAGAGAGAAGAGAGGAGTGATTGTAACCATGCCGTTCCGCGGCTAAGTTCATTTTCTTAGGGCTAGGCAGTAAACCTTGTTACTCTTGATTTTTGATATATATATTTCTGTTGATTATGGTTTCTTGTTGTTGTATCGAATATGCTTTTGTGATTTACTATCTCTTCATCTAATTTCAATGATCTAGTTTGAGTTCATTAGGGTAGTGACAGTGCTTTAATAACTCCTTAAACTATTTGGATGAGTTAGCCTCGTTGAGATCTATTAGGTTTATGTGAAGAAAACTTTCGCGGGGAAACCATAAACCAGAACAACAAAACGCATGACCAAATTCCATCATTTGCGTAAGGTAAATCGCAGTGATCTGTGTAGTAATTTGGGAGATAAGAGACCCGATAGTTGCGTAAGGTAAATCGCATTGTCCTGAGTAGAGTCTCGATGAAAGATCTGTCATTCTGGCGTAACATAAATCGCAGTGACCTTTGTAGTTATCTTTCATAAAACAACAACAGGAAATCAGACGCAACAGGAATATATTGTCAAGACGGATTGAGTAGCAATGGTGTGCCAAAACCCTAGGAATTCTCATCTCTATCTTTACTTTAATTACTTTTAATTGTTTCCTAATTTACATTGATCAACAAACATCTCTCAAATTTCAGATTTCGTCTAGCCTTTCGAAAGGTTGTGATTCGATAGCTCAAAGCATTGAACCAATATTCCCTGTGGATCGACCTCGCATATACTACTCGATAAGGATTGTGCGCTTGCAGTCCGAACCGATAGCATTTACGAGTTTATAAATATTAAAAGAAACATTGCTCTCTTTTGAGTGATCACTACTGTAGTGAGACTAGGTGGTTAATTAGAAGAGTTTGTTTAGGGCACAAGTAAATGTTCAAGAAAATAATTAATAACCATTGTGATACAATGATATACATGCAACAGGTGTACATGTGAATTGTCAATAAATGATATGAGAGTACATAAGCTCAAAGAATTACATTACATGACAGAAATTAGAACAAAATAGGGTTTTAGGTACATACTGTCACTCAGCTTTAATTATTTTTGCATTTGTGCACTTCTTCTTTTGTGAAATGACAAATAGGGTTTTAATTAGGTACTACGCCAACTGTTTTTCTTATTATTACACAGTTTCAAATGCAAATTGTTCGTTATGCATTGTGACCTATACATCAGTCTAATTTTCATATGCAGTAAGTCAATTGTTTCAATCATCTATTACGCACATAAAACACAATTCATGAAATGTTTTAGATTTATATAGAAATTAACAAATATGTTATCGGGCTGATTTCTCTTCTTGTTTTTTATTACAGATGGTGTAGGCATTAATCCGCAACAAAGTGCAGGTTAGTCCTTCAAATTCTCTAATAAAAAGTTCAAATGAATTCAAATTAATATATTTTGTCCTTTCATTCTTACATGTCAGAGACCTTACCAATTTAAAATTCATTTGTTAAAATTTGTGTGATTGAGTTTGCAAAATTTGATCTGATTGTATGTACATGTATGGTATGGTATAATGAGATTTATTTGTAAGACTCTTCTATATTCTTCAACCTAGCTAATTGAAGTACACATATATAATTGACTACGATCCTCCACTGTGTTTAATCTATTCTCCGATTGTTTTGAATGTAAGGGCAAAGTAGTAATTTGTACATAAAATAAAAGTTAAAAGAAATAATTATATCATCAAATGTCTAACGCAACTAACTGTTAATTTAAATGAAGAGGAAGACCATGTCCCTTAATTTGTTGTGCAATTGTTGAATATGAAGCCACCTGAAGTCAATATCTCTTTTTAATTAGTTAAATTACTATAGCAAACTGGAATACTCATGGTAAATAAATGATTGTTTGTAATTATGGCCCAGAAGATGCTCCGTTTTTGGAAAAATAATTTCATTGTGTTTTCAGTTTTTCTGATTATTCAATAACTTTCCTATAACCCAACTAATTGAAGGTCTTTAATGAACTTCATGATGCAGATATATACAATTATTAAGTTTTTGTGATCAGACAAACAAATACAAGGTGTCACAAGGCTCTCAATGATGAGAGGCTTGAGTCGGCTTCACAGCATGGTACATTCTTGCATTGTTTTATAACTCTTAGCTGTGTATGTACTTTATAGGGCCATGTATCAAAGGCTCTCACAGACTATTCGTGGGCTGAGTACTAGGTCCGCTGATGAAGGCTCCCAAGCACGACTATGCAAATGGGCCCGAAATACGACACAAAGGTCCAATTGTTAGAAATGTACTAATAGGCCAGAATATCATGGGCCATATTAATAATTAATATGGATCAGGTCTTAATGGGCTAGGCCCGAATTTCTGTCTATTCTCATTTGATCTGATCTGATCTGATCAGATCAAATAAGGTTTTCTGTAGAGGCTCCAACGAAATGGTGCAAGTGAACAGGCTCAACGAACTGGTGCAATATGTTATAAATATACAACAGCAGTTCGGTTTTTGTGTTCCAGAAATTATGTTCATTTTCTATTCAGAAAACGAGAGAGAGAGAATAAGAGAGAAAAAACGGGGCTGTTAATTCGGTACTAGCATACCGAATTTCATAAGTTTGTCAACCTGTTCGTGTGGATACTGATAGAGGCGTGACTGCTGGGCTGTTGCGTGAATCCGACACGAGAAGGAAAGGAGAAGAAGGCTACTGCTAGACTAGACTTGACGTTTCCGTTGCACTGCGCGTCTAGTGGTAAACTCTATTTAATTCTGGAATTAATTTTATGCATGGATTCTGGTTTTCGGGTAGTGAACAAATCATGAATTGAATCAAATTGTTGCACTAATAACCTACCTGAAACCCAACAGTGGTATCAGAGCCACTTGTGTAGAATTAATTCTGGATTATTGATTGTTAATTAGATTAACGTCTGAATTGAATCAATTGGATTGATGAAATTATACGAATTAATATGGCAGTTTTTCTGTGGGTTATAGAATTAATAAATAATCATATCAATTGGATTGTTCTGACAGAATTGAATCAATTGGATTGGTTCGAATTTTTGGTTAATTGGATTTAAACCGAAAATACTGTTTTATGGAAACTGAATCAATTAGATTGGTTCTGTTATATGATTATTTTATGAAATCTGAAAAAGAATTGTTTCACGTATTATAGTATTACTGAAAAATTTCTATCTAACTTTGTTTTGCAGTTATGGAATATGTGAATAGTATGATCCCGTTGCCTTGTGTGATATGTTGTAATGAATGCATGAATGATGTGTGTAATTGTGGCCTATGGTGCCCCGTGAATTAATTTAATTTATAATTAAAAGTGACTTGCATGTCACTTATTGTGTATCATTTATGCGGTCTGCGAGCCGTTATTTTAGGACATGATTGTATTTTCTTTATTGCTACTAGAGTAGTTATATGGTTAGTATAAAGAAGATTACATGAAGGATGGATGGTGGCTATTGTCAAGTGGAATCTTACAATGAAGAATATCATGCCATGGATCATACTATTTCACTTATCCATTGGGCTCATGTTATTTAATTTAATTGTTTATTTGCATGTTCTTAAAAATAAACAACAAAGTCCCTTAAAGAAAAATTAAGTTTTCATGCCTTTCCAAAATCTCTAACCTATCAAGGTTTCGATCGCTAATTGATGGGCTTGCCAAAGCAAGCACTACTACAAAAATAGTCATTGTACACTGCACATTGTACACGGATTTGGCAATTATATTAAAAACAGTGTACCAAATATGATTTTTTACTTGTCCAAAAGATCTGCACGATTTCTACATGGCTAATTAGTTAATAATCAGTGTAGAATTATTAGAGAGAGCTACACGGTTTATTAGAAATTCAAAATCCGTGTGTAAAGAGGTCCGTGTGCAAATAATTGAGAGAGCTACATGGATTGTTGTTAAATATCCGTGTAGGAATATTACACACGGTTTTTTGATAATATATCCGTGTAGAAATAGTATAATTGTACACGGATTAATAACTAAATAGCCGTGTATGTTTAGTTGGAGAGCTACACGGATTTATAACTAAATAGCCGTGTATAAAAGTGTAGGGTTTTAATGTCTTCCCCTTCCAGCGCCGTTTTGATCAAGTCTTTTAGTTAATACATCTCTCTGAACTGAGCTTTTTCCTATCAGATTTCTGCGAATTGATCGAGGCCAGCAGCTGAGATCTGAGATCTTTGAATTAAGTTTGTATTTTCTCCTCTCCATCTTTCTAAGGTTAGTAATATGTATTTAAATCATTTTCTTCCGCTAATTTTCTGTTATTTATGCTTATTTAGGTCATTTCATGCATGCTTGATTTCTTAATTTTAGATGTAATTAATTAGTGTATTGTGGTCCAATAACCGACCTTTAGATGTTTTTAGGTCCATGCCCGTTCAAAATTAATCCAATAGGGATTAATTTTGGATAGTCCCCGTTTTGGGACTGCTCTTTGAATATTATGTCTCATTTAGGATGTGAACACATATTAGCGGGATTTAATTAGTATTTGAGGAAATTTTGATAGTATTTTCCCTTATTGCTCCTACGAGTATGTGGTTCGTACGCATACTTGGGGAGTTAATGGGAAATGCTGCCGAATTTTTCTCAAATACTTATTAAATCTCGCTAATATGTGTTCACATATGAGACATAATATTCAAAGAGTAAGTTAGGATTGTAAACCGGCCCTTTGTAAGCCCAAAATTTTGTACACGAAGGAGAATGTTGACCATGCATGATTAATTGATCAAATCATTTTTTTAATTTAATTTACAGATGGATCGAAGCTGGATGTATGAAATGCGATGTGACAGTGAAGAATATTTGGTTCGCGTTGATGAGTTTATAAAATTTGCTGAGAGTTATAGAGTGAGGAAAAAAGAAGAAGATATTTTATGTCCTTGTAAAGATTGTAAAAATTTATTAAGATTTTTGGACATTGAAGAAATTAGAGCTCATTTGATTTGTCGGAGATTTAAGAAGAGATATACATGTTGGTTCATGCATGGTGAGAAATTTGGAGAAAGTAGTAGTGCCAATAAAGATTGTAATCGTGAATTGAATGATGAGATGTTGGAATTTCTGATAATTTTGAACTTGATTGGAACGAGGATTATGAGAGTGTCGAATATTCTGATAACGTCGAACCCGAAAATGACGATGATGAGATGGAGAGGAATTTTGATGAAAATGTAGAACACGAGTTTACTGAAAATTTGGAGGATATGTTACGTGATGTGGAAGATGAAATTAGTGATAAAAATTATGATAAATTTCAAAATTTGTCTAATGAATCCAAGAAGCCGTTGTATCCCGGGTGTACCAAATTTACAAAACTGTCAGCTGTGTTGAAATTATTAAACTTAAAAGCAGACAATGGTTGGAGCGATAAGAGTTTCACGTCCTTATTACAGATTTTAGGAGAAATGCTCCCAGATAACAACGAGTTACCCGGTACAATATATCAGGCAAAGAAGTTGATATGTCCAATGGGATTGAAGATCGAAAGAATACATGCATGTCCGAATGACTGTGTATTGTATCGTAACGAGTACGAGGCCATGCATGTCTGTCCTAAATGCGGTGTTTCACGATATAAACGTCGTAAGGACCAGGACACTGATGATTGTAATGAGGACACAAATGGCCGACCTCCGGCTAAGGTGTTGTGGTATTTGCCGATAATACCGAGATTCAAACGGTTGTTTGCGAATCCCAAAGATGCAAAATTGTTGCGCTGGCATGAAAAAAGCGCAAAAATGACGGTAAACTAAGGCACCCGGCTGATTCTCCTCAATGGAGAAACATTGACAGACATTTCAAAGAATTTGATTCTGAAACGAGGAACCTTAGGATTGTGGTGAGCTCAGATGGAATGAGTCCGTTTGGAAGTATGAGCAGTCGGCACAGTACTTGGCCAGTTCTTTTATGCATTTACAATCTTCCTCCTTGGTTGTGCATGAAACGCAGATATATAATGATGTCATTACTAATCCAAGGACCCAGACAACCCGGAAATGACATAGATGTATATCTCGCACCATTAATCGAGGACCTCCAAAATTGTGGCGTGATGGCGTCCCGGTGTGGGATGCGTATATGAAAGAGACATTTAACTTGCGGGCCATGGTGTTTTGCACCGTAAATGATTTCCCCGCGTACGGGAATTTGTCGGGTTACACTTGTAAAGGAGCAAAAGCGTGCCCGATCTGTGAAGATGACACGCAGGTGCTGAGGTTGAAAAATTGTCAAAAGAATGTATTCATGGGGCATCGTAGGTTTCTTCCTATTAATCACCCATATCGTAAGAAGAAGATGGCATTCAACGGGAAAATTGAGCTTGGAGTGGCTCGTCATCCATTAGACGGGGAGAGTGTCTTCGAACGGGTAAAAAACATTGATGTTGTTTTTGGAAAATGCGCCAAAGCACTACCGAAGAATATTTGGAAAAAGAGGTCCATATTTTGGGAGCTACCGTACTAATATTTAGAAGTGAGGCATTGCCTAGATGTCATGCATGTCGAAAAAAATGTCTGTGACAGTTTAATTGGTTTATTATTGAACATTCCGGGGAAGACTAAAGATGGTATTAAAGTGAGAAAAGACATGGTAGAGATGGGAATATGACACGAGCTCGCACCGCAGGAGAAATGGAAGCGCACATACCTACCCCCGCACTGTGCACAATGTCAAAGAAAGAGAAAACAAGCTTCTGTGAATGCCTCAATGGTATAAAAGTCTCATCAGGATATTCTTCGAATATTAAGAAGTTGGTGTCGATGAAGGACTTGAAACTGGTCGGTCTGAAATCTCACAACTGTCATGTTTTATTGACACATATAATTCCCGTTGCAATTCGGGGAATTTTACCAAAGCACGTTCGTCAAACCATTACGAAGCTTTGTTCTTTCTTCAATGCAATAAATTCCAAAGTGATAGACCCTCTAAAATTGGACTCTTTGCAAAAGAAGGTCGTCGTTACTCTTTGCCAACTTGAGATGTATTTTCCGCCATCTTTTTTCGATGTTATGGTTCACCTTGTTGTTCATCTTGTGAGAGAAATTAAGATTTGTGGTCCCGTGTTCCTTCGGTATATGTATCCATTCGAGAGATACATAGACATCTTGAAAAAATACGTAAGGAACCGACATCGACCCGAAGACAGCATTATAGAAGGATATTCTACGGAGGAGGTGATTGATTTTTGCACCAACTACTTGACCGGTGTGGATCCTATTGGCGTTCCAAAATCTCGATACGAGGGAAGGCTCCAAGGAGTCGGGACAATTGGGTTGAGAGCCGTAGTTGCTGATCTAAATGAACTACAAAAGGCACATTTTATTGTACTACAACACATGACAGATGTTGCTCCCTATATAGATGAGCACATGACAATCCTTCAACAACAAAACTACACGAGAAGTCAGAAGTGGCTTACTAACGAGCATAATCGTTCTTTTATAGGATGGCTGAAAGAAAGAGTGCAGTCACACCCCGTACCTGAAATTGTTAAACTGCTTGGCGAAGGACCCCAAATTGTTGTTAGAACATTCCAAGGATACGAGATTAACGGATATACATTTTACACTAAATCCCAGAGTGATAAGAGCACGATGCAAAACAGTGGGGTGACGTTGGTGGCGACCTCTCAAGAATTCAGTAGATCCGGAGATGGCCGGGCTGTAATAGCATCAAAGTCATATTATGGCGTTATTGAAGAAATTTGGGAGCTCATTTACAGTCCTCACCTGAGCATTCCCGTGTTTCGGTGTCAATGGGTCGAAGACCGAGGTGTTAAAGTTGATAATGACGGGTTCACACTCGTTGATTTTAACAGGGTTGGGCACGTTGATGATCCGTTTATACTCGCCAAGCAAGCCACCCAAGTCTTTTATGCCACTGACCCGAGTGATGATAGGTTGTGCATCATCCTATCCGGAAAAAAGAAGGATTGTCGGGGTAGAAAATGTCGTCGATGAAGAAGAGTAAGACCAGTTCGACGAAGTACCTCCATTTTGTACCGTGTGCAAACTGAGGTAGCAACACTTGAAGGGGTAGACGAAGCTGACTACATGCGGTCCGACCACAATGAAGGATTATGGGCCAAGGGTACTGTTCAAATAGTGGAAAAAAAAAGAGAAAAAGGAAAAAAAAGGTTTATGTATAATATTTATTTTGTTTAAAACCGTGTAGCTTTTAATATTACATTTAAAGCTTATAATATATCAAATTAAATAGGAAAAAAGAGAGAAAAAAAAGAGAAAAAGGAAAAAAAAGGTTTATGTATAATATTTATTTTGTTTAAAACCGTGTAGCTTTTAATATTACATTTAAAGTTTATATCAAATTAAATAGGAAAAAAAGAGAGAAAAAAAAAGAGAAAAATGAAAAAAAGGTTTATGTACAATATTTATTTTGTTTAAAACCGTGTAGCTTTTAATATTACATTTAAATAAAAAATTCTTGTAAGAAAAATATCAAATATTAGGTTCCTCTAGTTCAAAATTTTTTTAGAGGTAATAGTATTAGTTTTCAAATACTAGTCTAAATATTTGTATTAGTTTTCAAAATATTAGTTAAAACATTTAATAATAAAAATAACTTTTAAAATATCAGTAATTAGATTTTAATATTTAGTAATCGGTATAAGTTTTTAAATATTAGAAATATACAATTTTAGTTAATTTATTACCTCTCCAGAAATATAAAAAGCTAATTTAATTTTTTTGAACTGTCGTACACGGACTATTAGCTAATAATACGTGTCTAAATAGTATTTGCACACGGATTGTTATGTACAACCGTGTAGAAATAGAAGAGAGCTACACGACATTTAGTTAAAAGTACGTGTAGAAAAAGATTTGAACACGGACTTTTAACAAAATGTCCGTGTAGAAAGCTATTTGTACACGGTCTTTTAAGTTAAAAGTCCGTGTATAATGAGGAAAACACTATTATTTCAAAAGCCTTCTCTGCCAATTCAATTTTTCTTAAGTCCGAAAACCCTCTCAGAGAACCGGTTCAGTTCCGAAAACCTCCCAAAGCCTCCGAGCTCTTCACCGCCTCGCCCGCCTCACCGCCTCACCACCTCGCCCGCCTCACCGACTGTTCAAATTAGGGTCTCTCTCACCCGTGGTTAGCGTCTCTCTCTCTCGTTATTTTGCAATAGGGGTTCTGTTGCTTGGGAGAAACTTAAAAAACAAAACAAACAACTTAAAAATAGGGGTTCTGTTGCTTGAGAAGAGTAAAGTTTAAGAGTTTATGATATAGGGTATTTTAGGTTTTAAGAGTTTATGATATAGGGTATTTTAGGGTATTTTAGCAAGAGGTGATTTAGGGTATTTTGCCAAAAATTAATTAATTTAGGGCATTTTAGCAAGAGGTGATTTTAGCAAGAGGTTTAGATTTGTCAATTTTAGAGTTTCATTATTGTTCACTTATGATTTCATTACTTGATATTTAGGGTTTAGGGTTTTAATTGATATTTGGTTGTACAAGAATTTTTGTACAAGAATTACTTGTGCATTTTGTACAAGAATATCAATTTAGGATTTTTGTACAAAATATCAATTTTACTTGTGTAAAAAATTCTTGTATAAGAAATATCAATTTTTTACACTAAATAATTTGGTGAGAATTACTTGTACAAGAATATCAATTCATTAATTACTTGTGTAGGGTTTAGAGTTGTCAATTTGCTCTCATTCGATAGATTTTAATACTCAACTATTTGCATTCTCTTTGTACACAATTGTGATTTGATCTTTAATTTCATGCAGAACCATGTCGATTGAGGATGAGTACGTGGATATGATGGAAGAAGAGGAGCAGCAAGCTACTGCCTCAACAGAAAGAAAGAAAAGAGGTCCGACAATGTGCACGGGCACGTCCGAGCAGAAGCAGTTGGAAATATGGTTCACGGAAGACGGGCGTGCACAGGGTCCAAAACGGATGACGTACTCAAATTGGTGTACGAGTTTGGTGAAGCAAAAGGCGAGTATCCTTGTAGAGAGATGGGATCATTTTGAGGAAAAGGTGAAGGACGAGTGGTGGAACATGGTGAAGGTAAAGTGCCTAACAACTCTTTGAAGTATTTTCACTTATGTATCTATACTTGAATACACTAAATTTGGTGTCAATCAGGCTCAGTGGAACATCCCAAATGATGTTCCAAAGGATAAGACTTTGAAGATTATGAATGCGGGTTGGAAGCAATTCAAGAGCACGTTGAAGACGGATTTCATGGAGAAAGGGAGAAATCCAGTAGGCTACTACAAATGGCTAAAACAAGAGGACTGGGAGGAGTTTCAAGCTTTGAAGTCCACCAAAGAGTTCCAGGTATCTAACTCGTGCCAAATTTATGCTAATTCTTTCTCGATATGTACTTATCTTTCTAAAACTAACTGATCGTTGCCTTGTTTCTGTGAAGGCAAAAAGTGATAAAGGCAGGAGAATCATTGCCTTTAACAAGTATCCACACCATCTAGGGTCAGCTGGTTACGAGGGTAAGTCGGTAGAATGGAGGAAAATACTGGAGCAAAATAAGGATTCTGACTCACCCGTGGTTAGGATCCAAAATCCTAGGGGCCAAGATTGGTTCATGGGTAGATCCGAGGTAACCGCTGATGGGAGGATAGTACTCCCAAAGGATTTGCAACTCGTGGCTCAAAGAATGGTAAGAGTCCTTTATACTTACTTTGTGACATTCACCCGAAAATTATAACTCCGGAAGTACATCAATTGTTCTTTTGCTTTAACTAATTCTTCTACTTGAACAGTTGGAAGTGGAGGAGGAGGTCAACTCGGGTGCCCGGAGTGTCGAAAGACAAAATGATTCCTTGTCCGCAGCGCTCGAGAATCTAGAACACACGGGTCGAGTAAGGGTGTAGGGGGCTACAGGGGCTGGAAGGAGGTGTTCCGAGTGGAGGGACAAAAACCTCGAAGAAAATCTCGTGCCAAGGTAAACAAAGACTAGATAGTTGCGCAGATACGCGCGGAGGTGAGCAAAGAGTACGACGCAAGGTTTGCTGAGATGGAATCAATGTTGTGCCAAATTAGATCAGCAACTACGCAGCCATCCGAGCAACCACCTCCCATTTCGCCGGGAATTCGGCAAAGTAGTCAAGCATCCGGCACGTGGGCCTTAGACGATTTGGATAATCTCAAGGTAATCAATACTTGTTCATAATCTAAAGGTAATTAAAACCTGTTTGCAACCTTGTTAGACAATATCGCATCATTAAAATAAACAACTTTCCTATAAATTTGCAGGACCCCAGAGCATGCGACCTCGTCTTGTGGCAGGGTAGTGTTCCTCTAATCGTTGCTAAGGGCGTTGTACATCCAGGAGCCAAAAGTGTACACTTTGGTCAGCTAAGGCCCGACCATGCATGCGTGCAGGTTGAGTTAGTCGTGGATGGATGGCAGCGCGTACCCCTTCCTGTCCCTACCGATGACATGCTTGTGCTTGATGAGACACGGATGTCATTTGTCCAATGGCCCAAGAGTCAGATTATTTTGGATCAGGTAATCCATAAAAAAAATCCATTTATTTTGTTACATTCAACTCATTCTTTTTGAAATACTAGAATAATCCATTTATAATTTGATACAGACACGAGGAGATGATGTCACCGGTACGGCGATGTCACCGGTACGTCAGGAGGTGGCTTGCGACGTCGGGGCTGACGCGCCACAATCACCGCCCCGTCCTATGGTCACCGAAGAAGAATACAGCCGTTTGCCCAATGATTTGCGCCTTCTCCACGACTACTTGATGACGGCGCCCGAAGGCATGGAGGCTATCATCATCCCTGTCCCACCTGGGATGTTTCTACACGAAGGCAGGGATCTCCTGCTGTCGTTCAAAGACTTCAAGGACCTCTTCCACCACTCGTCATCCGACAAATGGCTCGATGTGTCACACATCACCATTTTCCTCATGTTAGTGATCAAAAATTATTTTCATTATTGTATAGAACTGAAATATATATTCTAATTACAATATGATGAGTTTTCAGGAAGCTAGTCCGAAACTGTGATGAGATGGTTGAAAAGAAGAACTTGTGCATGTTTCTGGACCCGGAGAAAGTGAGTTCTACGGCAGTGACATATTATCCGGATATGGCTATCGAGTACATATGTTCTGCGATGCATCGTGCTAAGGCGGAGGAGAAGAAATTCATTCTCATGCCATACCACGAGAGGTTGGTTCTAATCTTAACTTATGTGTTGTTTATATTTTAAATTAAAGAATTGTATAAAGGAAATAAAAGTTAAACATAAAAAATGAAATCACACCATCAATCATAGCAAACACTTGTGTCACTTTTATATGCTAAAGTACTATAATTCTTCTCCTCGATCCCACAGCAAACATTGGTGTTCGATTCTCATTGTGCCGTACCTAAATGTGGGCATAATTGTTGATTCTTGTAAGCCCAAAGGAAGGATCGCGCTTGACAAGTGCAAAGTTATCTTCCCTTTTGTGAATAAGTAAGCAATAATAATTCTATAGGTTTGCATTTCTTTCAATCATATCAAATTATAAAATTGCTAATTACATTCACTCAATTTTGTAAGGGCTTTTGCGAAATATATTAAAGAGGGAGGATCAGATAGCACGGGCACGCGCAAGAAAAGCAAGTTGAATTGGAAGTGGATGTTGGTGAGCACACTCTTTATGAGTTAGAAATTTCATATCTTGTTAAAAAAATTATTGTCATTCTAACAAATGCCGCTAAATGTAAATTTCAGAGCCCGCAACAGGAGGAGGGTTGGGAATGCGCTTATTACACGATGATATTTATGTTTGACTTTGTCGAAAGAATACAATTCCTATTCCCAAAAGCGGTATGTACTTCATATTAATTTCCTATATAATAAGCAATTGATATCTACCTTTTCTGAAATACTAACTATTATCAAATTATAATTTTGTAGAATGTGACAAAGCAAGCGCATTATACCAAGAATCAGATCGACGATGTGCGGTGCATGTGGGCAAGGTGGTTTACCATGGAATTTTGTAATCCTCGATATGGATTGGCATAGATTTGTAATAAAAATATGTTTCGAATGAATTTATTGCTATATGAATTTTGTATAAATTTAGTATATGAATTTCTTGCTAATTAATCTGTTTCGAATGAATTTATTGCTATATGGAATTTTGTATAATTTCTGTCGCAAAAAATTGGCTAGCAAAGCTGGAGGCTAGCCCAAAAACAAAATATACAAAAAAAAAAAATTAGCTATTATACACGGATATTTCACAATCGTCCGTGTACGATAGAAAAAACAAAAAAAAATTAGCTATTGCACACGGATATTTAACAAATGTCCGTGTATAATAGCTAAGAGAGCTACACGGACATTTAATACAAATCCGTGTGCAATAGTAATCATACACGGACATTTAGTTAAAATCCGTGTATGATAGCCTTGCTGGAGGCGAAATACAAAAAAATCTTCAATTATTTGTACACGGATATTTACCAAACGTCCGTGTATAATAGCTAAGATAGCTACACGGACTTTTAATACAAAGCCGTGTAGAAAGAGTAATCGTACACGGTTAATTAGGGGATATCCGTGTAGCTCGGTAACTTGGAGAGCGACACCGGCAAGTCTTTGTACACGGTTAATTAGGGGATATCCGTGTAGAAATCATTATAATCACACACGGTTAAATATCCGTGTGTAGTTTCTGACCTATTCATACACCCTGGCTTTAAACACGGTAGGAAATCCGTGTAGCTCTTCCATTAATGTCCGTGTGCAATCTCTTTTTCTGTAGTAGTGAAGGTATCGTAGTTATCTTAATGAGGTAGGATATGAGTGTTGGACACTTATATTTAGAGGATTGGTTTCACTTAACTAGGCTATCAAAACGTCTTTGGGCCTTGAGGCATAGGTTTGAGGAGTCAGAACATGGGATGTACCTCGAACAAATCAAGAGTTATATTAGATATAATTAGCATTAGTATGCTTACCTAAATAACTAAATTCAAACAGTGATGCCAAAGCTCACTTGGATTTAGTAAAATATGGATCTTGATCTGCTATGTAGTTTTATAGAGGACATCGGTTTTTAAAACACATAGTGGGAGTCAACTTTTATTTAAAGGTTTTTCTAAAAACATAAACTTTAAGTCTAAATTTCTGCAAAAGGTTTTTCTAAAAACATAAACTTTAAGTCTAAATTTCTGCATATTTGTTTTGTTGTAGATAATGGTAAATACATCTATTTTTACGTTGCGATCTGCTATTGAAAAAGAAAGTGCAAAACTCACTGGTCCAAACTTTTTGGACTGGTATAGAATCTTACGCATTATCCTCAAACAAGAGAAAAATGAATACGTTCTAGAGAAACCCCTTCCTGAAAAACCAAAAGCTAATGACAAAGGTGAAATTTCTGCTAAGGATCAACAGAAATATGATAAGCATGTGAATGATGATCTTGATGTCACTTGTCTCATGCTCACGATAATGAATTCTGAGCTTCAAAAGCAGCTTGAGAAATTAAGTGATTATGACATAATTGTGCAGCTTCGTAAACTTTTTCAAGTTCAAGCTCGCACTGAGAGATATGAGACATCAAAGGCATTGTATCAATGCAAATTGGCAGAAGGAAGCCCGGTTAGTCCTCATGTACTCAAGATGATGGGGTATATTGAGAATCTGAACCGATTGGGCTATCCCCTCAGTAAAGAGTTGTCTACTGACATTATTCTCCAGTCCTTACCTCCAAGTTACCATCAATTCATTCTAAATTTTAACATGAATGGGCTGGAGAAGTCAATGACAGAAATGCATGGGATGCTAAAGACAGCTGAACAAAACTTGAGGAAACCTAATGATGTCTTGTTGGTTAAGAAGGAAACGAACTTCAAAAAAAAGGCAAAGGAAAGGCCAAAGGCAAAGGCAAAGGAAAAGGCAAAGGCAAAGTTCAAGTTGGGAACTCGAACAAAGGAAAGTCTGTAGCCAGTGCCGCCGAGTCGCAATGTTTCTATTGCAATGAGATAGGTCATTGGAAGAGAGACTGCAAGAAGTTCAAAGAAGATCAAAAGAAGGGAAGTGGGACTTCCGCTTCAGGTATATTTGTTATAGAAATTAACATTTCTACTTATCAAACTGATTCATGGGTATTAGATACCGGTTCAGGAGCTCATATTTGTTCAAATATGCAGGTGCTCGCAAAGAGTAGAATGTTGAATAAAGAAGAGGTACAGCTACGTGTCGGCAATGGAGCACGGGTTGCTGCTTTGGCCATAGGCACTGTATCATAAGCTCTACCTTCCGGAATGATCTTAGAATTAAATAATTGTTATTATGTACCTGCCATAAGTAGAAACATTATCTCTATTTCGTGTTTAGATATGTTTGGATTTGAATTTAAATTTAAGACCAATGGTTGTTGCTTTTATTTGAATGATATATATTATGGCAAAGCTTCATTACATAATGGACTTTATATTCTAGATCTTGATGTTCCTGTTTATGACATACAAACCAAAAGACTCAAGTCAAATGATTTGAATCCCACTCTTTTATGGCATTGTCGTTTAGGACACATAAGTGAGAAACGCATAAAGAAGCTTCATAAGGATGGACTTCTATATTCATTTGATTTGGAATCACTTGAAACATGCGAAGCTTGTTTGTTGGGAAAAATGACTAAAGCACCTTTCACTGGAATAAATGAAAGGGCGAATGACCTATTGGTACTTATACATTCTGATGTATGTGGATCGTTTAGTTCAGTCGCAAGAGGTGGTTTTCAGTACTTCATCACATTTACCGATGATTTTAGTAGATTTGGTTATATCTATTTAATGAGACATAAATCAGAAGCATTTGAGAAATTCAAGAAATTTCAGAATTAAGTACAGAATCAACTTGGCAAGACAATAAAGCTCTTCAATCAGATCGAGGAGGCGAATATTTGAGTCAGGAATTTGGTGATCATTTAAAGCAATTTGGAATTGTTTCACAACTTACTCCTCCGGGAACACCACAATGGAATGGTGTGTCTGAACGGAGGAATCGAACTTTGTTAGACATGGTTCGTTCAATGATGAGTCAAGTTGATCTTCCATTATCATTTTGGGGGTATGCTCTAGAGACGGCAGCTTTCACACTAAATAGGGTTCCATCAAAGGCAGTTGAAAAGACACTATTTGAGATATGGACTGGGAAACGTCCTAGTATGTCTTTTCTTAAGATTTGGGGTTGTGAGGCTTATGTAAAACGATTGATATCTGATAAGCTCACACCTAAGTCAGATAAATGTTTCTTTGTTGGATATCCAAAGCAAACCAAGGGATTCTATTTTTATAATAGGGCTGAGAACAAAATATTTGTTGCTCGAAGTGGTGTTTTTTTGGAGAAAGAGTTTCTCTCCAAAGGAGTTAGTGGGAGTAATGTCCATCTCAAAGAAATTCGAGATATACAATAGAATACTCCTATAACTCAACAGGAACCACAAGATATTGTGGAACCTATACAAGAGACACTACCGCTTCGAAGGTCTGATAGGGAACGTCGTATGCCTTAGAGGTATTTTTTGCTCATGACAGAACAACACGACATATTGTTGTTGGACAACGATGAGCCTACAACGTTTCAAGAAGCGATGGTGAGCCCGGACTCTGATAAGTGGCTTGAAGCCATGAAATCCGAAGTGCAATCCATGGAAGACAATCAAGTTTGGAGCTTGGTTAATTTACCTAATGGCGTAAGAACCATTGAGTGTAAATGGGTCTTTAAGAAGAAAATTGACATGGATGGGAATGTTCACATTCACAAAGCACGCTTGGTGGCAAAATGTTTCAAGTAAATTCATGGTATTGACTATGATGAAACTTTTTCACCAGTTGCGATGCTTAAGTCAATTCGGATAATTCTAGCAATTGCCGCATACTATGATTATGAAATTTGGCAAATGGATGTCAAAACCGCTTTTCTTAACGGAAACTTAAATGAGGATGTGTACATGACACAACCCGAAGGTTTTGTCGATCCAAAGAATGCTAGCAAGGTATGCAAACTTTGAAAATCTATTTATGGATTGAAGCAAGCATCTCGAAGTTGGAATATTCGTTTTGATGAAGTGGTCAAGGTATTTGGATTCATCAAGAACGAAGAAGAACCTTGTGTTTACAAAAAGACTAGTGGGAGCGCACTTGTTTTCCTTGTTTTATATGTGGATGACATTTTGTTGATTGGAAATGACATTCGTTTACTTGAATCAGTTAAAACTTCGCTGAAAAATAGTTTTTCAATGAAAGATTTAGGTGAAGCGACTTACATATTGGGAATAAGGATCTACAAGAATAGATCAAAAAGGCTAATTGGATTGAGCCAAAATACGTACATTGACAAGGTGTTGAAAAGATTCAACATGCAGGATTCAAAGAGAGGTTCCTTACCTATGTCAAGTGGCATAAGTCTTTGCAAAAATCAGTGTCCTTCGACACAAGTTGAGCTAGACCGCATGAGTAATATTCCATATGCCTCGGCAATTGGATCTATCATGTATGATATGCTTTGTACACGTCCCGATGTTTCGTATACTCTAAGTGTCACTAGTAGATACCAATCAGATCCAGGTGAGAGTCACTGGATAGCAGTAAAGAATATCCTTAAGTACTTGAGAAAGACTAAGGATGTGTTTCTTGTTTATGGAGGTGAGGAAGAGCTTGTTGTAAATGGTTACACGGATGCAAGCTTCCAAACCGACAAAGATGATTTTAGATCGCAATCTGGATTTGTATTTTGCCTTAATGGAGGAGCTGTTAGCTGGAAGAGTTCCAAACAGGAGACAGTTGCCGATTCTACCACAGAAGCTAAATATATTGCTGCTTCGGAAGCAGCAAAAGAAGCTATTTGGATAAGGAAGTTCGTTACTGAACTTGGTGTGATTAAAAGTATTGAAAATCCAGTAGATCTCTATTGTGACAATAATGGAGCAATCGCACAGGCTAAGGAGCCAAGGTCACACCAAAAGTCCAAACACATACTTCGACGTTTTCACCTTATTCGAGAGATTGTGAATAGAGGTGATGTGAAAATATGCAAGATAGGAACGGATGCAAATGCAGCAGATCCATTGACTAAAAATCTTCCTCAAGTTAAGCATGATATACATACTAGAGCTATAGGTATTAGATACATGAGTGATTGGCTTAGTGATTGCTACAGAGGTTGATTATTTAGATGTTTGTTTGTATATTTATGTTTTATGAATAATATGTTGTAATGTTCCTTGAATAAATTATTACTTATTATTAATCATCAATTCGATGAATTGGATCGTAAAACTTTATAATAGGATGCAATATTATTCTAAATAGTCCCTAGTCTTTTATTATTAGTCGGAACACTAATAATTATATGGACTAGTATGTGGATTGATTGTTGATGATCATGTTTTACGGATCATCGATATGGGATATCCAATGCAATCACATGGATACATGTTTTGATAAACATGGTATTGGACAGACCCGCTATAAAATACTGAATGGATTAGTATGTGTCATCAGTTTATTTTATACAATAATTTTTGTTGAATCCTTTGACCTGAGATCATCATTGATTAATTCAATGAGAATTATATACTTTGATTCTATCAAGCGTTAGCCCTAACTAGGTAACTATAAAGATTGAAATTGGGTATACTATGAATCATGTGGAGAAATATGAATGATCAAGATGGAATTTATCCCTCTCATATAATGAGAGCATGATGTCTCTGGGCCCCTCTAGAAAGATAGATTGAAAAATACATGGCCGTGCTATATGGTTGATAGTCAACCATATGAAAGTCAATCTAATTTTGGTATGAGAAATCAAAGATTGTACTACACAAAGTTGACACATATCCTGCTTTAAGTACAATCAAGATGTCAAGTGATAAAGGGATTAACATAAATAATTGTGAGGTAATTGTCGGATATTGACATTCATGTAATTTGGGTAGTCATAATGCCCTGCTAGAGACCGCTTATGATTTGTGAACTGAAAAAGGATTTTCAGCTCACTGCCAACATTATATGAACCTATTGGGTCACACACAAGAACAAGGTTGAAAACAAGTTCAAAATATTTGGCTTTAGTACAAGTGGGAGACTGTTAGAAATGTACTAATAGGCCAGAATATCATGGGCCATATTAATAATTAATATGGATCAGGTCTTAATGGGCTAGGCCCGAATTTCTATCTATTCTCATCTGATCATATCAGATAAGGTTTTCTGTAGAGGCTCCAACGAAATGGTGCAAGTGAACAGGCTCAACGAACTGGTGCGATCTGTTATAAATATACAACAGCAGTTCGGTTTTTGTGTTCCAGAAATTATGTTCATTTTCTATTCAGAAAACGAGAGAGAGAATAAGAGAGAAAAGACGGGGCTGTTAATTCGGTACTAGCATACCGAATTTCAGAAGTTTGTCAACCTGTTCGTGTGGATACTGATAGAGGCGTGACTGCTGGGCTGTTGCGTGAATCCGACACGAGAAGGAAAGGAGAAGAAGGCTACTGCTAGACTAGACTTGACGTTTCCGCTGCACTGCGGGTCTAGTGGTAAACTCTATTTATTAATCTTGGAATTAGTTTTATACATGGATTCTGATTTTCGGGTAGTGAACAAATCATGAATTGAATCGAATTGTTGCACTATTAACCTACCCGAAACCCTACACCAATAACATCCCACTCGGGCTCAGTCTGAGCTCGGGATCATCACGCTAAGGTGATCGCCATAACCGTTTCCGTACGATCTGTCGGGCAACCTGTCATATTATAAGGTTGCAAGTTACTATAACCACCTCTATATGACCGTTACAGGGCTAGCTTATATAAGACTCCAAACTCAGCCAAGTGAGGAGTTCGCATTTTCATTCACATAAAATGTCTATAGGAAAGAGTCCGAACACTTTACCAACCGTGCACCATTCTCTTTCAAGAACATATGGCCTAGGCACCTAGCTTCCCGAGATAGGAAGTATCAGTAAATCTCTTCAAGTTTAGCAAAAGATTCGAAATATGGTAATTAACTTAATAGGGTAGTGAACACCTTTTACACGGCCTCAAACATGCACTACAGCAAATCAGACTTTCTGCGACCGGTTTTTCGATCGCAGAAAGTACTAGCGCCGGTCGCTGAAAGTCATCCCGGTCGCAGAAAACTGATTCCGGTCGCTGAAACCCTGGTCGCTGTAAGCATTGTCGCAGATACTCTTCTGATGACGTCACCGGTCGCAGAAAGTCGTCACCCGGTCGCTGATACTGTTTTTGCGACCACTTTTTTTTGGTCCCTGTTGTTTTTTCTGACGTCAGAAAAAGGTATCTGCGACCAAAGAAATGGTCGCTGATACTTAAAACCGTCACTGAAAGTCTTCTATCAGGTTTTTAGAATTTTTTTTATTATTTAAATTTGCACCATTTAAGTTTGATATTTTGGCTAATTATCTCATTCGAATTTTCAATTATGAAGTCAGCTTTGAGTCTTAGCTAAGGTTTTTTATGCTCTTCTAATTTATCTTAAAAGATAGTACAGATTTGTAATGACATCAAATTCTCCTCAAATACAGCAAACCTTGGGATTTCGAGTTTACTCCAAGTATTAATATTTCCCTACTAAGGCTTAAAACATGCGAATTTTAATCAACTCCATATACAACCAAGTTACTATATGAAATAATGTTTATGCAGCCTTTAATTTGGAGAGATCCTTCTTTCTTTTACAAATCTCGAACCATTTGTTCCTAATTAGTTATATTTGGTCAATTATGAGGTTATTTCTAATTTCCCAAGGTCATCAACTCACAAACAAAAGTTTTCAAACAAGTCCCTAATTCTAGCAATCACACAAATTTATCACCTAAAAATGCAAAATTTTGAAAAATAAACATGTCTAAATGCAGATACAATTTTCTTCTATTCCACCCCCCCAAGCTTGAATGAAGCATTGTCCTCAATGCTTGAATTCACACAAGGAAAAAGTAAATAGAAGAAAATATGGAAACTTACTAGATGGTGAGCGAGGGATGAGGCGGGGGCGTCTCACTGGTTGGTGGGAGGTGGATCAGGTGGCACTGGTGGGAGCACCCACTTCTGAGGTACACGGCCCATGCGATCACACTCTTGCATCAGAAGAATCCGCAAGATACCCATCAAATTCTTGACCGAGCGCCCGATCGCGCTTTTGTGCGCTTCCAATTTCTCCAAGAGTGTAGCAGTCCGATCGGGTTCAAGATCTGCACTTATGATCACAGGACGACATCTATCTGGGTCTAGAAACTCATACCTGAGGTGAGCTGCTGGAGGCTTGAGCTCAGGAGTCAGCCGCTCTGTCTGGGTCTTGACGCGGGTCGCATCAGGTGGCGTGCGGGTCGCATCAAGTGAAATGGCATCGCATGCTGACCAATTCGACTCGCTTCCTTTGGTCCCCAGGTCATCAGACCACGGCATGCAGGTCGCATCAGGTGGCGTGCGGGTTGCGTCCTCATGCTCTTCAGGTGGAGATGCAGGTCGACTTGGCTCGATGCGATCTGGGTCCACATGTTCTTCCGTGGTTGATGCGGGTCGTGTCTCAATGATGCGGGTCGCGTCAAGTGCGGTCTGGTCTGTTGGCTGGGCTGGTCCTTCGCATTCTGGCTGAGCTGGCAGCTTTTCAGGTTGAGATTGGCGTGAGGTGATGATGTGACTCAACTGCTCCAACAGCTTGTTTTGAGCGGCCATCTGTGTGGACATGTTTTGCAACTGCTCCCACAGCATCTGGTTCACCTTCCCTTGCTCGTGTATGAATTCGATCTCAGCGGGATCAATGTACGGCTCGGGTGGATCGGGTTGGAATACGCAATTGGTCGAGTCATCGAATGGTGCAGGGTCGTAGAAATTGCAATTGTTGTTGCTGATGTAGCCATCCTGCTCCTGTTCCTCACTCCAATCAGCCAGTGGGCAGTACTCATAAGAGTGTCTCCTGTCCCCACACATGGCACATGGCTGTGGTTGCTGGTTTCTGGCTGCCTTCATGCTCATTTCGATTGAATAACTCTCAACGGCCTCCCCTAGCTTGGTAGCTTTGGCGTATAGAGCTGCGATCAGATCAGCTTTGGATCGGCCGCCTCCTCCAGCTTGAAAATTGTCGTGGCCACACCAATGTCGGTCTGTCGCCATGTACATGAAATCCATGGTGTCTCGAGCTCCTCAGATAGTAATCGCCATGTGGTCCTGAAAAAGAGAAAATAAAATAAAATAAAAGAAAGAACCAAAATAAATAAAGGTCACAAGATAAAGTCTAGATTAATTAAGTAAGATAAAATCTAACTAGGCAATTGGTCACCGTCTCCGGCAACGGCGCCAAAAACTTGTTATGCGCAGAACGCAACGCAAGTTTCGGTACGCTTGAGAGCGTACCTTTTAAAACCACGTTAACACTCCACGAGTAAGGGATGCAAGTGCATAACCCCTATCGTGTAGTATATTCGGGTATCGATCCACAGGAACGGTTAATTGCGAGGTTAGATTCTATCAAACTCAATCAAAAACTAGAAGTGGAAAAGGTTTGGTTTGGTGTTTAATTTCCTAAAGGTTCAGATCAAACAATTCAAGAAGATGTAATAAAATGCTAGAAGAAATGTAAATTGTGTTTTGATTATGGATAAAAGGCGTTTCCAGGGTTTCAGACTTCATCTCTGATCTGCCTCTAGTGGTACGGCCCGTACCAAGTTGGTACGGCTAGGCCGTACTTCACTTGGTAAGGCAAGGCCGTACCACCCTGGTAAGACCCGTACTGGCATCCCAGAACAGAGCTTACCAGTTCGAGTGAATGCATTTCTTTGCTGGTACCTTGTGCTAAACTCTTTAGAAAGGTTCAATAGACCATACCTAAGATTCCTAACCCTCAACCATCGTTTGTTGGATCAAGATCTAGGTTGGAATGCAATTGATTGCCTTTTAGGGTTTCTACACCCTAGCTGGTTGATTGGAGGTCTAAGGCACCCTCTAATCTGTCGATTAGAGGAGAATTCAACCTTTCGGCTTCAATTCGAACTATTCTACCCTAAGCATTTGATTTGGATGAAAGATTGAGATGATCACATGACCTTGATAGGTTCGATCTAAACCTAGAGGCACATCATACAACAATCACAGCAAGCAAAGCAAAAGATATCAAAGAAGATCACAATCAATCAAACTAAAGAGTTCATACAAGATACAAGTCAAAGAAAGTCAAAACAAATCAAGAATCGATCTCTAACCCTAGAAACTAAAAGAACTACTCACAGCACATGATCTGATCTAAAAATACAATAAAAGGGAGAGAGATAGCCATGGATCGAAGGGATCGAGAGGAGGAAGCTAGATCCGTCGAGTTTCGCCTCTTTCCTCTTCCTTCCTTCTTGCTCCTAGCTCCTTAGCTCTCTTTCTCTCTCTTACTGTGCTCTCAAATGGATCTGGAATGAATTAGATGTCGAAATTGGAGAGTTCCCCGCTTTAAATAGCCTCTGCCAAAATTTGAATCTGTCAGGCCGCCTTTATGTACGGCCCGTACCAATTTGGTACGGCCTGGCCGTACCAGGCGTGGTGAGACTGTAGATCTTCTCGCTAGCTTTCCAAAAAGTGGTCATACGCTCAAAACGGAGTTACGAGTCAAAAGTTATGACTGTTTTAAGTTCGGTGCTGAAATTTCTGGATCTGTCAGGCCGCCTTTAGGTAAGGGCCGTACCAAAGTGGTAAGGCCTGGCCGTACCAGGTGTGATGAGCTGAAATCGGCTAAGTCTGGTGAGACCCGTACCAAACCTGGTAAGGGCCGTACCAGATCATCCCAAATCGCCGTTTCTTCGTGTGTTTTGCTCCAAACCTGCAGAAAACAAACAAACACTCAGCAGTACCAAATTCTAAAGATATATTGATGAAATGCACATGATTCTGGTGAATTAGGGCACGAATCCGGTACTAAAACAGGCCTAAAATAGACTAAATATGCGAGGTATCAACCTTGAAAA
Organism: Carex parvula; assembly: GCA_025461045.1. Taxonomy (NCBI): domain Eukaryota; kingdom Viridiplantae; phylum Streptophyta; class Magnoliopsida; order Poales; family Cyperaceae; genus Carex; species Carex parvula. The sequence goes on along the minus strand of JAJGRW010000623.1, from coordinate 426,508 downwards.
ATGTAAGCTCAAAGCTGAGCAATGATCTGTATATATGCTATTTTAGTTGGAATAAAGAGTTTTCTTTTTAATGGCTTTATTGTTTGTTCTTTGTTTGATCTTGTTCTCATCTTCTATTTCTTTTTCTTTTACTCTCAAAACCATGGATGTGAGAGCTATATAATTTCTAGTTCATCTTAGGATGAGGAAAAACAAGAGAAATATATAGCTTGATGATCAATAAAAATGTTTCATTTCTTCTTTTGCATCTTCTTTCCTTTTAAAACAAATATATATAGATGTATATAATAAAAATGTGTTACTTGCATTTTTCTTATCTTATTAGTGATCTCTAAAAAAAAAAAAAATATAACAAATGTCGAAATTTATTATTTTTCTTCTTTGCTTTCTACCTCCTCTTTTCCTTTATTTTTCTTCTTTCTTTTGTTCCCCCTTTTCTTTATTTTATATTGCAAAGGAAAATAACAAAACACATAATCGCATAAATATAAATAATAAAAGTGACATTTTCATATTCTAAGAAGTATAAAAGGGAGAGGTATCAAAGTTGATGTTTAGCTACATCCTTTGAATATTAATTTCTTATATAATTCTTTTAATATGAAAATTAAATTAAAAGTGCATAACAAAATGAAAAAGGGAATTTAAATTAATTGACATGATGGGGATTGATGTTTAACTACATCTCCCTAATTGTGTCATTTTGAACTTTTTAAAGGACTTCAATGCATAAAAGAGGAATAAAAGGAGTAATATGTGAAGAATTGATGTTTTATTACATCTTTTCCATGTTATGAATTTTATTACTTTTCAAAGGACCTGGATGCATGATTACTAGAAGGAGAGGGCAAATGAGAAGAGGGTAATTTCAATCCCCATGACATGATGCTCAAGGACCCTTTTACATGAATATGCAAATGACCAAGGACCTATATGCATAAATTTTATTGCTAGCAAATGACATATGTGATGCTAGTACCCTTTTTCCTTGATGCAATCTTTCATTCATAGCATTTAAGGATAAAATACCATAATCAATAAAATAGCACAAGCACAGAAAATTGCCCAAATGACCTGTTGGTACAGATCAGCCAGTGCAGGCCGATCAAAACACCAAATCAAAAATCTGTTTGAATAGGAAGATAGAGGACATAAAAACAATCAATTTAGACTCAAATTTTGCATCTTTCTGATTTTTCTACTATTTTCTAGCCATTTTCAAAGTTGGATGTCAGAAATGGGAAAACAGCAACATGCACATTTCGCATTTACACCCCTCTGAATTTTTCTGTTTCTTTTAAAAATAAAAAAATAAAAGCATAAAAATTCCCAAACTTCATGTACCTATTCTTGAGATGTTATATTACAGGAATAACATAAAACATACATATGTCACTAATGAAATCCATGAGAAATTCATATCCTTTGTACAGATCCGAAACCCAATATTAAGTTCATACCCAAATTCAACACCATACCCGAGATTATATCCTTGTCGACCTTGATGCTTCTGAAACATGCTCCAAATCATGGTATTCCACATCCTAAGCGCACCCCAAAGCCAATAGGCCCTGTACCAGCTCACACCCAGTACCAGGCCTACACGATACAATCGGAAATATGCTCAAAGCTTGATGGAATGAGAAATTGATCTCATACGAAGCTTTATTATGCTCAAACAACATTGAAGAGACGAGTAATTGAAGAAAAACATGAGATAATCGAAGAAATCGGATTACAGAGTCACTCGGTACCGAAACTTGAAGCTCGCTGTATACCACCCCTCTCCGGCGATCCATCACCGCCGACAACACACCTACCATGCTCATCTCCCCAAGGCGATTCCAATGGTACCCTCCCTCGACCTTGCCGTGACTGAGAGCTCGCCGGAGCGGAAAACCCTACCTTCGGCGAAACCCCAGTTCATATCCCAAGCACGGATTTTAAAGCCCACAGGAGCCGATGGATTTAGGCGCCAAAGGGAGAATTCGAATGGAGTTCGAATCTTGGGAAGAAAACCAGATCTTTAGGCCGATAAGCCGCCACCACTCGGGGCCCGCATGTCGGGTAAAACCAATGATCCCTCTCAGCGAATCATAACGTATGATCTGAGGCCCAGCACGGTTATCAAAGCACAGCAGCCGAATCCCAAAGTTTATCGCCGAAATCCACTACCCTACACGGATCCTGAAGCGCCATACATATCTTAAAGGCCCAAACACTAATCTTGAAGCCCAATTACAATCTCCAAGCCCAGAAAATAATAAAAAGAACGGATCTTTTACAAGGGGGCCCCTCCGATAAAGTCTCTTCATAGCGCAGTCCCTAGGCATTTGCAAATAAGCCCCTGGCTGCCTAAAAACTCTTCAAATAGGTCCCTGAAAGTCCAATTTCCACCTTAGACCCTGCTAAAAACCCAAATCATGAAATCCAGCCCTTCCATCTTTACAAATAGGTCCCTAGAAAGTTTTAACTCCACAATTAAGCCCTTCCCAGCCCTTTTTGGCCATAACTTCTTCATTTCAAACCCAAATCGACTCAAACCAACTCCAAATGAACCCAAATTGAATCCTCCACCTTTCTAAACCAATATTGAACATGTCCAAGTATCAGTCGTGTCCTGAAATGACAAAAATACCCTTTTCTCTACTTTTCTTCATGTTTTAATCATTTGTCTCTTAAATAAAAACATAAACAAAGCATGAATATACCTTCTCAAGTACTAAAATATGTTTATAAATAAATAAAAATGTGTAATAAAAGTAATTAAATACCTAAAACAATGGTGAATCAAAGAAACACACGAAAACCAAGTACATGAGTTTCCCCTTTTAGCCCTTTTATTCAATCCGCAACAAATAGGCATAAATCCTGGAATGAACGAGGTATTCAGCATGGCTTGGGAAGGCGATCTGATGTAATTAACAGCGGGGGCTTGCGCCCGCTGGGAGTTAAACGTCCCCACAATCATTAAACTCTCTCGATAGACCAATCACGAGTCGTAGGTCCGTCGAGGGTGAACCAGAAGGAATAGCAGAAAGAAAGAAATCGAATGTTTCGAGTTCGATGTTCTTTAACCAACAAAGAGCATTGAACCACGAGACATTTACATACACATGCACACACCTTCCCATACCAGCTGTGCAACTTTCTGCGCCCTACAGTTTTGAAACCTCTCTGACTCGCATTTACTTGGATACACCTACTCGTTCTCGGTGGCGAAATCTGCGGTAACGTAACGTTTGTGTTAGAATCCAAGCCAGCTAATGTTGTTCAGCACGAATCTTGACGCATACAATTTCATCAGGTAACCCCAAAATGAATAGATATGTTATGTTACCGTAGAGACATTGGCGCTCCACCCCTTTGACTACTAAATGGAGACATCAACTGTGAATCAGGGCTGTTGATTTTCTATCAGACGGCTCACGGTTACAAAAAAAATCATATTTTGAGAGTGCATGTAAAGAAACCGATATGAATAATTTGTAAAAAAAAAACATTTTATATTTTTTGAAATATTCTGTACACAAATAATGCATACAATTGTTATTTTAATTTAATTCCATCATTATTTGCATTTTTAAACTTTTTAATTACATGCAGACCATTCGTTTTCCCATGGAATCTCAACGGTCGATTTGCGATAAAATCTTTCCTATTTGGTTTTAAAATGATCAAGGTAAGTAATTTAATGTAACGGACAAAAAAAAATCAATTTAGGTTCCGAATAGCCTTTGATCTAACCATAAGTGTTTACAACCCTACGATGTTTCGGTATTCCATCGGTTGGATGGATAGGTAAATTAACATAAAATTTTAATCAACCTTTCCAATAATCCATTAATTTCGATAAACTTGTATTTCAACGGTTGCGATCGATCATCGGAGCATTGATATATACGATCATTCATTAACTCATACAACACTAGTTCATGCTATATGCACATGTGTATAAGATGTGAGTGTTTTAGAGAAGATCATGCATTTCCATATATCAATATTACGTGCCAAAATCATTTACTCGTGCAATATACATACTCCAACATCAACTATTGAATAAATTCCGTTAATATAATTTTCAATTAATCCATGTCCAATATTATGCGAATTATTTGAGATTTAACTGCGATTTATGTAATTGCCAACTAAATTCCTAATTACACATAATCAATACAATTTGTTATTCCAAATTATAACTCGAGAAACTCCCAATGACTCTCCTCGTAATATTTGCTCATATAAATTACATTTTTTTTTTCCGACAACAAAGACAAAATCCAAACACGTCAATGTGTACATGCAATAAATATGCGGATGTACTTTCAAAACCTTAACAAGAAATGCAACATTAATTAGATTGCAAATTACATCTACAAATTAAATTTGTAAAGCATAAATTTGTACCTTATAAATTTGGGTAAATAATTTTTAAATTTTATAAATTAAACTGTGCAATAATAAATTAATTAACTCCCTTAATTAATAACAGTTGTGTGTGTTGCAATGGCTGAGGGTTGTAAAAATACAATAATTTTGTTGACAGAGCACTATTGGCTTTGCTCAATGCACATCATATTGTCTTAGAGCATGCTCCAACACTACACGAAGTAAAGACAGCTTTGTATTTAGCTTCAAAAATTAGAATTCCCCTCCAAACAGCCCCTGTGAAATTTCAGTTCCCCCCGAAACTGCAAAATTCCCCCGAAGGCCCGAACCCTAACCAATTCGAATCCTCTACCTCATATTTTACGTTGCCAACGTGGCGGTGCCTAGTCGGGAGTGGGCACGTGTCCGGATCTTACAATCTTCATGATCATGCAGAACATATCATATCGGCTGAGATTTCCCAAATAACGCCCCATCCATGTGAGATATCTCAGAGGTTGTGAAGTAGATTGATGAAAACCCCTTTCCGCTGTTTCAATTGCACCCACCCTCATTTCTCCTTTACCCCAAAAAAATCTCTGAGAAAACCTAAGTCCTCGTCGCGCCTATGGATGGGGTTTGAGAGGGTTTCAGTCGCACCCTCATTTCTTTTTTACCCCAAAAAAAGCTTCTGTGAGAACCTAAGTCCTCGTCGCGCCTCCATTGCCTAGGGGTTGAGAGGGTTTTAGCTCTTACGACCTTGCCAGACTTTTAGCTCGAATCATATCTAACGAAATTGCTACCATTTCAGCTATAATTGTAAGTAATTTGTTACTTTAACAAATCACTCTTTTAATTTATTCCGGCATTTCCTTAGATACTGTTTTTGAGTTCAGAACAAGATGAATTTGTCTCTGTTGTTGACTAATGTAAGGCATTTATGTTACAAACTTCTCCTATTTTCTGTTAGCTTTAAAGTACTAGCTTTGAGTTCAGAACTGGATATTGTGTTAGAAATTGGCCACATAGTCACCTAAAATTTCCCTTTTCTTGTCAATGTTTGCATGTGCTAGAGTTTATTAAAGGTCTCCATAGCTATGATGTAAGTGTTTTAGATAAGACCATGCATTTACATATATCAATATGGGAGAATTGCTGGTGTGCCCATGAAAATATCATAAATTGTCAGTTTCCCCATCAAAACATTCAAATTGCTTATATCCCCATTCAAAATTTAGATTCTTTCTTATTTCCCCAAGTATTGATTAAATCTTAAAATATAATCTGAATTTTATATGGATAAGTTGTAGAATCTCGTGGACAACAAGCGTCTAGTCTTAGGGTTCTTCCAATTACCAACAAATTAAATGGACCTTATATTCTTGAATTGTCGACAGATTAGCTCACGCTGCTTTTAGCATGTCTTTTAATTTGTTATTGTTAGGAGATATATTGAGATCAGCCATATGAATTCTATAGGTACTAGCTACTAATTTATAGTAATTTTTCATTATCGTGTGCCTTATGTTTATTTTCATTTGTTTTGTTTAGTTCTCTACTATCAGGTTATGACTGGTGTTGTTTTTATAGTTTATTATGTCAATCCCAAAACTAACATGAAATGCATGTCTGTTATTTGGCTAGAGGTAGACAAAGAACGATATGGCTCCCAAAAAATCGGCTCTGAAAAGATCTAGAGCAGCTACCTACAAAAAGAAAAAGCGCACGACAGATGAACGTATTGAATCCGGGGAGAGTTCAAGGGCTCCGACGGAAGGTGATTTACCACCACCAAAGAGAAGGGGAAAAGGCCCTGGAATAGTGCGAGACGCGACAGAAGATGTCGAAAAACGTTCGGAAATATGGGTGGTTGGGAAAAAGGAGTTCTCCTGCGATGATAAACCAAGGGATATCACTGCACTGATCACTAGGCTAGCCCTCAACTACATGCCTGGACCAATAAGAAGTTATCACAGCTGGGACATAACACAAAAGAACATTTTGGAGGAGGCTTTCTTGGTAACCAAACTACTTTTTATTACTTTTTTAAAAAAGTTTATATTATTTTGTTGACTATATATGTGCTTTCATCTGTGCCTTTTAGATGATTTTTTAATGGTTTCCTTAATATCATGCTTTCAAGCTTGAAACAGTGCAATTCGTGTGCTCTAATTAAAAGTGTGAACTGTGATGATATTCTTATGGAGCATAATCAGGTCACAGCTCATGTGCTATAATCTGTGCCAGGTCATGGTTTCCTTTTCAAGCATGATCTTAAGGAAACCATAATCAGCACATCAGGTCACAGTTCATGGTTCATCAGAACTAGTCATGAGGTCACACTTTTGAAAGCAGGATATTAAGGAAACCATGAATTCTTCCCTGTTGTGCTGTGCGCTCTAATCAAAATTATACTGCATCCGACTCGATTTGACCATCTCATTAGTATGCATCAATAATTCACATATTCTCGTAATGCATATTTTTCACACGGTTGTGGATTATATATTATAAAATGAAATTGTTAAAACACAATAAGTTACTATGCTTGAATTGTAAAATTGCTCAATTAAGGTTATTTTGGGTAAACTGTGGTCATCATGAGTTTATTACTAGTATTATTTTTAATTAAAATCCATGCATATAGCACACTCCATGCTTTACTTGCATTAGAAAGAGAGAGAGCTAGATGAGTGTGTATCCCCTAAGAATGGAAATAAATCTGCTATTATTCCAAAAGAATCACAAGAACCTGTTATTCCGATCCCAACCATGACATGCTGCCTTTGTCTGATTTTTTTTAATTGTAACTTGAAAAAAAATGATGACATCAGAATCTTTGTATCCAGCTGCTCGAATTCATATCACCTAAGGTAGCTCACTGTTTGAGTTTGAATCTGGTCCGTTTGTTATATACTAGCCCGATTGGCATGGCTGGCCCTAAACCCTAATTCTTATGAATTTTTATTCCCCGAAACAATTTAACTTATTGACAAATTATGCATGTTGGATGATGCTCCTTATTTCCCAACTTGGACAGGAAAGATTCAGGTACAAGGAAGGGCAAGATGTCCGCATTTGTCGGCTCGTTATGGATGCCATTGCAGCCAAACGATACACTGAGGAGCTGAACAAAGCTATAACTAAATGCATAAAGAAATTTGGAGACGATATAGAATCATGGAAGACCATGGTTCCTCACTGGTGTCTTCAACCCTCCAATTGGGCTGGTCTCTGTGACATCTTCAACACGGAGGATTGGAAAGACCTGAGCAAACAAAACAAAGAAAATCGCACAGTGTCTGGCTTTGCAGTTTCCCACTACGGTGGTTGTTCAAACGCACACCAGCATCTTGAAAAACTGGTAAGCTGAAATGCACTAACAAATTAGAACCCTGAAAAATTTAGTCATTACTGTTGTCCTGAAAACTAATTGTTTACTGTTTTTCCATGTGGAGACAAAACTGAAAAAGGGATCTGCGCCAACTATGAGGGAGCTCTATGTCCATCTTCAAAGTAGAAATGCAGACGGGAAATCACCGGTGTTGGCCAAGTACGAGGAATCCGTGGAGGGTGCATCTGAACATAATGAAAATTATGATGGCTCTGTATCGCTCCAACCAGCTTCCCAGGATGCTACCATACAACCTACATCGTTCGACATCAGCGCCTTAAAATTTACCACTGAAAAAGCACAAAAATTATTTGTAAGTTATAATTTGTATCACCCCTAAACATAGGTAAATTGCTATGTTAATTTGAAGGAGTTCATAAATTGGGGCATGAAAAAAAAAATTACTTTAGATGTGTCATGCCAGTGGGGCTCAGTTTAGTTTTTGGGGAGTGTTATTTTCAGTCCAAGTATGTCTAAATGGGTTTTGCTGTTTGGGTTGATGGGTCCTTTAAGGATCCGCATGATGGGGTAAATGGTACGTATTGTTAAAGGATGGAATTCTGATACAATATGTTGCTGGTTTAATTATGCTTTTACATGTTTTCAAATGGAAATGTTTTAAGGATCCCCTTAGTTTTGTAGGTGCTAGGTTTGTGCATGGAATTGTTGCAGGTATCCCCATTTCCAACTATACTTCAAATTCTATTTACAATAACGATTAATTCCAAAATATGATCAAAATTAGAGAGGAATAATATATGCTTTAACTGAAATTACTTTTCCATACTATTACAATTACTTTATACATTTGAATCTTGTATTTTGATGAATTTCTCATGATAAATGGACTCTTTTTAACAATTTTACATGCTGTTACATAAATCTACCTCCCCAAGTACCTTGATATTTTGCATTGCAGACCTTGATATTTACCAGAACTCATTCAAAGTAGTATAGAAAGCTGTAAATTAACATACAATACCCTTACAATAATGCTGTGCACTGTTTTCAGCACTGACAAATGAGTAACACCAAACTGTACATAACCTATTCGGAAAAAAACGCAATATTACAATTTTCAAACCAAAATTTAGCAATAATATATATTTGTCGTCTGTTGCATATGATAGACAGATGTTACAGACAAGACGGCTAACGAGGACAGTGCTGATGTGGATGAGGGCGACCTGTTTATGTCAGCGGTTGGTGGTCGCAACCATGGCCGGATAAGAGGATTTGGATGCGTCATAGACCCGAAGTTGCCAGTCACAACTGTACGAGGCCGGCCCACCCCTCCACCATCTGACATTTCTGGGGTCACAAATCTTGGAAGCAAAAGGGTCTTCACGGATGATGTCCTGGTCGAAATGTTAAACGAACGTGATATGCGACTGGCCGAGGAAAGGCAAGAGAGGAAAAGGGACGAAGCAAGATACAACATGCTCTTCAACAAATTATTCAGCCTTGTTGGTCAGCAAAACCCTACTGGACAGGTTAGTAAGACTAAATAAGAGTCCTCAATTTTATAACTCCACTCACTACCGTTATTACAACTTCTATTTCTTTGGTCTTTTTTCAACGTGTCAGTTTGCCCTTCGGATTTTATAGTTTCATTAATATCCTAAGAATGCAAAAGGAATATCACTTGATAGATTGCTTTTATTTCCTTTTAACTATTTTTCAAACAAATATTTCTCAGCTGAACACTTTAATGTAACGAGCTTAAGAGGGGATTGTGTAAGAATTGATTCGGTTGGCATGCAAAATCATTGTAATCCCTGGTGTATACCATGCTTGTATTGAAAACTTTTCAAGCTTAAGATTTTATAATTTTGGTTACCAAAAAAGACTGAGAGCAGCTCTGATAGAAACTTGGTTTTTTTGCATACCTGACCTTGCATAAAAGGACTATGTAAACTTGGTTTTCTCATGTTCAACATTAAAAAAAAATCAAACAAGCATAATTAAAAACTGTGGCACATAACAGCCTCTGTGCCTTTGTTGCGATTGGTTTTTTGCCTACTCAGAAGTCCAATGGAAGTATTAAAGGCTTATGGATTGGGATAAACTTATATACCAACTGGTACATGCTGAGATTTCTGTGCTGACTCATTCTGGTAAAAAGGTTACCTATACCTTGCCCTCTGGCCATTTTGCTTGCTTAGCAATGTATTATTTTTTTCTTTTGGTTTACTTGCAAATGCATGCTTGAAATGCATACTGGTAGGTCAATGAATACTTGCAAATGCATGCTTGAAATGCATACTGGTATTTCAATTAATACTTGATCCAAAATTATGGTTCCTCCTTTTGGTTGGACCACATCTGACAACTAATTAAATGCTGATGCAAAGAGTTAATACTAAGCAACTGATAGGTTTAATTGAAAAGGACCATGCAAACATGAGATCATCTATTAATCCTACTTGATCCAAAATTATGGTTCCTCCCTTTGCTGTGCTTTCTACATTATGTTTTTTCAGTATAAAACCCTAATACTACATTATTTTGGGCACACATTGCTGTGCTTGCTGTGCTTGGAAATTTACCTCACATTTTTCCCTTATGCTGTGCTGTGTGGAGACTTGATTTAATTGGTAATTTTACTAATGTTCTTGCTACCTGACAAGATATATATTGGGGCAATTGATATAACAAGAGCTCCATAAGAGAAAATATAACAAATGGCAAAATCTTCTTTTTTCTTTGCTATTGGGTATAAAATCTGCATAGCATAACTTGCTATTGCCTTTATTTTCATTGGTATTTGAATGAGTGAGATTCAAATACGAAAGGAACTTGTGGACTGTACACCGATGTTTAAACAGGTCCAACACGGGTATAGAGCTCATAGGGGTTTCACTCTAACTTTGACCAAAATTGGGGGCAAAGATAATCAACTTGGAAAAAGTTGCTGAAATGGGCTTGCCTTTCATGATAGCAAATTGCAGTTATTTTTTTTCCTAATGGTTGTCTGTCTATTAAAAACCAAATGTGTTATCTACAAGACTTCTAGTCAACCACCCCAAACATCCCTGACCAATTGACCATATAATGTGCATAAAATGCAAAATGCATATCATAATTTGGTAAAAAGGAAGGGATATTTGTGGATCAGTGTATATAAGAAGTTGATGATTTGGTAAAAAGGAAGGGATAATTGGGGGCAAAATGACCATGATGCTTACTGTTGCACTTTGATAGTTCTCTCTTATTAGATTTGTACGATGTAAATTAAAAATTGTGCAATTTTAACACTGATCTGATACCATTCTACATCCTAGTCCTAACCTATCTTCTTGCACATTTTTAACATAGGCACAAGTTTACAGCTCTCAGGCACTGTATGAGGGGGTGATGGGGAATATGCAAACTCTGCAGGTGACATATTTCAATTTAAAAACTTAATCATTCTAATGTTACTCTCTGATCAAATGTTGTGCTCTCCAAATGCTAACATTGCGCTTGCATATTTAATGACTAGGGTCAGGATCCCACCTCTCTACCTCAATCTCAGGACGGAGCCCCTCTGATGGAGATGGCCCACTCTCAGGTACTGAGATTATTGTGCAAACTATCTGTTTTGCTGTATTTTTTATTGATTTGGGTGAATACACTAAACATGTGTGCAAAATCAATTTCATGTGAGGTTTGTTTCAATGCTTATAATGTAAGAACACTACTAACTTGGTGCCCATGGAAATGTGGTATACATAGGGTCTACCATCTTTGCTGCCAACATCAAATCAGGCAGGGGGGTTCCAAGCACTACTAAAAGCAAATTCTGGACAAGAGGTGGCCAACCTTTTAGGGGCCGAAGCGTCAATGAGTGAATGGTTCGGGCAAGGCAACTCGAACAACAACCCGCATTAATAGTCTGGGGTATTGCCAACCTTTTACATACAACTATAGATTTTGGATTTCCACAAGAACAGCATAGGGGATGTAGCTATTACTGTAAATTTTTGTTGATGGGTCTTATATTTTGGGGTATAGGTACATGTTTATATATCTATGGCTGTAATGTTATAATACAGTTGGTCTTTTGGTACAATGCATGCTTGGTACATGCTTGATTTTAATACTGTCATTGTTAATTTGAAGGTTTATGTTATGTTATGTTAATGTATTATGTTAATGTATTATGTTATGTTATGTTTATTTGGAAGTTCTATTCTATGTTCTGGCTATTTCTTTCAATGGGAAATGTATCAGATTACTGGGATGGTACCGGGTTGGTACCGGGTAGGAAATGGGATAATTTTGGAAAAAGGGCTGCTGATATGTTGGCATTAATTAATTGCATCGGAATATCAAGTGAAATATGATCAAAATAAGCATGCAAATAATCGGGTGGGACCCACAATACCTACCCTTGCAAAAAAACATATGGGGCCCACTATCCCTACCCTTGCAAAATATCAGGTGGGACCCACGCTGGTTTGCCTTGCAATTAGTAAGGTGGGGTCCACTAACGCTAACCTTGCTTATAACACGCGGGGGCCCATGCGAGCTAACCTTGCAAATACTCAGGTGGGGTCCACTAACGCTAGCCTTGCTAATAACCCGATGGGACCCACTTGGGCTAGCCTTGCTAATAACCCGATGGGACCCACGACAGATAGCTTGCTAATAATCAGTTGGGACATGCTTGCCAATAATAAGTGGGGCCCACAAATGATATCCTTGTTAATACTCAGTGGGGCCTACGCTACATATCCTTGCTAATATTCGGTGGGGCCTACGCTGCATAACCTTGCTAATACTCAGTTTGGGCGCCAAAAACCAAGGTATTTGCAAGCGTGCTATTTGCAACCACTGCCCTTGCTGATAGTCGAGGGTAGCGTATTAGCAAGCGTAGCTCTTGCAGTAAGTCTGAAACTGAGTATTTGCATTGGGACTTACTACAACGGTAGTATTTGCAAGCGTAGCCGTTGCTAATGGTGTTTTTCAGGCTTGTAGCAAGCGTAGCGCTTGCTAATGGGGTGTTTTCTGCCGTTGCTATTACCGGAGATTCTAGTAGTGTTTCCATTGTTTTTTATAAGTATGCAATCTGATCACTAATATCATTGGCACCGTTAGAATCTAGTTACTGGTAAACTACTTCAGATTTTTAGAGATTTATTTATGAAGAAAGTGTAACATACTAGGTCAAATATAATTCCAAAAGTTCATAAATTTAAGCTTCTTAGAAGGGCCTTGGAACAAATTTATATATGTAACCAACTGGAAATTAAATGAGCAAATTATAATTATAATTTCTAGGCTTGAGATACATCTTGTATTTTTTTTGTTTACCAGACATTTTGTACTTATACTACTGAAATGATATGTAATGGTACTTTTATTGTTTATGTTTTGGGTTAAATTATAAATATACATGAAATTGTATATTTATGGCAGGTGTTGTCACAATTTGAGTAATCGGGGTGTGACATTAATGCATTCTTGAGAGGTTAGAAAATTTAACATATGTTTAAATATTTTCATATTTTTTTAGAATTTTCTAATCCTAAAGAGTGTACTAATAATATGCTTTTTAATTTGATACAATTTTTTATTTGATAGTTTTATGGTAGCTTACTGGTTCATGCGATTCAGGTATCAATTTTGTAGCATGGTTCTCATGTTTTGTTGACAATTTTGAATAAGGTTTGAGATTTATACCCTTTACTGGTACCACTGATGTGAATTAAGCTTTATATTGGAATTATCTTTAATGTAATATCTGAGATAGGCTTGCATTATTTTTTTGCAAGCGTTATGATAGCGTTCCTGGTTTTCCGAGATTGATGGTTGATTTTTGTAATTTATGTAATGGGTTCTCTATTTTCATATTTTTCAATTTTACGAATGTGATATATATATATATATATAGATAGGCTATGGTGAGTTGTGAAGTAAAACGTCGTTTTACTTCACGCCATATTTTTATTTTGAAAATTCAAACAACCGATCCGAACCGTTCAACTTTTTCTAAATATTGAAATGTGCTTGGAGACTAAATTTTACATTTTTTGGAATTTTTTTACTATTTATTAAGCCACTTTGAAATCGTTGATCCACTGTGAACAGTAAAAAACAGTAAAATTTTCTGGACCACCGGATCAGCGATTTTCAAAGTGGCTTAATAAATAGTAAAAAAATTCCAAAAAATGTAAAATTTAGTCTCCAAGCACATTTCAATATAGAGAACATGTTGAGCAGTTCGGATCGGTTGTTTGGATTTTCAAAATGAAAATATGAGCGTGAAGTAAAAATGACATCTTACTTCACAACTCACCATAGCCTAGCTATATATATATATATAGAGAGAGAGATGGGCTATGGTGCATTGCAATGCATAGGCACCCTTGTGCATTGGACCATAAATCATCGATTCAAAGTCCAAATGACCGATCCAAACCGTTCATCTTGTTCTCCATATTAATATGTACTTGGAGACCAAATTTTACATTTTTTGGAATTTTTTTACTATTTATTAAGCCACTTTGAAAGTTTCTGATCCAACGGTGAACAGTAAAAAACAGTAAAATTTTCTGGACCACCAGATCAGAAACTTTCAAAGTGGCTTAATAAATAGTAAAAAAATTCCAAAAAATGTAAAATTTGGTCTCCAAGCACATATTAATATGGAGAACAAGATGAACGGTTTGGATCGGTCATTTGGACTTTGAATCGGTGATTTATGGTCCAATGCACAAGGGTGCCTATGCATTGCAATGTATAATAGCCCATCTCTATATATATATACACACACACACACACACACAGTGAATTCTAGTGTAGTATATTTTGTATTGCATATTCGTATTGCACAAGGCTACGGCTAAATATTCATAACTAACTTAATTTCGAACAAATTTTTCATGTTGTCAAGCACATATATTCTAAATTTTTTCATGAGTTAAAAAGCTATTAGAAATTCACAAATTAATATTACCATTCGCATTTGAAAATTAAAATTCTCATTGCCGAACATGCCCTGAAAGTGTTCGATCTGTGTTAACACGTGAAACATGAAGTGTTAATCACAAGATGATTAGTAGTTTGAAAGATGTATATGTGTTTGAAAACTAATTAATGTCTGATCTTAACACATAAGTTATGAAATCCCAAGTAAATGAGTAATGGGTAGAAATTATACAAGTCCAGACATCAACTTACGCAAGTATATGTCCTAAGCACGTGATTTATACTAAGTATTAATCGTGGAATTAATTTGTGAATATTTTTGTTTGCTTTAAAAAAATATCAAGATATCTGCACATACTATTTTAAAATTATATATGAATTATATTTAAATTCCGTCAATTAATTTCCAATATAATTACAAATTTGCTAATATATATACATATATAGAGAGAGAGATGGGCTATTGTGCTTTGCAAAGTAAACCCCCCGTTTACTTTCGGGCCATATTTTGCATTTTGAAAATCCAAACAACCGATCCGAACCGTTCAACATGTTCTAAATATTGAAATGTGCTTGCATACTAAATTTTACATTTTTTGGAAATTTTTACTATTTATTAAGCCACTTTGAAAATCGCTGATCCGCTGTGAACAGTGCAAAAACAGTAAAATTTTCTGGACCACCGGATTAGCGATTTTCAAAGTGGCTCAATAAATAGTAAAAAAATTCCAAAAAATATAAAATTTAGTATGCAAGCACATTTCAATATTTAGAACATGTTGAGTGGTTCGGATCGGTTGTTTGGATTTTCAAAATACAAAATATGGCCCGAAGTAAACGGGAGGTTTACTTTGCAAAGCACAATAGCCCATCTCTCTCTCTCTCTGTATATATAGAGAGAGAGAGAGAGAGAGAGATAGGCTATGGTGAGTTGTGAAGTAAAACGTTGTTTTACTTCACGTCAAATTTTCATTTTGAAAATTCAAACAACCGATCCGAACCGCTCAACATTTTCTAAATATTGAAATGTGCTTGGAGACCAAATTTTACATTTTTTGGAATTTTTTTACTATTTATTAAGCCACTTTGAAATCGCTGATCCACTGTGAACAGTAAAAAACAGTAAAATTTTCTGGACCACCGGATCAGCGATTTTCAAAGTGGCTTAATAAATAGTAAAAAAAATCCAAAAAATATAAAATTTAGTCTCCAAGCACATTTCAATATAGAGAACATGTTGAGCGGTTCGGATTGGTTGTTTGAATTTTCAAAATAAAAATATGAGCGTGAAGTAAAAATGACCTCTTACTTCGCAACTCACCATAGCCCAGCTCTATATATATATATATATATATAGAGTGGCTAATATCAAAACGTTTGTTCCTAGCCCCCGATGCAACCAAGTTGTTTTCGGATTTTCAAAGTCCAAACAGTCGATCCGAACCGTTCAACATGTTCTCTATATTGAAATGTGCTTGGAGACTAAATTTTACATTTTTTGGAATTTTTTTACTATTTATTAAGCCACTTTGAAAATTGCTGATCACATGGTCCAGAATTTAGTTGCACTGTTTTTACTGTTCATCCGGATCAGCAATTTTCAAAGTGGCTTAATAAATAGTAAAAAAATTCCAAAAAATGTAAAATTTAGTCTCCAAGCACATTTCAATATAGAGAACATGTTGAACGGTTCGGATCGACCGTTTGGACTTTGAAAATCCGAAAACAACTTGGTTGCACCGGAGGTTAGGAACAAACGTTTTGATATTAGCCACTCTCATATATATATATATATGCTTGGCTACTATGCTTATATAAGCAAAAGCCCACATATGCTTAAATGAGCATTTTTGCGTTTCCAATGTTCAAATAGTCGATCCGACCGTTCATCTTGTTCTCCATATTAATATGTGCTTGGAGACTAAATTTTACATTTTTCTGAATTTTTTTACTATTTATTAAGCCACTTTGAAAGTTTCTGATCTGGTGGTCCAGAATTTTGGAAACACTGTTTTTACTGTTCACCCAGATCAGCAATTTTCAAAGTGGCTTAATAAATAGTAAAAAAATTCAGAAAAATGTAAAATTTAGTCTCCAAGCACATATTAATATGGAGAACAAGATGAACGGTCGGATCGACCATTTGAACATTGGAAATGCAAAAATGAGTTATAAGCATATGGGGGCTTTTGCTTATATAAGCATAGTAGCCAAGCTCTATATATATATATATATATATATATATATATAGTGAGTTGGGCTACGGTGCTTCGCGAAGTAAAGCAAGTGTTTTACTTCACACTCATATTTTGCGATTTCAAAGTTTACAATGTCGATCCGAACCGTTCAAATTGATCTCCATATTAAATTGTGCTTGGAGACCAAATTTTATATTTTTTGGAAATTTTTACTATTTCTTTAGAATTTTTGAAAATGGTTGTTTTTTATGGTCCAGGATTTTTTGAAAAACAGCGATTTTCAAAAATTCTAAAAAAATAATAAACAATTTCCAAAAAATGTAAAAATTAGTCCCCAAACACAATTTAATATGGAGATAAACTTGAACGGTTCGGATCGATGTTTTGAAGTTTCAAATTGAAGATATAGACGTGAAGTAAAACACTCGTTTTACTTCGCGAAGTACAGTAGCCCAACTCTATCTATATCTATATATATATATATGAGATGGGCTATTATACATTGCAATGTATTGACCCCTCTGTGCATTACAATCTAGACTGTTGGATTTGTTTCAAAAAGCGTGCAGATCAGTGATGAGATCAAAACAAAATTTTCGGAACTGGACATCTCCAGTCCCCTCTTTCTCCCCCAACCCAACATTTCTGATATACGAAGAAAGAACAAAAACCTAAATCGCGAGACTCCCGCCCACTCCTCCACAGCAGCCCCCTGCGCGCTCCCTCACGCTATGCCCGCACGCTTCCTTTCTCTATCCCGGCCCCCTCATCTCCTGACTCTGTCGCGCGCTCTTCCTCTCGCTCCCTCCCTAAATTGCGCCGACCCTCCCTGCGCGCTCCCTCCCTCCCTTCCAGTTTACTTCTAAAGGCCATAAGGTATGTTAAAAATGCACTTAATTTATTATTCTCAGTTGATTTTAAAACTTTGGTATAAGACTAGTATATGCCAGTATACCTATTTTATATCTGCACTGTGGCATGTGTGTGTCTGTGTGATCATAGTTAGAAACTAATTAAGGCACTCTCAAATTCTGGATACATATTGGTATCTGAGCGTGCAATTATATATTATCTGACATAAACAATGTACCAAGTTTGCAAATACATCATCAATTGACATTACGCATAGTTACTAGGAGAAAATCACACATTCTTTTCTAGCGATCAACTAAGAAATAATGGAATGTAGGTATATGCAAGGAAGAGAAGAAACATCTGATTTAACATTTGATGAATTGGAACATTTGGAATGTGGATTTATCACATTCGTTCAACAAAGGCAAGGATTGTACAAATACACTTTCGTACAAATTAATTTTTGTTGTCCTGATCTGAACTTGTGCTGTTTTGATGTGTAGATGCAACTTTTTTTCCAACAAATTGAAAGGCTAAGAAATGAGGTAAATTATCTCCTGTCATCTATTACAATTACTGAAGTGACAATTGTAAAATAAACGAGAGAATTAAATATTATAGAAATCTAATCTACAACTTGCAAGGTTTGCTATATGATGGGATGTTCTATGTTCTATGATGGAGCATAGTTTGTGTTGATTTTTAATTTTGTGTTGATTTTTAATTTTGTATTAATTTTTTGCCATATATTTCTTAATTTCCCCTTGTGCTTATGCAGGAGGGCATATTGCAAGCCACCAATCAAAAATGTTGAAAGAAAAGGTACTATATCTGTCCTAGTGTGGTATGAAATTGATCAATTATTTTCTCAAAAAAAATTGAAATAGATTAGTAATGCCTCAGGTAAGTACGAGATTATATTCTGTATTTACTCAACAATTTAAGAATTTGTATGAGATAAATAATAATGCTTGTTTCATCATGCAAATATATGCTTTTATATAATTATGACAAATTACGGACCAATACAAGTAGTTAAAATGTTGCTTTAGAACCTGGAAATTAAAATGTTTTTTATTTCTCCTTTTTCATATGCAGTTTGAGAATTTACAACCCACTAGTACAGAGGTGCTTTTCCTATTGTGTGAACAGCTTCGGGCCTAAATCTTTAGGCAAGCATGAGGAGTTGTGTGTAATTGCGAGTCAAAGCAAATCTGTTGTAAAAGATGTGGCGAGCCTTCTTTCATGTTTAAATTACATGCAATGTAGAGAGATGTAGTAGGATGTGAATTTATTACAATACTTGTCCATGTGAATATATAATTAACAAAGATTGCATTATTTTGTGCTATGTGTTGAGAGTTGAGACTATGTAACAGTATTTGTGAATGTAAATGTGAATGTCAATTATGTTTCAAACTAGTAATATTTCAATTAGCAAGACAACAAGTTCACTAATTTGAACAAAACATAAAGTAATAATGCTGAACACCAAGTTCTCTAATTTGAAATATCCATAAACAATAAGTTCACTAATTTAAACAACAGTTCATTAATCAATGTCCTCATCTTCTTCATCCTCACTGTTTTCTTCATCTTCATATTCACTATTTTCTTCATCTTCATCTCCTTCATATGTCATTTCCTTCCCCTTGTTAGGGTCTTGTGATTTTAACTTGTTTACAAAAGAAAGATATAGTTAGCAACAGATGTAAGGTAATTTTGATTTCTAACTTGTAAAAAATGTATAAAATAATAATATGACCAACAAGGTAATTTTGTATACCTCAGGGCAAGTTCTGGAATTGTGGCCGGCTTTCTTATTGCATACGCTACAAGTCCTCATCTTCTTTGCATTTTGCATAGACGCAGGCACGAATCTTTTAATCTTCTTCCTCCTACCCTTACATTGTGAGTCGAGCGGGTCAAGAAACACGGGTTTGTTTTGGACTTGGTCATTCCCCGACCCTTCTCCCTTGTCAGCTTCAAGGCTTGATAGAATACCTCTTTGTGTTTGCTTACCTACTATAGCAAGCAGTTTCTCTTTTCCACTTGCAATAATTGCCTTCAAACAACTAAAGCCATCTGAACTAACTGCTCCTATTTTGACAAGTTCCATCCAATCTGATTTTAGAGAAGCAATCCTCAATGCTTGCAACTCCGCCGTCTCTCCAGGATCCATACCTCTCTCGCTAGCGGATCTTTTAACACTTTCATTAGCCCCTTTAGTCCATCTTTTCATAATATAATGGTCGGGTAGATGCGTCATTTTGACATGGTGCATTACTTTAATGGCATGTGGGCAAAGAATGCCCTCAAACTCGTACCCTTTGCAATTGCACGACACTTGACACCTTTCTTTGTCGACATCAACTATGTATGACTCGGGTACATATTTTTGAATTTCTGGATCATAGGAAATGTCAACCTGATAAGAGACATCTCGCTCGATTTCGGTAACAGTACCAAGTAGGCTATCTTGTACATTCTCTTTGAACAATGAGAATACTTTTCGTGTATAAACTTGACGTGCCTTAAACTCCATTTTGTATTTTGACCATAGATGCGGTATCTCATAGATAGATTTTAGATCCTCATCACTCTCTCTTTGCCAAATGCTCTCAATCATCTTCTCAATTTGTAACGCAAATTGATAAACAGATTTTTTTTTTCAATGAATTTTGTAGAGTCAATCATCATATTCTTGCATAAGCACCTACCTAGTGTCAATGGATTTTTTTTTTTAATGAATTTTGTAGAGTATCTTTATTTTCTTATGATAGATAATTACTTAAGAACCTCAGCAAAAAAAATTCGAAATGAGAATAGTACGATTCCTCTGATTACTTTAATATTTTAGGTAAATGAGCTTTATGACATTTCTAAGTTCAAACAATGAAAATTTGATAAAGCTGATAGTCATACGAAATTACATCCCAAAATCATTATGTAAACTTAAAAAACAAAAGCAAAGAAAAAAGCACAAAATCAAACATGTCTGGGAACAAATGAAGAAAAAACGCACATAAAAGGGAGGGAGCGCGCAGGGAGGGTCGGCGCGATTTAGGGAGGGAGCAAGAGGAAGAGCGCGCGACAGAGTCGAGAGATGAGGGGGCCGGGATAGAGAAAGGAAGCGTGCGGGCGTAGCGTGAGGGAGCGCGCAGGGGGCTGCTGTGGAGGAGTGGGCGGGAGTCTCGCGATTTAGGCTTTTTGTTCTTTCTTCGTATATCAGAAATGTTGGGTTGGGGGAGAAAGAGGGGACTGGAGATGTCCAGTTCCGAAAATTTTGTTTTGATCTCATCACTGATCCGCACGCTTTTTGAAATAAATCCAACAGTCTAGATTGTAATGCACAGAGGGGTCAATACATTGCAATGTATAATAGCCCATCTCTCTATATATATATATATATATATATATATATATATGAGTAGAACTACAGTGTGACGTGCTCACCAACGGGTTTGGTGAGCACACCTCCAAAAAACGCATTTTCAAAGTTCAAAATAGTCGATTCGAAACTTCCAACGTGTTCTTCATATTAATATGTGCTTGGAGACCAAATTTTACATTTTTTGGAAATTTTTTACTATTTTTTTAGAATTTTTGAAAATCAGTGTTTTTTGAATTTTTTTTTTATTTAATGAAAAGCTGATGATTTTCAAAAATTCTAAAAAAATAGTAAAAAATTTCCAAAAAATATAAAATTTGGTCTCCAAGCACATATTAATATGAAGAACACGTTGGAAGGTTCGAATCGACTATTTGAACTTTGAAAATGCGTTTTTTGGAGGTGTGCTCACCAAATCCGTTGGTGAGCACGTCACACCGTAGTTCTACTCATATATATATATAGGACAGTGCTACGGTGCTACGCGTAGCATAGAGCCCTCCGTGCTACGGCTCAATTTTTGAGTTTTCAAAATCCTAACGGTCGATCCGAACAGTTCAACATGATCTCCATATGAATATGTACTTGCAAACCAAATTTTACATTTTTTAAAATTTTTTTACTATTTATTAAACCACTTTGAAAAAACAGTAATTTGAACACAACAGTAAAATCTTCTGGACCATTGGATCAGCAATTTTCAAAGTGGCTTAATAAATAGTAAAAAAATTATAAAAAATGTAAAATTTGGTTTGCAAGTACATATTCATATGGAGATCATGTTGAACGGTTCGGATCGACTATTAGAATTTTGAAAACTCAAAAATTGAACCGTAGCACGGAGGGGCTCTATGCTACGCGTAGCATATTAGCCAGATTCTCTATATATATATATATATATATATATATATATATATATATATATATATATATATATATATATGTATATGTATATGTATATCTTTCTACTTTTCAAGTCTAGATACATATATAGACCGGTGCGGTGGTCCTGCAAATTTCCAAGACATATCATATCTATATATATCTATGTTATTAATTGTTGTTGACTAATAGTAGATTAGTCGGATAGAAAAACGCTAAGGTCAAGCGAACATTTCAATCAAAGACTTAATTTCAGCTAATTTTCGCCAGCAACGGGTTAGAGATCGATTAGCGGAAATTTCGCCGACTACAAATTCAACTACAATAACAGTCAGAGACAGGGACTATGACATATTGACATGGCCTTGCTTTTGGTCAAGCAAACAATTCAATTAGGAACTGATCAAATTCAATTAGGAACTGGTCAAGCAAACAATTCAATTAGGTGCATGTTATTTTCAGTTGAGCTATATACGTGGCTAAACTAGCCAACTGACATAGCTCTCTTCCTCACTAAACTAGAGCAATGCAGAACATTACTCCCTGCCTTTTTGCTCTCTTCCTCACTAATCTCTGCTTACATCTATCATCTGCAGCTGACGAACTCTACATCGCTTGCAGCACCACCGGCAACTACACCGTAAATAGCACATACAGTTCCAACCTCAAGACACTCACCTCCTCCCTTTCAACAGAAGCAGTAGCAGAACAGGGTTTCTATGAAAATACAATTGGTACAGCACCGGACCAGATCTCTGGTCTAGTCCTCTGTCGTGGCGACATCAATTCTTCTATTTGCGGCGACTGCCTTAATATTGCCATCCAAGATGTGATGAATGGATGCCCATACGCAAAAGAAGCCACTATATACTATGACTTCTGCCTCCTCAGGTACTCCAACCAGCAGTTCCTCAACTCTACTGATAATTTGAACCAAATCATAATGTACAACACCCAAAACGTGACGAGCAGTGTAATTACTGTGAAAAACAACTTCGACACTATGGTGAAAACATTATTTACCAGTGTCTCGGACCACGCAGCTTATAACTCGAGAAAGCGTTTTGGGACTGGTGTGATAAACATAACAGCATCCTTGCCGGTGACCTATGGCTTGTCACAGTGCACGCCTGATTTTTCAAATAATACATGCCGTGCTTGTTTACAAGCCCTTATTGATGAGATGCCAAAATATTTTAGCGGGAATAAAGGTGGAAGAATTTTAGGAGTGAGATGCAACCTGAGGTATGAAATATACAACTTTTTTTTCGGAAATCCAGATCAACAAATAGGTACAATCTCAGAGACAGTAATACCGACTCCTCCAGATTCAACATCTAGCCCCAGTAAAGGTGAATATTCAACACCTGATTGCCTCTGTTATCTGTCATTTTTTATCTTAAAAATAGAAATAGATAGAAAACTGGAATATCTTCAATTCTTATATCTATTCTTCAAGATATAAGAAGGAATTTGGTTACTATTGTTTGTCAGGGAAGGTAGGATAAGTATTCAGAGTGATTAGCTTCAGCCGCGCGTTAATCTAAAATCCTCAATATAAAACAGTCTGATATTTAATATACAAGTTTTCGCATAGGAATTAGGGATCTTTTTAATGTATATTAAAAAGACCCTTAATTCCTATGAGATACTGTCCTGCGTAGACAATCTGATTTCCGCAAAGACGTAACGACTCATTCGGAAGCACAGGCGATTGGGGCCTAGGTAATTAAAATGTTTGAATGTTAGGTATAGGTTGACAGAAACGCTGCTTCTTGGAAGTTCCCATCTTTTCTTTTCCATAATTTCCTCTTTTCTTTTTTTTTATTCCTTTTATTTTGGTTGTGTTTTCTTTTGCTGTTGCAATTGAAAACCCACGCCCATCCCTCAAGAGATCAGAATTTAATTTCCCATTAATAAGAGTATCTACACAAGTTGCTTCCTTCAACTTCAAGCCCATCTTCCATGCCAATATGTCAGTCAATAAGCTTGAATTTTTTTCGGAGTTCGGACTACAAAAAAGTAGGAAATTATCAAATTACTCTGCATTGTTCTGCCTTGTATGTTTCTTATTTGAATACATGTCCATGATAATTTCCTGTAGTTGCCCTGCAACAGAATTCCAGTCATCTGCATATTGTAACAAGATATGTTACATATCTTTTCTGTTGATCTGTCTCGCAGCAGAAAAATTACAGCCATTGAATTGGGATCACTGGCTCAAATAATCAGAAAAACATGCATGATTGCAGCAGGTTCAAGGTTACACTTACCGAATCTTGTATCACAAAAGTTGACCCTAACTAGATGACCTGACCATCCAATATTCCGAATTCCCGAATCCAAACTCACCTGATAAATCTTGAAAAGTCAAACATGCTAACTAGATCAAACTTAAACCTGAAAGGATCATCATTTGAAGACCAGAAACCCAAAATGACCTTTTCTAAAGAGCAAACTTAGTTGATCCTATCTGATCTGGTCCTGAACTGTTCCTTATCTGCAACACTACCAGTATCTACATTTGTGGTACTTAATCAAATCATTTGAAGAGCAAACAGAAAAACTTGCTTAAATAATAAAAAAAATTGACCTACTTAGTAGAATTTAGAAGAGATACCAAATGCAGAACTAAACCCCAAATTACATAAACACCTACCCCAAAAATGTTGTCTTAACAGTCTATGGTACTTGCTAACCTTAATCTGACAGGCCTGTTGTACTCTGGAATAATCCAACCTCTACCCTAGCTGTAACTGTAAATTACCCAGAGATAAAAACTGTTTTGCAATCCAATTAACCAAAATCCAACTTGATGAACATTTGCCACCTAATTTTGACTTTTTGAATGTGTTTATCCATCAGTTCCTTACGACTGTTGAATCTTTTTCTTCAGTCCTCACCTATGAAAAATTGAAAAAGAATTAAATTATTGATTGTGTTGGTTATTTCAACCTCACAAATTTCTTCAGGAGGAAAGAGCAGGCGCCTCATTATAATCATCAGTGTATCTGTGGCGTTGCTTATTATTGGCTGCTTCATCGTCTGTTTGTTAATCAGAAAACTGAGATATTCAGGTTTAGTTCTTTATACAATTGAACAGTTCTTGTCAACATGTCCATTTGCATGAAAAGTTAGCTAACATTTTATATCTTCATTAATGATTTAGAAACCGAGATTTCTCAAGAAGAAAAAATGCTCGCAACTAACAATGAAACACTGGATCTATGGAGCAGAGAAAGAAGTTCAGATTTTCCCCTCTTTGATTTCAATCAAATAGCTAATGCGACAGGTAACTTCTCATTAGACAATAAACTCGGCGAAGGTGGATTCGGACCTGTGTATAAGGTGCTTCCTATTTCCTTTCATCTCCATACTGCTTTCCATTTTCTCTTTCTTATTTATTCTAATTATAATTTTTTTAAGAGAATGAAATGCCATAAGTACAACGTGGACATTAAAGTAAAGGAAGTCAGTAAAAGAACCAACAAATTATAAAATGCATGAAAATACTTTATGATGAAATTAAAAGAAGAATTAGGTTTTAAGGCCTAGGCCCTTATTTTTTACTAAAAGAAGAAACAAGAATTAGGTTTTATCGTGATTCAAAGTTCTTCTTCTAGGGTGTGCTACAAGATGGACTTGAGATAGCTGTCAAGAGGCTTTCTTCATATTCCGGCCAAGGTCTAGTTGAATTTAAAAATGAAATCCAACTTATCGCAAAGTTGCAACACAGAAACTTAGTCCGGCTGGTCGGATGGTGCATTCAAGGAGAGGAGAAAATATTGATTTATGAGTTTATGCCCAATAAGAGCTTAGACTATTTCATTTTCGGTATGTCTCTAGAAACCTATATATTATGAAAGGGTTTTTGTAATATTTTTTCCTTTTTTGCCATAATTTTCCATAAATTACAGTACTAGTTCCATTTTACAAAACTCAGTTCTTTATTGATAAGTTTTGGGGGTTTTTTTCTTAATTAGTACATGTGGGGTCATCTCCTGTAATATATTACTGGGGTTATTAGATAGCAAACTAATTTTTAATCATGTAGTAATCTGAATTGGGAGGCCTAGCTCTCAGATCACAAGGTTTCTCTCTCTTCCATTCTAAGAAACTAATTAAGAAACTATTCACCCATATGTTTCTTTATTATAACAGTAAACAGTTCAATATTTGACTCCTCATATTATAAAATTTTAATTAAAAACTAACAATTCAAGACCAAGGAATTTTTTTATGGTAACACCCTATTGTTTTTTCTTCTTTTGCATATAATGCAACTCATTTGCATATATATAATTTTTTGTGTCACAGATAAAACAAGAGGAGAACTTCTAAATTGGGAAAGGCGTTTTGAGATAATTGAAGGCATTGCTCAAGGACTCTTATATCTCCACAAACACTCGAGGCTAAGAATTATTCACAGAGATTTGAAAGCAAGCAATATTCTCTTGGACTCTGAAATGAATCCGAAGATATCAGATTTCGGATTAGCTAGGATTTTTAGCTCAAAAGAGCTCCAAGCAAATACCAACAGGGTAGTTGGGACTTAGTGAGTATAGCGCCATATGCAAAATAAAAATTTGATAAATTTTATTTTATTGTAAACAAAGTGCATAGTTCAAGTAGAAAAAAAAAATCAACTCGAATTAGAAATTTTAGTATTTCTTGAAAAGATAAAATTAATTTAAGACAACAAAATTCAGATAATGATGGTAACAGTAACATCCTGTTGTTTTTTCTTCTTGTTATCAGTGGATACATGGCTCCAGAGTATGCATCCGAGGGTCTTTTCTCAATCAAATCAGATGTTTTCAGCTTTGGTGTATTACTTCTGGAAATTGTTAGCAGCAAAAGGAACCACCAATATGGAGATTTTCTCAACCTCCTTGGATATGTAATTAAACATGCATATAAATAGTTCATGTTGGTATTATGGAAACAAAGAGCTGTTGGTGTTGATAATATAATATTCTTCTTTTCATTTTCAGGCTTGGGATAGATGGAAAGGAGGAAACATTCCAGAGCTAATTTCTCCTGGATTAACTGAAGCTCCCCATACACAGACAGAGAGATGCATCCATGTGGGATTATTGTGCGTACAAGAGAATCCAGCTGATCGACCTACCATGTCTGATGTGATCATGTTTCTAACCACTACAAGTATAATTCTGCCAGAACCCAAGCAGCCGGCGTATTTCAATGTAAGAGTAACAGAGAACGGAGTCGAATCATATGAATTTGATGGTTCATCATGTTCAATAAATGATGTGACCTTGACCGACCCGGGTGTTAGATAATGCTTAAATAGTGATTATCTTATTTAGGAAATTAGTTTTTAAATTCTACATTCAAAACTTGCAGTGGAATTTATCTACAAAATTTGATTTTATTTTGATTGTCATAAAAAATAATTGAACAAATAGAACATGGTTTACCAGAACTGTATTTGTGGATCGACGTTCCGATGTATACTACACATGCAGTATAATCATAGCTTTGTAATCTGGCTGCATAGTTGAAATTAGAGTTATAAATTTTATAAGCAAGATTTCACCCATCATCAAGCCTGCCCAGCAATGGAAGAGCCTGTGGGCTCATCAATGGCGACTGTAGCGCTCAGGCCGACCAAAGCCTGTCGAAATTCTCATCCTCTGAGATATCTCATATTTTGCGTGACTTATTAGAAAATCTCAACCGTTCAAAGACGTCTTGCACGAATCTCAAATCTCCAATAACACTGGGCCCCTGCGCTATCCCCGAATAGGCACCGGACACGTCGGTCAAGCTAAATATGAGATATCTCAGAGGATACGCACTCAGCCTGTCGGTCCCTCAAAGGTGGGTTTCCAGTTTCGATGTTGTTTCTTTCAGTTACTGTATATGAAGCGGGTGAAGAAAGAGTTTAAATATCGACCCGCTATACATAAATATATAGATAAAACAGTTTATAGGAGGATGGTAAATCTGGTTTGGGCCCAGTTTAATAGGAGTGCGTATCCTCTGATTTCTGAATATCTCATTCGGTGTCTATTCGGAGATAGCGCAGGGTCAAGTATTATTTGTGCTTTGGAGAAGAACGTATTTCAACGGTTGAGATTTCCCAAAAAATCCCGCAAAATATGAGATATCTCAATGCGAATTCGTTTAAATGGGCACTTGGGCCCACGAAAGTTTGACGGCTTCAACAAAATAGTTTATGTTGCTCTTGTTTTTTACAAGGTATAATTATGGGGATCTTCGAATAAAAATATGTAATATTGATTCTTTTATTACTGGCGTAATTATTTTTTTTCACAACAACAGTGCTCCTGAGTATAGGACAGATGGCTTATCCCCTATAATTTATTTTTTATATTATTTTTCCTTGAGAATTTTAAAATTTAGTAAGATTAATTCTATTAGCCTCCGTCAAAAAATAAAATTACAGAATACTATCTAATTTTCTCAATTTCAATTTTCTAATGTAATGGTGAACAAATATAAAGCGGTTCTCCATTTAACTATTTCTTCACCCGCTTTATATACATTAACCGAAAGAAATAACATCGAAACTTGAAACTCAGCACTGCAGTACTGCACGATGATTCCAACAAAAAACAAAACAAAAAACACCCGCCATTCTCCATTTGAACCGAATATTCCCATATCCGGATCCACTGTCCAATTTCCAAATCCAACGGTTGAGATCACTAATCAGCGAATTATTAATTGAACTAATAGTAGCTTTAATCACTACCATCTCAAAAATGGAATTTTTTAAAAATTAACAAAAACAATTGTATACTTGTTCTCTTCTGCATGTGCATGCCACATTGAAGAGCATTAAGTGAAGTATTTACACTAGAATTATTTGAAAAATTCTAAATGGCTGCTATTGTTTTCCAATTATTATTTTGTCTGCACAAAATACCAGGAAACCCTTTATAAATTGAAAATTACCTTTGACTATCAGTCAACAGTAAAAATATTCAACTACTTTGTCAGGGAGACAAAAAGCGTGAGAACCATGCAAGTCTTGTGATTTGGAATAAGAATCTCACACCATATTCATTTTTCTTTTTTTTTTGGTCCTTTTCTCATCTCAACTCTTCTATAAAATTGCAAATCTATTAATAATATCCAAATTGCAAATATATAGAGTATACCCCCTTTTTAAATGGAAAATAGTTAAATAATAATAATTAGGGGTCTGGAAAATGAGAATTGGAGGACATTAAATAAATGCAATTTTTGTTGTGTTATTTGATTTCCTCGAATATCTTATCTTCCAATACCTCTTTCTGAAACTTTTCTGATAAAAAAAAATAGTTGATTTCCAAAATTACAAGGACTTTGAAAGTGAGAATTAGATGAAATCAAATAAATTTATGTCAATTTGATTTGATTGTTTTATTTGATTTCCTCTAATATCTTACCTTCAACCGTTCCTTTTTAATGGAGATTTAGAAGAAAGTGTGAAATGAGATTAAAATGCAAAACAGGAAGGGTCAATTTGAGTTATTGGTAAGTTGATTAATTATTCCTTGCTGTGATTTTTTAGATGAAAATTATTTTCTTTACTTATTTCATAATTTCCAAATTCTTAATGCATGTTTATATAGTTACATTCTTGATTTCCAAATTAATCTTCTTATTTATTAAGTATTTTATTATCTTCCAAGTTCCAATGCCTCTTGCTGAAGAATTTTTTGAGAAAATAATTAATTTCCAAAATTACAAGGGGACTTGAAAGTGATAATTGGAGGAAATCAAATAAATTTATACTCATTTGATGGTTTATTTGATTTCCTCTAATATCTTACCCTCAACCGTTCCTTTTAATGGAGATTTAGAAGAAAGTGTGAAATAAGATTAATTTGCAAAATTAGAAGGGCATCCAAAACCTCCTCTGATGGGGTCCAATTTTTTTTAAAATTATATATTAATTTTTTTTAAAAAAGATCGTATTATTTTTATAATTATATTTCTATAGTAATTATATATAATAAAATTCTCTTAAGAAAAATAATGTACAACGATCACATCAGATTTTACTCAATTTTTTTAATGAAATCCATATCCAAATTTCGTTAGGAGTCAATAAAAGATGTAATTATTACTCAATTAATGAATTTTATATCTGTTATTTTTTTAGTCTAATAAAAAATTAGACATCTGAGACAGACATTTCTTTTTTTTCTTTTTTTTTTTGGTCTCAGACAGACATTTCTTTAGGCAATAAAAATACGAGCGGCAGCAAAAGCGTGTACTTTGCATGTGCGAATCTGGCGCGTGTCCGACACGTGTTAAGGAAAGATGCTAAAAAATATAAAAATTAACTACCAACGACGCCATTGAGATTTCCAGTTGATAATTTGATATATGGAACTGAATTTTTGCGGTTAGAACCCGGAAAAGCAGCTAATTATTTTGGTGACAAAGTTACTTTTTCCATAACTGCTCAATTGAAAGAGGACATCAACAATTCAATTAATTTACAATTTTACTTACTATTTTCTCCGCAGCAATCCTTTTTAGGTGCGCTATTGCTGTAAAATAACATTTGCGCCATTAATAAAACAAGTAACATGAAATATTTTTCTGCGAAGATCCCCGTAATTATACCTTATAAAAATCACGAGCAACATAAACTATTTTTGGTTGAAGCCATCAAACTTTCGTAGGCCCAATTAAACTGGGCCCAAGCCAGATCTACATCATTCTATAAACTGTATTGTTTTATCTATATATTTATACGTAGCGGGTCGATACCTACTCTTTCTTTACCCGCTTTTTTTTTTTTAAAAAAAAGGCAAAAATGCCCGTTTCATTGACTGAAACATTTAATTACAACAGCTTTATAAAAGAAAAGAAAAAAAAAATACAAGATACTCTCTCAATACTATCTCTCAATACTAGATATCTCTATCTCGCCTTACTCTATGCCAACAACACAAAATCCTACCCATTCGGTAAAGAATTTGACTAAACTAAGTATATCATTTCTAACTCACATCTAGCCACAATATACCCTATACAGTAATATATTTCACCTTCTCAACAAAGAAGTAACACTCAGAAAATAGTTAACCCATAATATTTGGTACCAATGTTACCTTTCATCTCCTCTCTCAGTGCCCTTCGTTGCTACTCGTTTGAATTGGACATTTTTTTTCTCTCTACTAAGAGTCACTTTGTTCAGCTCTATGGAGCCAGATTTGGTCTTCTTTTTAGTTCGAGCAATATGACTTATCCAAGAATCTTGATCCACTAGAGTTACTGGTACTGTGATGATCTTAGCTGAGTTAGTAACAACAGCTTCATGTAGATTCTCTGTCACTGGAGTTACTGGTACAGGCTCACATGTAGTAGATTTCTCTACATCAACTTCACACATCCCCGATGCAACAGTGATACCTGCCATGGCTTTCATCAGTGCCAACTCTTGCTTTATCGCTGCTAACTCTGTCTCCAATCTCTTGATTGAATTTATGACCGACACCTCGCAGTAAACGGGTATAGACTTCTTGACTTCAGGTCCGATAGTAGAGGGTATGAGCAGTTGTGGTTTTGTTGTCAGATCGTCGGTCAGAGATGGCTTCACTATCAGATTGTCACCCGAAGGCTTCACAGCAATCACCGCAAGACATCGCGACGATCGATGACCTATTCGATCACAAGCATAGCACAAGACAGCATTGTGACAATCCGACGCGCGATGACCGCAATCGCCACATCTGAAACAAAGGGATAGTCGCCTAAGGGACTCTATTTTGGACCGCACAAGCTCAGTTCGATCGAATCTACACTGTTGCCCTCCTTGAGAATCGAATTGCCACAAGAAAGATCGTCCAGTCACCTTGTATGATTGTTGATAGGGCTGCTGGATCTTCTCCACGATCGTTGCCACAGCGTGAGATAATGCCCAGAGAGATGGTTCAAGCTCCGCCAAAGGCCCAAATCGATTAGATGCCATTAGTGAACTAGCCACAGTATCGCTTTTGTCTAATGGAGATCAATCGCTGGAGAATGGAGATCAATCGCTGATTCACTAGTGTTTTTTTGGGGATTTTTGTTGGAATTTTTGATCTGTTTTCAGATCGCCCCTATTGGGCTCCTCCGAGTCAGAGAGCGTCTTTCTTTACCCGCTTCAAATATAGAAATTGAAAGAAACAACATCGAAACTCCAAACCCACATTTGAGGGACCGACTCTACGATGATTCCAACAAAAAAACCATACACCATGCATTCTCCATTTGAACCGAATGAATATTCCATATCCGCACGGACAAGTATCCTCTCTATTACTGTAAAAGATTCCCTTTACTTTACGGTTTGAGATTAACTCTCAGCCGCTTTGAGATTCAGGCTGACGGAGGAGGCAGTATTATTGGGCTTTGAGATTCGTGCCAAGTTAAAAAGACGGTCCAGATCAAGTAATTGTAAAAGATTTTCTATTATGGT
Source organism: Carex parvula (assembly GCA_025461045.1). Classification (NCBI taxonomy): domain Eukaryota; kingdom Viridiplantae; phylum Streptophyta; class Magnoliopsida; order Poales; family Cyperaceae; genus Carex; species Carex parvula. Next base: position 394,055 of record JAJGRW010000623.1, on the reverse strand, counting down.
ACCGGGGAGGATCTGAATTCATATCGGCACTTGGTAACCTCTACCGAGTTTTAAAAAAAAAAGAATATTCCATACCCGGATCCACTGTCCGATTCCAAATCCAACGGTTGAGATCATTAACCAGCGAATTTATTCGAAAACCCTAGAAAGAGAAGTATTAAGGCATCAAAGCATCCGCCTCCTTGGAGGGAAGGAACCCATTCCCCGGCGCGTTTAGGTCAAGTGGAGAGGCAAAGGAAACAAATTGAAAGGGAAGATGCCTTTTAATTTCTAAAAATTAACCAACTTTCCATTTTTCAAGTGGAAAAATTCTCAAATGAAAATTACAATTGGCTAAATTCGACAAGTTTTCCTTGTCCCTTTTCGCTTCTCTACTATAAATAGTCTCTGTGTCTCTCTTCTCTCAACAAATCTAAAGAGAGATTAAACAATAGCATATATAGCATATGTCCAATTGGTAAAATTCACAGATTCAAGTTGCTTCGATCCATCTCTGTTTCAGAGAAAGAAAGTTTCTTTTGATTTGATCTAAGAAAACAGATGGGTTTGAAGGGATTCGCCGAAGGAGGCATTGCGGCGGTGATCGCCGGTTGCTCCACGCATCCTCTTGATTTGATCAAGGTTAGAATGCAACTTCAAGGAGAAACCGTCGCGGCACCTAACCCTGCTCTTCGACCGGCGCTCTCCTTTCATAGTGGGGCCACGATGCCATTGCCTTACCACCACCTCCCGCCGCCTCCTCCAGTTCCCAAACCCGGCCCAATAACTGTCGGGGCCCAGATTCTTCGCTCGGAAGGCCCACTGGGCCTCTTCTCTGGTGTCTCCGCCACTGTCCTTCGTCAAGCTGTTTACTCCACCACGCGCATGGGTTTGTACGATTTCTTCAAGAAGAAATGGTCGCCTAATGGCGATGGCACATCTCTCCCAGTACAACTCAAAATCGCTGCGGGTTTCATCTCAGGTGGCATTGGTGCTGCCGTCGGCAACCCTGCTGACGTGGCAATGGTCAGAATGCAGGCTGATGGTCGTCTCCCATTAGCCGAGCGCCGCAACTACAGGAGTGTTGCTGACGCGATAACCCGCATGGCACGCGACGAAGGAATCACGAGCCTATGGAGGGGATCATCTCTGACGATCAACCGTGCCATGATCGTGACCGCATCACAACTCGCCACATATGATCAAGCAAAGGAGGCAATACTGGGATGGAGGGGGAAGGAGACTGACGGGCTCGGGACCCACACGGCAGCAAGCTTCACAGCCGGGTTGGTGGCAGCGGCTACATCAAACCCAGTTGATGTGGTAAAAACAAGGGTTATGAATATGAAGGTGGAGTGCGGGAAACCGGCGCCTTATGCTGGTGCCATTGATTGTTTGGTGAAGACGGTGAGTAAAGAGGGGGTGAGAGCGCTCTACAAAGGGTTTATTCCGACGGTGACACGGCAGGGGCCGTTCACGGTCGTTCTATTGGTGACGCTAGAGCAGGTGAAGAAGGTGTTCGCCGGTGTTGATTTTTAGAGATGATCGATTTTCATGGTGGTGCTGAAGTTCATGTATTTTATAAGTTCAAAATTAATTTTGTTTTTGTTGGGTTAATATATAGGTATCTGCACTCAAGATTAATTAGTAATTAATTGTGCACTCGAGTATTTTTCGGGTGTGATTTGGAAAGGTGAAAATATTAAAACTTGGAAAATTCAGATTTATAATGCCATTTTTTGATCTATTACTGTTAAATTTATAATGGCGTATAATAATGTCTAGGCGCTGGCATTTAGTAAAAAATATAAGAACCTCACATTTATTGACTTAAATTGATTGTTAAGACATAATAAAAAAATTGTAGATTTTAAATTATTTGTATTTTGGCTCATAACAAAAGGCCCAACTTTATTTAATACTAAAATTATTCTTTAAATAATCATAAATGATATACTTATCTTGTTCTACATCATATTTTTTACATATAAAGACTGATGTTGGTTTATGGTGCATTGCAGTTAAATTGAAAAATATACATGTTAGGGAAGAACCTGATAGATAATTTTTTTTATTAGAAAAAAAAATTATAGTAATGAAATAAAGTAAACGAATAGTCATAAATTCTGATTTGACAATATTAAAAAATATATCGTAATTATCTTATAATTATATGTAAGTGACTATTTAAAAGTTCAAGCAAGTTATGGCAAGTTGAAATGATTTGAGTACATTAATCAAGGCGTATTGAGAAAATAAAAAGAAAAAAAAATCAATTTTTGGACTTCTCTTTTTGAGATGATATTTTCTCTTGAATCTTTCTTGATTAATTAGGTATATTATATATTAATTGATTGTGCAAAGATAAGACAGAAAGAGCCTAGAAACAAATTGGATATAAAGAAAGAATTTTTTTTCTCAGGTCGCAATAATCAAAATCATGTTCTGAAAATATCACCTCTCAAAATCAAAATCATGTTCAAATAAATTCAAGGTATTAAAGGTATATTTTATTATGAGTAGGGTTGAAATGCATTATTAGTTTTGTGCTCTAATCATGCTCTATGTCTTTTTCTCTGTTTTTAAAGTTCGAACAATCGATTCAAACCGCTGAACATGATCTTCATATTAAAATGTGCTTGGAGACCAAAATTTTATATTTTGTGAAAAATTTTTACTATTTTTTTTAGATGGGTACAAAATCACTGTTTTGATGGTAAGGTTCTGAAAACAGTGATTTTGTATCTATCTAAAAAAATAGTAAAAAAGTTTCAAAAAATATAAAATTTGATCTCCAAGTAGGCAAGTACATTTTAATACGAAGATGATGGTAAATAATTCGGATTGACTGTCTGAACTTTCGAAACGAAAATAAGAATGTAGAGCATGATTGGAGCACAAAACTAATAGTGTATTTTAACCCTACTCTTTTATTATTTATAATTAGTTATAGCGCTTTTGTAACAAGTTCATTGAATCTGGTCATGCTTTAATTTATCTAGTACGCAGATGAAATGAAATATCATTAATAGCCTTTCAATTATATGTTTTCTAGTTAATACGACAAAATTAGTGGCGCCAGCACCCACCATCCATCCAATAATTGCATGCATTTTATGTTATATTTATATGATTTATCAAATCAACATGCTGCTTTTAGGACATCCCATTCCATTCTGATTGCAACATATATGCTGTTTGTGTTTTAGATCACACTACCACATTCCCTGACAAGTTGAAACAGTGCAAAATGCTCTCCCCCGGGCCCAAAATTGTACCAAGTATGACACAAATTGCAACTTAATTCCTCTTAAAAAAATGGTGAGTCACTTAATTTGTATCTTTTCTTCCAACAGGGTCAAGTGTAAGCGCCACTATAGTGACAACACTCGCGATAAATTCGCGTTTTATTCGCGTATTAAACGTTTTTTTGACGTTACCGAACCGAACTCCATTTAAAACGCAAAAACATATAATACGTTTTATTCGCGATAAAACGTGAAAAAAACGCGATTTCTTTTTAATATATTCTTTTTTTAGGGTTTTTTGTTTTGTTTTTTCTTTTTCCTTTCTTGTTGTACCGAATCATTCCCGAATTATACCCGAATCACGAATTTTTTATCTCGCCGAACATTTCCCGAACAATTAAGTTGTCACTATGAGCGCCACTGAAACATTTTAAATTTTTTTTTTTTTTGCTGAAACCACAACTCATTTTGAGCATTTTATTGAAACCATTGGCGACTCATTTGGCTTTGGCTGTAATAGCAAAACCACAATAAATTATGTCTTTTGAGTTTTGATAATTCCATGATAGCCTTTATTTAATTAATTTTCTCATCATTTAAATGTCAAATTCAAATAAATGTCAAATTTAGAATTTAAAATGTACCTACTTGCATATGTATCAGCCCTACAAGTATGAACTAGTTTAGGTTGAAATAGATGCGAATATTTGGAAATTGTGAGCTTGTTAATTTATGAATTTTTATATTGTGTGCACTTGTTCTATGTGAAGGAGGACAAGAAGAGATGTGGATTCTATGTCATGAATTTTTTTTGATTAAATTAAATATCTAACTTGCTTCACTTAACTTAGGGGGATTTGCGTAATTCGCAATTAAATCTGGAAATGGAATATTAAATTAAATGTCCACAATAGATTTCTTCTTCTTCTTTTTTTGAAATCTTGACAGCGGCACAACAGATATTAGAGACTTTCAAATTCACGTGTATTTCTGAAAATTTTAGTTTGTAATTCATGTGTAATTTGGATTTAAACTGTACACAATGACTTAGTTTGGATAAACTCAAGTTAACCTGTTCGGCACCTCAGATTCAAGGTTCCTTAACACCTTAATCGGGCCGAACACTGTCTTAGATGGGCTTAAGGCCTACTCCTCCTTACATTTCTTTTGTCTCCTTAGCGCTTCCTTAGAGCCCAACTGGAAGCTTTCACATTAAGGTGCTCTTCTAATCGAATCGAGATCCTTTTTGATGGAGTTTCGTTGCGTCCGTCATTGTTTCCTTTCAGGCAATTCTGATGGCGGCTGAGGGGAACTCATCGAGGCTGTTGTCGCAAGAGCAAAGCAGAGAGCACACTTGACCCCTTCTTCTTTCCCTTTCAAGGTTAGCACGTCAGATCCTCCAATACTTCTAATTTGGGGAAAATTATGCAATCACTAATGTGTTGAATTATCAGATTAATTTGGAGTGATTGTTGAATAATTTTGATTTTTTTTTTGAATCACTACTGAGTTTCCTTCAGTTGTTTGATCTATCAAATTTGAAGATTTTCCCGTTTTTTTTACTGGTTTTCTTTGAGTTACTACTGAGTTTTCTTTTGAAGGTATCAAATTTGAAGCTTAAGCCTCTTTCTATTAATTCTATCTTTAATTTCTTTTAATTCCTTTTGTAAAACCATTGTACCGGTCTCTTTCAACTACTGGTACAGCCACTGTACAAGTTCCTTTCTCTGGTGCATATATACTAACTATTGAATTTATATGCTTTTGTTTATTTGTTAAGCCTATGGATTAAAATGTATATGCTTGGGCTTGTAAAATAATAAAGCTAAAATTGGTTTCCTCTCGCTATCCATTGCATTTGTTATATTTTTGCAATTGGACGTCGAGGAACAACATTTTTTTCTAACTTTCTATTTTCTTATTTTTGTTATTGTTTTGTGTCTGAGTATAATCTGGAATTTTCACTTATTAGTACAACCAAACTAATTGGGTTCGTTATCAGAGATTTGCTGTCAGAACTAACAAGGCCATTCACGAAATGTCAAACAAAGCCTGCAAAAATAAGACAATCAAAATACACTAAAATATCAGGTTAGATTATAAGGAACAGAATTCTGGTGTACCACTAATGTTATATGGTTTTGATATTGAAAGTAACAAGTGGCGTGGAGAGAGAAAAATGTTTTTATATTGTTCTTTATGTGGTGATTTATGCAGCTGCTCAAGCAAATGAAGAAATTCTGAAACAAGTGAAGGAGGCATCCAGGAATAATAATGTGAGTCCGATTCCAACTTGCATATGTACACTTACAAAATCTGAAAATATGTTTGTAACCCTACAAATCATTCAAGTATGTTCTTAAATTCTGTAGAAAAATAAAGGCAAACCGCAAACTTTCCTTCCACCTGATTTTTGTTCCATATAACATCAGAGGTATATCAGATCAGATTATTAGTGTAGAAGTCATAATTTTTCAAATTGAATAGAGCAATGCATTAACAAGTTAATATTTGAAATGAATGAAAAGAAGAAAAAATATACAAGGGTATTTAGGTCTTTACACACTATAATATATATTTCACTCATATAGTCTTTATTCTTAATCTTTCTATCAAAACAAACTTCACTGCAAGATTATCTATGTGCAGAAGGGTGCATTATCTGGTGTTTTGTTGTGCGATCAAGCGCCTCTTTCTATGTATCCATGCTACTTGGATAACTTTCGCAGCCCTCTCTCTCCAATATGGTGACAAGTACCTTTGCAGTAAAATGAAATTAGATAATTCTAATCATATACAAGTTTATATGGTTGCCTAATAATAAGTAAAAATATTTTAAAAATAGAATTGCTATATTGAACAAAAAAAATGCTAGGATAAATTACCTAATTGCCACTAGGTCACGTGGGTAGACACGTGAGACCGGTATGATTTGTTCTAAAACATCTGCTCGTAATACCAACACCTCAACATTTGTGAGGCACCTAACAACCCTTGTTGAAAATAAGCGTGATCCCTGGTATCTGTTCTTCCCTCCCTCTGTAAAATAAAAAATAAAAAAACATTTTTCTAAATTTAAAATTCGGCAAGTAAATATTCAAATTTAACCCAAAGAGAGAAAAGGTCAGAAAGGTACCTTTATAATGGCCTAAAGAGCGCTGTTCTAGGCACCAGGTAATGACCTCCTCGCCAAATGCATCACCATTTTCCAATAAGGTCACATGTCCATCGGCCCAAGTACTTTCCAACTTACCCTTCACTATAAATGCAATCTTCTCTATCGTTTCCCCTTGGGACAATAAGATGCTTCCGCTTGGGTACAGCTTTCGCCTTAGATTATCACATATAGCATCCAAAATTGGATAATCTAGCAAAGTTAATATCCTCACCTGCAGTTACTGCTTTATTAGGCGTGAATTTTACAGAAAGATGTTACAAATGCTTTTAATTCTGAACAAGTCATATATTCCGGTTCTAGGCTATTCAAGTCCAACATCAGTATGGTCTTTGGGATGTTCATGCATTTTTTTCTGCTTAGAATTCAGATCAAATCTTTTAATTATTTATGATGCAAACACTGGGTTCTGGCAGATTGAACAACAAAGAAAAATATTTAAAACCTCTTAAGTACAGTCAGACGCAGCTACCAGTCAGAGGTCTGGTAAGATATATACCAGTAAGTACAAGCACAGTCCATAGCAGTAATTCTGGAATTTCAAAATTGAGAAGCTCAGCTGATATAAACCTCAGCCAATTTTGGTGCTCAAAATATTTTAACCATCAACTGTGTGTAGAAACAAGGAACAACCACCATGCAAAGAACAAATTAAAAAAAAATTACATTAGCTTTCATAAAACACAGACCTTATTTCGAAACCTGAAAAAATGACGGCGTATATCCCTTTGCAGGTCATCTGGCAAGTTCGACAGCAACTCTTCTTCATTCACTCCACGAGTGGTTATCCAGCTGAATCTCTCAGCCTCTCTTACTCTCCTGTAAATTCATAAAGGCAGAAGTGTAAATCAGCCTCTCTTCTGTTTTCATTCGTACACATCCGTAACCTCAAGTACCATATCCAAATTACTTATCTACATACTCTCTCAATACTTCAGGTAGATACCGGTTATGCATCCACTCCTCCAAATCACGCTGTTTTTGTTGCATCTCCAGTCTCCTGGAAATAGAGTACCCCGAATTATTATTGTTGAATACATATTCTACCACTGTATACAAATTAACGAAAACTTGAAACAATATAAAATAGGGGCTGGAGATGCAAATTGAGTTGAAATTCATACGCATTCGTGATACCATATTAATGTGTTTCTCTCAAAAAGGGAAAAAAAAGTTAGAAAGCCAAAAATAAATGGAGCAAGGAGAAAGAGTGATATTGCCAAGCAGAAAATGAAAGAAATGTCAACCTTCTCTCAGGGGCTTGAAGTAAGTTCTGCAAGTTGCCAATTAGCAAGGCGAAGAGTATCAGACCGAGACCAACAATGGCCATTGTAAAAAGTATTTCCCAAACAAAATAACTTGGCGTTTGATTCCCAGCTAATGTGCTTATTTGCTAAAATTTGAAAAGCAATAACAAAGGAATTTACATTTGCAACAACAAATAAACAAGAAGAAAAACAGAAGGGTGTATTATACCTGAAATCCCCAAAATAAGGAGTAGATGTATCGGGTAATCACACTGTGCTCGGTAGTTAGAGTAACAGCCTGTTGATAAATTCCATAAGAAAACTGGTCTGAAGTAGAATCCAAACAATTACTAGATTTATCATAGTCTCTCCAATCTCTCCAATGTTGTCTAAATTGCTGACTAAAGTTATCAATGTCTCCACCAGGCACACAAACAATCAGGGATGAGCAATGCGTCTTGTTGAAGCTGGCACAAGTGTCATGAAGACATTGACTTACCCTCTGAAAATGAGAAATAAGGAAGAAATATTTATCAGGTACATATATTTTCTCTTATAATGCAAAAAGGAGAAAGTTGAGGCCGCTCTGTCTAGGAATTTTAGCAATGTAACATCTACCCACATAGGTTGCATAATGGCTTGCAGATGTGTTTGTCCATATTTGCACACAGGGAGGCATATGCAATGGCGCAACAAATTTTCATGTAAATTACTTTAGCTTCTTTATTTTTGGAAGGAATATAAATCTAGCAACTTAACCTGAAGTCCAAAAAGGTACCAGGCAGAACCGACAACATGACCAGCTAGCACAAACATGAGAAGGTTAACTACAAAATTGGCCCAAGATGACTCAAATATGAAGCCACTAGCGGATTTACCACCAAGCAGTGGCAGGAATCTGAACATTCTGGGGAGATACTGGAGCAATTGGAGCAAGACTGTGGTAGGCAACATATTTTTTACGTGGTTTTCTGCAGAAGATCCAATATACTTTGGTATGACCACCAAATTCATCACCTTTGGGAAAAAAAAATATGGCAATGAAACGTAAGCATATGACATTGACAAGAAATTTATTAGTCTATGTAGTCTTATTATGGGCTTTTACCAGCAATGTAGCATGAGACAAGATAATTTGGTAATTCATGAAAAAATGGTGAGAAACAATAAAGAATCTGTACATGCTCGAGTAGAGTGGAAGAACAACAATCTTGAATGCTATTATTCATAAGAATACAAAACTTACCTGAGGAAGTGGAAGAACAAGAAAGAGATCAAAAATAAAATATCCACGCAGATAATGAAGTGCAACTTTCCTATGTTCTTTAACTAGCTGACCTCCCCAAATTGTTCCCGAATGAGGAGCAACATAAGCTAGTCTAAACTGAAAAAAAAAATGGTAATGTTATGCAAGTAACTAAATAGGGAATCACTACATTACACTTGGATTACCTCAATTAATTGCTTTGAGTTTTGAAAACAAAAATTTGAAAACACCTGAAGTAGCATGTGCAGAAGATAAATAATATCAGTGATGCTTCTAACTACCGCAATTGCTCTTCCTAAGGACCAATTTAGCACCATACATTTATTTGTCTGAATGAGAAAAAATGTATGAACAAGTCAGCACAATTGAGCACCTCACTTATTACTTGAACAGAAAAGGACAGAGCGATATATCCTTTAATCATAAGCAAACAAACAATAAAGAAGGGGAGAAAGACATGCACCTTCTCGACAGAAAGCATAATGAAAAATAAGGGGTCAATAAAAATGGCTACAAGGCATGATATTACGAAAAATTTATTCCATTGCTGAACAAATTTAGAATCTGGCATCCTGATTGGGAAGTACGATAAAACATTTGCAAGTGACTTTTTTGACCATCCATGAACATCACTCCATCTTATGTTATGCAACTGCAAAACAACATAACAAGACAACTTATAAGTCAGGAAAAAAAAATTGTTTAAAGCTGGACAACCACCAGAGGGACACACAACTTGCATCTAGGGGTGTCAACGGCACCTTTTACCTGTGTACCCTTCCCGTACAGTATTCGATAAGACGGTTACAGATAAGGCTCTTTTTCTCGTTTAGCTTATCGGGTACGGGTAATTTTTTATTTGTTAACATAATAGGTAAGGGTATGAAAATGTTTTCACCCGACCTGTTTCGTACCCGGTTTATTCTAGGCAATGATTGTAAACTGGAATAATATTGAAAATTTCAGCCTATTCCCATCCAAAAAATAATAAATCAACAAAATGAGAGTCTAAATCACAACTGAAAATAAGAAAATAAATAATAAAGAAATAAAAGAGGCACCTTCCTATCAAGATGAGCATAGTATCTGTAAAAATTGATCCTCGACTTCTTATAAGCAGCCAGGCATTCAGGACAATCAGGGATGTCGCACCTTAAAAGCAGACCCGACTTCAACGAATGATCATTTTTCTTGACCGAAGTGCTCGATATATTGTTTGTATGGTTTACATGAGGAAATGGTGTGGGGAGGTTCTCTTTTCTCTTGAAACTTTCTAGGGGTGGTGTTGGTGTTTGTGTTTGCAAGGGACCGGTATGGGGCACAACTAAGGGGTTCATTATGAAGGTCTTGTCTGATTGTATTGGCATGGATGCACTTCTCTTGGTAAATCGTTTTAATTCAATATTTTTGGATAACATCGGGATGGTATCTTTTTCACCTTCATTGTTTTGATCAGACATTTTGAAACCCTGGAAATTAGCAAGGTGAGAAAAGAACTACAAAGTACAAACTGAGGTCTTATTTGAATTTCTTTCCAAATTTGGTATTAGGTAAGTACTTTTACTCCAAAGAAAAATTATTAAAATAATCGCTAATTCTAGGAGATGCGACGATAATTGATTCCTGAGATGAGCAGGAATTACCTCGCAGTTGGAAACGAGTCAGTTTGACAGGCTGTAGAGTAGAAAAAGAGTATATCAGCTCACAACAATTATTAGAGGAGCGGAGAGAAAGGATATATAGGCACGCGATTGAGATTTGGGAAGAAATAGAAGTTGCTTAGTGTTCTCGAGGTACTTAACGCGAAGGTTCGCCGGTCTTTTTTTCTTTTTCTTTTTTAAAAACAAGAAATAGAGAAATAAAGTAGAAGTAGAGTGTTCTTGAGTTCATCCTCTCTATCTATCACTAAAGTCAACTCTAAAATTTAATGAATTGTTTATTTGACAGCCCTTGTCAATTCATCAAAAAAGAAAAAAATTATTGAATTGGTTTCAAATAACGAATTCAAATTGTTGAAATCTATCTTACGAGTGATGTATCTATATGTCAAAATTGTATATTTTTGAATTAATTTTGTATAAAGTAGTGTTTTGAAAAAACCCGGCCGGTCTAGGACCGGCCCGTCGGACCCGTGGACCGGACCTGGACCAGCCCGTCCCGTGCACAGGATCTGTCTTGGACCGGGGTTAGAGACGGTCCGGCCCTGGGACGGTCTGGCCCTGGGACGGGTCGGTTTGGTTTTCTTTCCACTGGACCGGACCGGACCCCCTATATTTGACCCGTGGTACGGACCCGTCCCGGACCGGACTAAACCCGGACCGAGCCGGACCCGGACCCGCCTAACCCGCCAGACCCCCACCTTTACCCGCCAGACCCGGATCCGGACCCGTCGGACCCGGACCTAGACCAGCTGGACCCTCCGCGGATTTGAATATGTTGGATTTGAATTTTTTAAAATTCGGATTTTTTTTTTTTTTTGCCTCTGGCCTCTGTTGCCGCTGGTACATGACTACATTCAAATTTGTTGCTTGCTGGTTTGCCTCTGGCCTCTGTTTGCCTCTTGCCTCTGTTGCTTGACTTGCTTCCGCTGGTACATGACTACATGTACAAGGAGTCAAATATGTTAGATTAATTTTATATTGGTTATTTAGAATTTAGATAATTTCTGATACGTCCCTTCCCGAGAGGGCCGGGCCGTACTTGGACTCAGTCCAGTAAGGTGCGTGCACGTCCTGTTCCTGGGAAACAGGCCGTGCGGAGGCTGGTTGCCAAAAGCGTGACTCGTCCCGGTTCGTGCGAAACGGGCCGAGAGGGTGAACACGCGGGGTGTCGGAGGGGTATTAACGCTCTAACCCTTTTTAATACCTCCTCTGGTTGTGATAATGCGGTCCCCCTTTCTCTGGGGATTTATCTGCCTTAAATAGGGGGCGCCTTACTGTAGCGGGTCTTGTCATCATTAATGACAGGGACCCACATAACTGTTTGGAGGCGTCCGCATAATAGGCGATAATATCCGCATAATCGTCACAAGCCGAATCAGCGAGGCCATGGGATGGCCTCCTCGGGCTGTTCGGCGTGTTTAGGCTTTGAGCCTTGTTTTATTTGGTTTCGAGCTGGCCCCTGGGGTGGGGTCCGAATCTCGATCTGTACTTGGCTCCAGGCTGGCCCCGATGAGGGGTCCGGGTCCCAGGCTTTATTTAACCTCGGGTTGGCCCCGGGGGGGTCCGAATCCCGGGTGTTTTTGACCTCGGGTTGGCCCCGGGAGGGGGTCCGAATCCCGGGTTGTTTTCTGGGCCGTGGCCTGTTTTCTGGGAGGGGGACTTATTTTGTTTTAGTCCTGTTTTGGGCCGGCCTTTTTGTGTATTTAAATCTGGGAGTGCTCTATTGGGCCGGGCCTGGGCTTTTTAAGGGCCATTGGTATATGGACCTATCATTAGCCCCCGAAGCCGAAATGCATCAGTATGATGCTTTCGGGTTCTTGACTATTGTAATGAAGGGGCTTTGGTCCTATTGTGGGAGTTTGCTTGGCTTATCTTGGCTTTTAAACTTGTTTTAATGTTCCCGAGTGTTGGCTCCCGAGTTGGTCTCGGGAATTTTTGTGGGGTATCTTGTCCGTTACCAACCCCCGAGTTAACCATCGGGGTTTTTCCTGTTCGTATTTTGGTTATTCTGAAATTCTTGTTTATATGATCTCGCATTGCGCCGCTTATCGGTTACGCATAGTTTGTGCCGATTTTGCTTTATCGTTATATTCTATAACTTTTGTTATTGACGGCCCCCGAGATGGTCTCGGGGTTTTGCATTCTCACGATAGTTATAACCTGTGTTATCGTTTTTCTCGGTAAGGTCGTAATTTTGTTATTACAACGTTTGCGATCCTTTGGTACGACCTATCTCGGGTAAGTATCCGACTAGTTGTGTTGGCGTGTTAGATGGCTTTGGGTAGCTAAGTGTCTTTCAGACGAGCTACGCTTGACAGAAATCATAACCTGTGTTATCGTTTTTTTTTTTTTTTTTTTTTTGCGAGTAACAAGGGGTATGACGGAAATCATAAGTAGTTGTTGATATTAAAAATATTTTAAAATAGCAAGAAGCCCAAGTAAGACATGACATCGAGATCATACAATGCATATAAATAAGGAAATATGGAGATCAGACTACGCGTTCATTATCGGTATCCTCAAAAAGGTCATCCTCGTTGAGTTCCCGTTGGGTAGCGGTGTACAAACTCGGGCCTCCGGAGTTGCGAGATAAGCATCCAGGGCACCTCCAGAATCGACGTCGAGGATCTGAGCGGCCACGGATGTCATAGTGCTCGAAACAACTCCACTCATAGCACATCCGGCATTTCGCCATGTCGTGCTTGGGTCCCTGGTCGTGGCATAGGACACACCAGCGCAACTTGGGCTCGAAGTTAACATCGTCGTAGATATGGTTCTCGTCTTCCTTAGTGAACGAGGGTACCCCTGCGAGAGTGAGGTCGATAAAGTCGCAGATTTGGAGGTCCTCGTTGTGAAGCATCCACTCCAAATCCTCCTCGGAGAATCGTTGACGGAGGGCCCATCTCTCAGCAAGAGAGAGGACTTGTCGTGGGTTATAAGAGCGGCGGAGCTTGGGGGGAGGTTGGTCGCGGCTACTCTGACCTTGGCGCAGAGGCCTTTTAGTTTTGGAGACCACTCTTTTGATAGGCATCTCAGAGAGTCGTGTTGAGAGAAGGGGAAGGGGAATGTCCCTTTGATGAATGGTAAAGTTGGTATTTATAGGCGTGAGTCGTGACTGTAGCCATAAATAGTGTGGGTCCCAGTCGGTACGTAACGTACAACTGCTAACTGCCTGTTTGAAATTGCGACAGGTCGCGGGGTGTATATTTGCCGGGAGTGTTTGTGTCTGTATCGAGAGTCTGCGCGGGGCAGAAGGTTTTGTTAGGAAGAGATAGGCTGTTTGATACCATAAGAAGGGGCCGACAATGAACTTAACTTGTTCGATTTTTATAAGTTTAATAACGTTACATCGGCATGATACACGTTGTGTATACAACATTTGTCTTTAGTTGATACACGACAACAAATACATTTGTTCTAGTAGACTATGATATGCAGGGCGACTCGTTCCCTGTATACCCGTATGGTTGCCGAGGAGGATCCCGAGGTAGACTGGAAGGGTGTTTCCACTCTTGTCTGTCATGTCGCGGTTTCCTTCTCGCAAGAAGACGGGTGTGATGTCGCTACCCAGGGAGCGTTCAGGCGAGGATTTCGTTATCGGTGTCCTCGTAGTTATTGTCCGCTTCGAGCTCTTTCTTGGTAGCGGTATATAAGGTTGGTCCTCCGTAGTTGAGGTCGATGCAGCGGGGGCATCGCCAAAACCGGCGGCGGGGATCTGAGCGGCCTTTGATATCGTAATGATACATGTGGCGCCACTCGAAGCAAGTTCGGCATTTGACCATCTCGGTCTTGGGGTCTTCCTCACCACACCCGAAGCATGTGCGCAACGACTGCGCCATGGTTGGATAGCATTCTCTTCCTCAGGGGTGAATTTCGGGCATGAGCTAAGCTTGAAGTCGAGAAAGTCTCGGACTTGGAGGTTTTCGTGGGTCAGCATCCATTTTAAGTCGGGGTGGGATATGTCTTGTAACAATACCCACCTTTCGCCTTCCGACAGTGGTTGCAGTGGTGGTTGCGTGGGGTTAGGCCGGGGTCGGTGGGGAGGTGAATCGCGGGGAAGGGTAATGTTGAGGCGTCGCTGCTCGGGTTTATTTACTGAGTCGTTCGACAACATTGTGAGGGTGACTGGAGCGAGGATTAGTTTACGGGATGGAGGATCGGTTGGTGAGGAATGACCTTCTCATGGCTGTATGGGTCAATATATAGGCGGGGCAATGCCATTGGTTATCGCGTCCGGGCCCCACTGAATCATAAAAGCTGGGGCTAGGTGACTTGACTGGACGGGCGTAGGCCTGTCGTTTGACCGGTGTCAGTTTCGAAGCGTTTTGGACTGACGGAGCGGTTGTTCCGAGGCGTTTTAGGAGTTATTAGTAAGAAATTCGTTATTTCCGGGGGGTTGAAGCTAAATTAAGGGCTATCCGTTGTTAGTTAGCCAATATTGTGGAAATGTACGCGGTAGCATATACGAGGTGAACGAGTTGGAGTAGGGGTTGTCTCTAGGGCGCGAGGGCATGTTGCGGGACAGTTACGCCGGTAATTTGTCGAGGTTTATTCCGTTGTCCGAGTTATCTCAAGTCGTGCTGTTTTAGAATGAGGGGAGGGTGGTTTCGTTACCTGTTTTGTCTGGACTATTTAAGTCGCGTGACATGGGATATTCGGTTATTGCTTACAAGGTAGCGTTGTTTTGGTGCTATTGGTATGATTAGAAGTGAGACATGTGTCCCCGTGACTGTCCTGAGACGGGGGGTGTACCAACTTGTGTTGGTAACAGAGGGAGCTCGTGTCGCTAGGTGGCTAGTTTCAGGTAGTATGTTCGTTAATGTATCGCGATCTACCTCAGACCGAGAGGTCGTGAGGCAGACGGCGCCAGTTGGTTTAGCGATATGGTAAATCAGCATTGTGACATAGCGTACTGCTTAGCTGCGACGGGATTGTAATACAAGCGACGTGCATCTAATGTTCTGTCTTAGTGCGCCGTCATACGAATATATTTTTAGGAACTTTGCAACGTAGAAAAGATTATAACTATAGGTAATGTTATGTGGTTTATAGAGTTTTCCTTCTCGACAAAAAAAAGTTGTTCACGGGGTTATCATAAAATAAAAATTCTATCCCCACGTCGGGGAACAAAAGAGGAAGTAGTAAATGTCCGGCCAGGTGGGTGGGGCGACTTCGCGCAACGCATCAATCGCTGAAGTCGCCGTCTGTGGAGGATTCCTCCTTGGGGTCGGTGTCGCCGGACCTAGTGGGGTGATACTGTGGGCCATCCTCATCATCGTCCCGGTCGCCGTCTTCATCGCTATCCTCGTTCATGTCGTCCAGGGAGTTGAGGATGGCGGTACATTCGTCGCAATGCCAGCTTTCTAGATCCGGGATAGGAAACGGGTAGTGAGTCTCCTCGGGTTGGCAGGCCTGGTGGAACCTCTGCCGGCATCGGTGGCATCGGGGCATCTCTGACCGATTGCCTGTTTTTCCGCATGCGGGGCAGGTGCGGAGGATTACCGGCTTGGGTGGGGCGCGTCGGGGGGATGCGGGTGGTGGTTCATTGCGGCGAGCCCTTGGGCAACAGGGGCAGTGCTCATAGGAGCGCACTTCCACGTCTACTAGGTATGCGATGAAGTCCTGGAGCTTTCGATTGGGGCTTGACAGCATTCGGTCAAGGTTACGTCTCGGGAAAAAGCGGAGCCAGTTGGCGCGGACTTGTGGGGGTAGGTCCCTGACACAAGTCGGGTGTCTCGGTCTCGGATTACTGGGTTGGCCTTCATCGAGGGGTTTCTTGCCACGATTGTCAGATGGTTTTGGTGCCATGTCTCCGAGATTTTTATTAGACGGATGTTTTGTGGATAGGTACGGAGGGCCCGTGTATATATAACGGGGGGTTACTGTAGGTGCAATAAATGCATGTGTCAGACCGTCATGAACGCTCGGGCTTGCTAACGTCATCGGGATCCGCTGTTATTTTGACCATGCCGCCCACTGCTTCGGGTAAACGGTAATCCTAGCGTGGGGTCAGGATTGACTCGTTGGAGCGGCGCGAGATTAATGTCTCGCGGGGCAGCATGCTTCAAGGTTGTAGGGGATCTACGTCATGGGGATTTTTGCACAGACAAAGCCGAAGAGACGCGACGGTTCAATATAACTTCAGATTTTGGCACCAAAGGGCTGAGCGACGCGACGTTTTGGGTTTTTGAAGCAACTGATCGAAGGGACGCGAGACACGTGTCGAGGGATGTTCCTTGAGATTGGTGCTGATTTTCTACGGCTTTTTACAGGGGTCCTATATAAAGAGAGGCGGGCCCGTGCGGATGTCCGTTTTCAGGAAGTTCCATTATCGGAGTAGTCTCGCTCATCGCTCTCGCTGATAAGGACAATTGGCGGGGACGACTGGACGAACATCTCGCAGGAGCGTCGCTTGCAATCAGTAAGTATTACTATCGCAAACATTACGTTCGGGATCCGGTATCTCGATCGATACCGTGAGCCACTAAGTCGGTATTGTTCTACCCTTGCGCGTCTGTCATACGCGAGGTCCTGCGGTCGGTCCGTGAGACAGTTTCTGGGCGGGTTCTTTTAAATGTCAGAGACGGATGTTAATTCGGGTTCCGAGGGAGATTTCTTTGATTGGGAGGCGCCCGTAGATTGGGATGATGTAGGCCCGGAGTCCCACATATATATATTTCTTTAATAAAGAATCTTATTAACTGTTTCCCTATATATATGACCCCTGAGTTCATATTTTTGCTGCAGCTTTTGGCCTAATGGATTTCTCCTTCAACGGGCTGAAGGCGATTCCCGAGTTGGTTTGTTCGCACGTAGAGGGGCTGTATTCCGGGTCACCAGCGACCATGGTGGCTCCTGCTCAACCGCCTGCCGGTGTTGCGGAGCGTACGGTCAAGAAGGGAGTCGGGGGTGCGGAGTCCAGGAAGCGGAGGGCGAAGCATGAAATTGATAGCGGTGTAAAAGGGAAAGGGCCAATTACAAATAAGAAAAGGAACATGACGCGGCCACCTTTAGCCCTGAGCCCGAGGGACGTCGCCACTACCCCTTTGTCGGAGGTAGCAGTCCCTCCTTCGGGTGCGGCTTCAGTCGTGTTAGCCCAAGAAGTTCCGGCATCAACAGGGGGGCAAGGTGGGGGCGGGAGTTCGAGCACGACCGCTTCTCCTGAGACGGTACCTACTCTGTCCGAGGGTTCTCGTAAGGTTAGTCTTCCGGGCAAGGTTGGGGTAGGGACCATCTGTAAGACTCCCTTCCCGTTAAGTCAACCGGACGGGTGCCTCGCCTTGTTCCCTCACTTGGCTAAGATGCAAAGCGCTAAGGAGCGACCCCTGGAGAGCGCGACGTATTATAGGGAGGCCTTCCGCGCTTTGGAGCCTCCTTATTTGGGTCGACTTATCCAGAAGCGCGGGGTTGGTATGATGCTGGATGCGGTTGGTCGTCTTTTCTAGATAGGCTGCCTGTTTGGTCGTGCGGCGGAGGCGATGATCGCCAAGAATTTGACGGTGGCCCAATCCCCTGTAGAGCCGGGGGACTTGACAGCGGCCCTTGTGGAGAGGGACTACTGGATGGAGAAGCACAAGTCTTTGAGTGACGAGTACCAAAAATTTCGGGGCTCGGTGGTTGGCAGCGATGAGGAAGTCGAGAAGCTGCGACGTGAGGTGGACGCAAAGGCCCGCGCGGCAGAGGAAAACGAAATCAGCGCTAAGAGGAGCACTGAGTTGCTCGAGGAGGCCGTGGCTAAGCTTGTGGATAGTGAGGCGGAGGTAAAGAAATTGAAGCAAGCTAGGGAGGAACAGGCCCAGGAATTGGCGCTCGCGCGGGAGCAGATATCCCAGGCCTTGGTTGCGATCAAGAACTCACAAGCAGAGCGTCTCGATCATGAAAGGCAGGTGATCCGAGAGTTCCTGGTCAGTGACCCTTTTAAACTTGCCGCAATGCTGTCGTTAACCGGAATGATAAAAAAGCAAGTTTATACGGAGTTATCTATTTTGGCCCGTATTTATCCTTTCGCCCCGGAGGACCTCGGGTATATGCCTGTGGCGGACGAAGACGGGGCCCCCCAAGGTCTGATAGGATATGAGTGGGATAGGGCTGGCGGTCAGCTGCTTCGCCCCGATGGCGGGCTCGTTCTTCCGAGCATGGATCTTGTGAGCTGTGTGCCCAAGATGCCTTTTCATACTTGGCGCAAGGTTGCGCCGTGGCCTCATCATTTGGATAGGGAGGATACGCCGCCGCAGTCTCCTCAAGACCATGCGGAAGGTAGCGAGAGTCCTACGGTCCAAGAGACCGTCTCGGGTACTGTCGAAGAAGAGACTTCGCTGGATAAGGTGGATTATAATCAAGAGCCGGGAGACGACCCTCCGGAAAACCTCGAAGTGAACCAGGTATAACTCTCTTTTTTCTATACATATATCGTGACACGAGGGGTAGTCTGAAGTAGTCACCTGACATTATTTCGTTCGTTACAGGACAAAGACGAGTAGGTACGTCGCGGCTGGATAGACGGACGGAGCGCATCCTTCTTTGTTTTTTATTTTATTTATATTTGAGCGTATTCGGTGTGAGGGACCCTCCAAGATGTGGAGGTTTTAACGGAACTTGTTGTATACTTTTGCTCGGGTGGTTTGCTGAGAAATGTTTCTCAGCCACCCGAGGTAACAGTTGACTCGACAATATTTATGTTTACGTTTTCTTCTTACTTTGACATACGGTTATTGTGACTTAAGTCTTATGGCCGTATCAGTTCGGGGTGGTGGAACGTTCTCATCGAACGGCCTCGCCTATATTTGCACCGCGATAGCGGGTCGACACTTTATCTGCGTCACTTTGCATTATCCGGTGATGTGTCTGTCGGTTCTTTTCTTTGGTTCGGGGTACTCGGGATACTTTCCTTATACGCGTTTGTACCGCGGGTATAAAAGAATAGGTAGTTTTCTTACCTTGTGAGGCGTGCTTCTACGGCTTCCCGAAGTGAGTGAGGTTCTCGACCTCTTTTTCCTGTAGTTCGTCTCGCGGAGATGCCTGCTCGTGGTTTGTGCGTCTTGTCTGTTGTATTATTACGCACTGCCTCGTGGGGCTTATCCTCCCGGTTTCTTCAAGTTTGCAAAATCGTTGGGCAACTCCTTGTTCAGTCGTCCTGCTGTATCGCAAGGTCGGTAGGGACATTCCTGCGAGACTTTTTGTTCAGGCATGTCATTATGCCGACTCGTTTGTCTCGCGAGGCCAGTAGAGATATTCCTGCGAGACTTTGTTCGGACATGTTGTCATGCCTACTTTTTGTCTCGCGAGGCCTGTAGAGATATTCCTGCGAGACTTTGTTCGGACATGTTGTCATGCCTACTTATTGTCTCGCGAGGCCTGTAGAGATATTTCTGCGAGACTTTGTTCGGACATGTTATCATGCCTACTTATTGTCTCGCGAGGCCTGTAGATTATTCCTGCGAGACTTTGTTCGGACACGTTGCCATGCCTACTTATTGTCTCACGAGGCCAGTAGATTATTCCTGCGAGACTTTGTTCGGACATGTTGCCATGCCTACTTATTGTCTCACGAGGCCAGTAGATTATTCACGCTTATCCCGCAAGACTTTTGTTTGTACCTATTGTATAGGCAAGCTCGTTGTCTTTGCGGAATGGCGGAATGTTTATCCGATTGGTGCGTGTTCGTTGCCCCGTCAGGCTTTCGTTTACACTGTATGTTGGGATCCTCGGAGAGATTTTTTCGTTACCCCACGGGTTTTCGTTATTATCTCCCCAAAGCAGGGTTATGCGCATTCGTTATCCTTTTAGGATTTTCGTTCGCTTTTTGCATAACCGTCCCTTTTGTTTTCACGAGTCATGTGTATTCGTTGCTCTTTGCAGAGTTTTCGTTCACACTTTTGTGACTCGCACCTGTAGTTTTATGTTCGAGAGTCACGTGTGTTTGTCGCTCTTTTCAGAGCTTATATTCACACTTCTGTGACTCTCTTCCTGTATTGCCTTGGAGAATTGTTTTGCCGCTTCGTGCTTCCGGTTGTTTGGCCCGAGACTAGCGCGAATTTCCCTCGCGAGGCGCCTCGTGTGTACTCGTCATCCTTTCGGAGTGTTCGCTCGTACTTTGCACGACTAGCGCACGCTCGCTGTTGTGGGAAAGTTGCTTCGGGCTGTTTTATGCTCGAGGGCCTTTGGTCTGAAGTTATTATAATAGTTTCTGTTTTTGCCGGTTAAGACATATGTTGCCCGTAGTTTTTTATCCTTCTGCTACGAGAAGCGCTGTTGTTTTATTGCGGAGGCGTTCGTTGCCCCTTAGGCTTTCGGTTATCCTCTTAACGCAATAATTTTATTCTTTTATAGAGGCATTTATTGCCCGTAGGCTTTTGTTTGCCCTTGTGATGATCAGTTGTTTTTGTGAGGTGGTCCCGACGGCAATTTTGTGTCGTCGGGCCTCGAATTTGTTAGTTAGACATCGCACACCGGGGCCGTGCTTATAATCATTGCTCCGGTGCCCCTGACCACTCACGGGCATTCCCGTGTTGATCCAAAAGTACGAGGTGTCAGGCCGTGCTTATAATATCGCACCGACGCCCCTGACCTTACACGGGCATTCCCATGCTGGTCCAAAAAAGACACAAAAGATAGTAATTACATTTTTGCAGACGGCATGTCCGCTGCTGTACCTATTCTCCCCCCCTTTTTTTTTAAATATAAAATTTGCGGAGATGGACAACGTTCCAGGGCCGGGCGAGCATTCGTCCATCGGGACCTTCGAGCTCGTAAGCTCCCTTGCCGCAGGTGCGAATTATCGGGAAGGGGCCTTCCCAATTAGGTTGAAGCTTGCCAACATGCTGTCCGGTAGCTTCGATCTTTTTTAACACCAGGTCGCCTGGTTCGAATGCACGGGGTGACACGTGTTTATCGAAGGCGCGTTTCACCCTCCGCTGATACTCAGTGGTCCGGACGCGGGCCTTGTCTCGGAGTTCTTGTACTAGCTCGAGGTCCACTGCTCGCGCTTCGGGGTTGCTTTCTGTGGAATAGGCCGTCATCCGGAGGGAAGGTGCAATGAGTTCGAGAGGTGTGACAGCCTCCATGCCATATACTAGGGAGTATGGTGTTTGCTGGGTGGCCTCGCGGGGAGTGGTTCTGTATGCCCAAAGGATTTCATCTAATTTGTCGGGCCAATTTTTCCTGTTGGAGGCCACCTTCTTTCTTAAACCATCTAGAATGTTCCTGTTGGTGACTTCGGCCAGGCCATTGCTAGCGGGGTGACTCACCGAGGTAAAGTTGCTACGAATGCCTAACCTTTCGAGAAAGGACAGGGTGACATCTGCATTAAATTGTGTGCCATTGTCAGAAATGAGTGCGTGCAGAATGCCGAAGCGGCACACGATGTTGCGCCAGATGAAATTTTTGGCGGCTTCTGCCGTAATGTGGGCTAATGCTTTGGCCTCGACCCATTTCGTAAAGTATTCCACGGCCACGATGATTCATTTTTGTTGTTGGACGGCCATGGGGAAAGGGCCTAGGATATCGATCCCCCATAGGTCGAAGGGCCAAGCTCCCGAGATTGTGATCATGTCGTAACCTGGGACGCTGGATAATCGGCAATGGTATTGGCATCTTTCGCATTTTCGCGCCATATTGGCCGCATCTTGCTGCATTGTGGGCCAATAATATCCTGCGCGCAGGACTCTCTTGGCCAAAGTTTTCGCTCCTTGATGGCTACCACAAAGCCCCTCATGGAGCTTCCTCCAGCATTGCCTGAGCATCCTTCTCTCCGATGCACTTAAGCCATGGCCGGGCATATCCCCTTTTGTATAACTGATGGTTGTGTACCGAGTATAAAGGGGCGATCTTCTTCAATCTCCTGGACTCCAGCGGGTCCTCAGGCAATGTTCCCGAGGTGAGGTACGCCTACATGGGAGCGTACCAAGTATCCCTAGGTTCGTTAATGACATGGACTTCCTTCTCGTCACCCGATATACTCGATTCGGGTATATCCATGACTATCACTGGGCGATCTTTGTCGAGGTTTCCTGCTGCTCCTAGCTTTGAGAGGGCATCCGCCTGACAATTTTTGTTTCTAGGTACATGCTCGATCACCACTCTGTCAAATCGTCCCTTTAAAGAATGGAACTGCTCACGGTACCGTCGTAATCGGTCGTCATGCACACGGCACTCCTAGTTGATTTGCCTGACTGCAAGCTCGGAGTCACTATGCAGATGGACCTCTCGTGCTCCCAGTCCCGCAGCTAATTTGAGGCCAGCTATCATGGCCTCGTACTCGACGGTATTGTTAGTTACAGGGAACTGGAAGTGGAGTGCGTAGTTGAGTGGGGGCCTGTGAGAGCTATTCCTGCTCCTGCTCCCTGATGGGAGGAGGCGCCGTCGACGTAAAGTGTCCACTTGCCATCCAATTCTTTCGGGGCACCCGAGTATTCTGCGATAAAATCCGCAAATACTTGTGACTTGATGGCGTTCTGAGGGTGGAAGGTGACGTCGAATTCCGTTAATTCGAGTGCCCAAGCCTGCACGCGGCCGGAGGAGTCGAAGTTCGCGAAGGCCTTCTTCAGGGGTATTCCCGTATATACTTTGATTGGGTGGGACTGGAAGTATGGTCTCAGTTTTCTTGCCGCGATTATGAGAGCATAGGCCGCCTTCTCCATCTGTGTGTATCGGGTCTCGGCATCTCGGAGTACATGTGATACAAAATATATGGGCTTTTGCTCCCTCCCCTCTTCTCTTACCAAGGCGGCACTGACCGCGTGGTTGGTCGTGGCCAGGTATACAACCAGTGTGTCTCCATCTATGGGTCGGCTGAGGCAAGGCGGGCTGGCCAGGTATTCTTTGACCTTGTCGAAAGCTATCGCACATTCCTCGGTCCACTCAAATCTGGCGGATTTGCGCATAGCTTTGAAGAACGGGAAGCAAACATCGCCGGATCGGGCGATAAATCGGTTCAATGCTGCAAGTCGGCCTTTAAGTGATTGAAGTTCCTTGAGGTTTCGGGGGGGTTTCATATCTAGGATGGCCTGCGACTTGGAGGGGTGTATTTCTATGCCCCTCATGGAAACCATAAACCCGAGGAACTTTCCTCCCGTAAGACCAAAGAAGCTCTTCTTGGGGTTGAGCTTCATGTCGGCCTGGTTGAGCGTCGCAAATGTCTCGCGTAGGTCCTGCACGTGGCCCAGGTCGGACATACTCTTTACCAGGAGGTCATCGACGTAAGCCTCCACGTTTCGGCCTATCTGCTCGTGGAATACCTTGTTCACCATTCTTTGAAAGGTAGCCCCCGCATTTTTTAGCCCGAAAGGCATCACTCGGTAACAGTACAACCCGGTGTGGGTCGTGAAGGCCGTCTTATCTTCATCTTCCGGGCACATCCTGATTTGATTGTACCCTGAGAACGCGTCCATGAAACTCAGAAACGCGTGTCCGGAGGTGGAATCCACTAGTTGGTCGATCTTGGGCAAGGGGAAAGGGTCCATAGGGCACGCCTTGTTCAAGTCGGTGTAATCGATACACATCCTCCAATCTCCATTTGCTTTTCTAACGAGTACAGGATTCGCCAACCATTCCGGACAGGTCACATTTCTAATAAAACCGGCTTCCAGTAGTTTGGCCACTTCAGCTTTCACCGCCGAGCGTCTCTCGGCTCCCATGTTCCTTCTCCTCTGTACAACAGGTTTTGCCCCCGGCTTGATGTGCAACCGGTGCTCCGCTATGGATCCCGGGATCCCAGGCATGTCTGCGGCGGTCCATGCAAACACGGCCTGGTTTTCTCGGAGGAAATCAATCAATTTCTCCCTTGCGCTTCCCTGAACTGCTTTGCCAATATTCAAAAACTTGCCATTGCCGAGGTCGACTTGGTCGACTTCATCGGCCGGTTCGACGAATGCATTTGACTCCCCTCTGTCAGTGGGATCCAAGACCATGGGCGTGTGCGGGGGTAAAAACTCTCTGCTGGACCGCAAGCGCGGGCCAGTGGGATCTGACCTCGCCCCTGCTTTCACATCCACTTGGTGAACCGCTCCTCCTCGCCCTTCGAGGGAGGTTTGATAGCACTCTTGGGCCACCTGCTGTTGCCCACATTCCTCTCCCACTCCGTGGTTGGTAGGGAATTTGATCTTTAGGTGGGGGGAGGACACTATGGCTCCAATTTTGTTCAGGGTGCCCCTGCCAATGATCGCATTGTATGCGGAAGGGGCGTCCACTACAAGGAAGTCAACCATGACTTCAGTGATGCGAGGCGAGGACCCGAATGCTACTTTCAGCCGGACGATCCCTTTAGGCCGGAGGGAATCGCCAGTGAACCCAACTAGCGGTGTCACCTTCTTCTGGGACTTCTCGAGCTGTATTCCCATCTTTTCGAAAGCTGAGAAGTACAAGATGTCGGCCGAGCTTCCCGTATCTACAAGGATCCTCTTCACCCCGAACTCCTCTATTTTGAGCCTTAGCACTATGGGATCGTCATGGGGCCACGCAATGGTGCCGAAGTCTTTCTCGGAAAAGCATATGGCTTCGTCTATCCGGGGCCTCTTTCTTTCAAGGGGCCTTTCAACGTTCAGTATGGTAGGGTACGGCTTGGTGGTGCTTCGGTTATATTTCTCAGGGACCAGCACCTCGTGCCCTCCGCTGATAACATTGATCTCCACGCTTGGCCGCCTGCCGGATGTTCCCGGTCCTTTTCCCTTACCTTCCCCGGGCTTCGGCCCCGTATACCCGTGCCCCTTATAATCGTCTCGATAGGAGGCCTTCTTCTTGTGTTCAACTTCCCCATTGTACTCTTTTGTAAACTTTTGGAAGAATTCCGGCTTGATGTATTCGATCAGTTTCCCTTCTCTGGCCAACCTTTCTAACACGTCCTTCAGTTGGAGGCAGTCTCTCGTGGAGTGCCCGTTGAAACGGTGGAATAGGCACCTTACTGCCCCGTCTTTCTTCTCAAAAATACTCTTGCGCAGCGGCCTTGGGACTTCGGGCATGTCTTTTATGACATGATACATCTCGCTCCTCTTCTTGATAAAAGGGGCGTATCGCACATAGTGGGGTCGATAGCCCTCTCTGCCATCTTCGCGCCGTTCTTCTTGTGGCGCAGGCAGGATATTTCGTTTCGGTGGTTCCCGCCTTCGGGACGGACCGCCGCCGGCCTGTCGGTCACGCTGCTGCGGTTTTGGTGATTTGGACCGCGGCCTAGCGAACTGGACAGTATCCTCCTCAGCCCGGATGTATCCTTCGGCAAAAGCCAAGAATTCCGGTAAACTCTTGAACTCTCTTTTCCGGGCGTCATACCGGAGGGTGCCCGGCCCTCCTTGCCAGAGCCCATTCTGTACAGCCGCCAGGGCGATGTCCTCACTGTAGTTTTGGACCTCCCTAGAGGCCTTTATGAACCTATTCACAAAGGTCCGAGTGGTCTCCTGGTGTCCTTGAACATACTTCAGGAGGGAGTCGCATGTTGCCCGTGGGGGTCGGAGCATGTCGTAGCGGACCAGGAAGGCTCTCGGTAATTGATCAAAGGTTTTTATGGAACCTTGCCTCAGTCTCATGTACCATTCCCACGCCTCCCCAGTCAGACAAGTGGTGAAAATGCGGCACGCGACGGCGTCCGATGCCCCGTGCAGTCGAAGCCTTTCATAGAACCCGTACACAAAGTTCTGCGGGTCCTGAACGTCGCCGCTTCCTTGGAAGCACGGGAGGCCGACAGGGTATTTGAAGTCACCCATGGGGGCCTTGTAAAGTTCCGGGGCTAGTGGTCCTTCCAAAATATTCGTCGACCTGGAACGAGTCCCTGCTTTCTTTCTCTCCCTCCTAGCTATCTCTTTCTCCACCCCTTTCTTGATCATTGTGTTTATCATTGCCATATTTACTCCTGCAGCCTCTGGTGGGGTGAGTGGTCTTCGTCGCCTCTTAGGGGGTGTTTGGCGACGCTCTTCTCGCGAGTGACGAGACTGATCGTCTTTCCTCGAGTGACGAGATTGTTCCTCGGTTTGTTTGACGGGGCCTTCGCGAGTCCGCTCCGTTCTCGCTCGACCAGCACTCCTTCTCGAGCTGGCCGCCGCGGATGAGCCTTCGCTTTCTTCCCGTTCAGCCCCAAAGGATAGCCTCCGCCGTGACCCGCCAGCCTGTCTCGTTTCCCCCTCGCCTACAAGGGTCTCGAGTTCGGGGTCAGGGTTGTCAAAGTCGCCTTCTGTGTTGTACAGACTGGGCTCTGGGTTGTTCGATCCGGGCCCAGTTCGGATTAATTGCACTACGGGCGGTGGGGGATGAATCACTCGTACCCCGGGAGCTGAGGTGGGAGTTTGGGGATAGTATGGCAGGTTGGGATCAGCCTGTGGAGGGTAGTGTGCTAAGGGGGTGGCTGGATACGGTGAGTATGGAGGAGCATACTGCTGGTATGGAGGATAGTTGTAGGGAGGTGGGTATACGTACTGGGGGACGTACGGAGAATGGTATTGGGCATAAATCATCTGGTTTTGTGTGTTTTGGGGGGTCGACCCGATCGGCCCAGTGGCCTGGGCGGTCACGATGGTCGAGTCGATCGGTCTTGCAATCGGTGCGGAAACACCAAGGGATTCCAAGTCTATCCCGGATGGGTTAATCGGTACCCCTTCGGGTGGCATGCCCAGGGAGGGGTTCAGCGGGATACTCGGGTTGGGAGTCTTCTGACCCATTTTGCCGAGGGGGTTTCTACTCGTTGCCCCCACAGTCGGGTCATCTCGGGGAGTTTTCTTCGAGGGCTCTTTGGGTCGAACGCCCGAGGTTAGGTCGGTCGGGGACTTCGCGTTCTCAGCTCGTCGGTTAGATTGTTCCGTCCGCCGAGCTGTCTCCTCGGGGGCGGTCTTGCCCATGTCTGTTTGTTTGGTTGCGGAAGTCATCTTGCTCAGTTGAGGCTGGGGGCCCCACGGTGGTTGATACGTCCCTTCCCAAGAGGGCCGGGCCGTACTTGGACTCGGTCCTGTTCCTGGGAAGCAGGCCGTGCGGAGGCTGGCTCCCGAAGTATAACTCGTCCCGGTTCGCGTGAAACGGGCAAAGAGGGTGGACACGCGGGGTGTCGGAGGGGTATTAACGCTCTAACCCTTTTTAATACCTCCTCTGATTGTGATCAGAAAAATGCGGTCCCCCTCTCTGGGGGTTTCCTTGCCTTAAATAGGGGGCGCCTTACTGTAGCGGGGTCTTGTCATCATTAATGACAGGGACCCACATGACTGTTTGGGGGCGTCCGCATAATAGGCGATAATATCCGCATAATCGTCACAAGCCGAATCAGCGAGGCCATGGGATGGCCTCCTCGGGCTGTTCGGCGTGTTTAGGCTTTGAGCCTTGTTTTATTTGGTTTCGAGCTGGCCCCTGGGGTGGGGTCCGAATCTCGATCTGTACTTGGCTCCAGGCTGGCCCCGAGGAGGGGTCCGGGTCCCAGGCTTTATTTAACCTCGGGTTGGCCCCGGGAGGGGGTCCGAATCCCGGGTTGTCTTTGATCTCGGGTTGGCCCCGGGAGGGGGTCCGAATCCCGGGTGTTTTTGACCTCGGGTTGGCCCCGGGAGGGGGTCCGAATCCCGGGTTATCTTCAGGCCGCGGCCTGTTTTCTGGGGGGGGCTTATTTTGTTTTGTTCTGTTTTGGGCTGGCCTTTTGTATATTTAAATCTAGGAGTGTTTTGTTGGGCCGGGCCTGGGCTTTTAAGGGCCATTGGTATATGGACATATCAATTTCGAATAATTTATTTTTGCTCTAAGTAAATTAATTTAATTTAGAGTTAATTTAGATTTATATTTAATTTAGATTTAATTTAGATTTACATTTAATTTATATTTACTTTAATTTAGATTTAATTTAGATTTATATTTAATTTAGATTTATATTTAATTTAGATTTAATTTAATTTAGATTTAATTTACATTTAATTTAGATTTACATTTAATTTAGATTTCTTGTTAGAAGAGAGTAGGTTTAATATTTAATACGTCCTTGTGTTATTGTACCCATATTTTTATATTTAATTTATATAATACTTAATAATATAATTAATTTGAATTTGAATTTTTGTAATAAAACAGTGGCGTATTTTGTCACGTATATTCCATTCCTCATGTATTTCTACGTGTATACAATATAATATCATCAGAAAATATTCATAATTCATATGTCAATAAGAATATGTAAAAATATAATATACACTTAAATAATGTATGTCCCAAATAAAAAAAACTAGTTTAAAAGTATTGTACATATTTTTAATAGGAGGAGGGATCAAGTTACAACAAATTTAAGTTACAACAAAGTTACAACAATCATTTTTTTCATTTTTAAAGTCCAAATCGTCGACGTTCAACCTGATCTCCACAATAAAATGTGCTTGCAGATCAAATTTTACATTTTTTTGAATTTTTTTACTATTTATTAAGTATTTTACAAAAAATAGTCATATTCAGACCATTGAATTTCGTACCCATCTTAATAAATAGTAAAAAAATTCAAAAAAATGTAAAATTTGATCTGCAAGCACATTTTATTTAGATAATCATGTTGAATGGTTTGGATCGACAATTTGGACTTTGAAAATGAAAAAAAATAGTTGTTGTAACTTGATCCCTCCTCTTTTAATAGAATCAAATTAATACAAATCTTAAGTAAATAAATATTCAAATTGTATATTTAATAACCAAACATATAGACAATAAATGTGTGAACAAAATCTGCATACTGGATTGAGGCTACAAATGTTGAAATAGGGTTACTGGCCTAATTTACTATTAATTTTTATATTTATTAAACAAACAATGACACAGCAAAACCAGTTTAAATTCTGAAGTTCTTTGAATCTTGATCTAACATATATAAAACAAAATGGAATTAATCTTGATCACACAAATAATATAATGCACAATGGTTTACACCATCAGCCCATCACCGATGAAGATTATATAATACATGCCTATGTTATTTTACATAGCCGGTCCCAAGTTCGGAATAAAGGAGGAGGGTAACTTTTGTTTTTAAATCAATTGTTTTAGAATAATTCGGTTTTTAAGATCAAATAATTTATTTTTTTTCCTAAAGCAATTGATTTAATGAATTTTTGTAATATCAAAACCGAATTTTTGTAATATAAATTGTTCGGTTCAAAACAAACTATTGAATTGGAAAAAAAAAACAGAAAAAAAAAACCGCCGGACCGGACTGTGGGACCGCCGGACCCGTGGTTCAACCAAGGGCCGGGGTTGGCCTCTGAAAACCGGACCCGTGGACCGGCCGGGTTTGGACCATCCCGGACCGGACCGGCCCGTTGTCAAAACACTAGTATAAAGTCAAGTGTTAAAAAAATATTTAAAAAATAAATTCATTTAAATAAATTTATAAAGTTTCTAATTTTGATCGCTTGACTTTATACTAATTTAATTTGAAATTAAAATTTTTTTTGTATATAGACACCAGTGTTGTAAATTACAGTATGCGGTTGTCGGACAGACATGATACTGCCAAGCGATTAATCAGAAATAATGGAGAATAATTGACCGATTAGTCGGAAAAATCCATAATAGTTTGATCACCGCCAATGACTAATCGGCCAAGTAATTAGCCTAAAAGGACATTTTTTACAACACTGGTAGACACATTACTCATAAGTTGGATTGATTTCAACAGTTTGTATTCGTCGTTTGAAGCCAATCCGATAAGTTTCAGAATTGAGTTCACAAAGGAAATAATGAAACACCCTAGTTCTACTCAAATTTATATATATGCCCATCAAAACTTCATGATTTAGATAATTATCCATCAAAAATTCAAATTATTTATTTGCTCACTCAAATTTAAGATATTTATAAATATATCCATTCTGTTGATGTTAAAAATACACATTTATTTTTGTATTACTTCGGAAAAAGAAGGACTTCTAGAATTGGGGGGACTTGGGGGTCAACCGGTCAAGGTCAATATCTTCCAATTAAGTTGCTTCGGCAGCAGCTGTCAAGGCAAGTGGAGGAGCATATAGCTATTTTCTATAGGAAAAAAGATTAACACAGGAATAATAAGTGTAGAAACATAGTGGGAAGGTAGAACAAAATACAAAAAAAATTACAGTGATGATTGTGGTAGAATCTTGTGTTACATGGGACAATACTTGGAAACATAGTTTTTTTTTACCAAAATGGTTCCACTGTTTTTCATGGAAACAGTATACAAAATAATATTTACAATTGAGATGTGAGACTGTTTTTGTGGGGCAGATGCATGTTGTTTTTCTCTTTCTGTCATGTATTGCTTGGTTACTATCATAAGAGGAGCCTTATTTATATCTAGATGAAATACATTTGATGCTATACATCTAAAAATTTAATATGACTGTATCAACAGCAGTATTAACTATTAAATTGTATACTATCCTAGATCACATGAAATAATTTTTTGACCTGATATAGTTCACATTATTACTATAGAGAACTTCGGCTCAAATTATTCATTTCTGCATAAGATCAATACAAAATAAATTCAGAAATTATATTTTTAAGCGTATATATCTAAACCTTTCTTCCTGTATTTTATAAAGATGCATCTCAAGGGTTAATTTAGGTGCTTATAAAGGGTTTAATTTAGGCTTATTTGAGCTCACTTAAATATATTTTTTATCTGCTATCACATAATTTGAAGTTTATTAATTATATAGATTCAGCCAACGAATTGATACTAAATAGGATACATTAACATTATCTTTTGCTAATGGAGACCACAAAATCTAGCAACTTACACTTTTATTTGCGTGCTAATAGCACCAAGCAGCATAATTAAATACTTCAATAAAATATGTCTAAACAAAATTGGAATCTAGGTGAAGTTACTAACCATCCAGTGTTGGATCAGGAACCAGATCACATCCTGAATATCAGAAGAAACCAGATTTGAATTGAACCCCAAAAAAATCTTGCATTTGACAGATTCTCTATAGGCTGGATCAAGCTCTGAACAATCAGAATCATCAGGTGGCTTCTCATGAGACAGCCTCCAATCTAGCTTAAAAAGTTGCAAGTCAAAATTTAACAATAAAACATAACGAAGAAATAAATTTCATTACAGAATATTCAGGATTATGGCTTCTCATTACAGAAAATCAGAATAGCAGTTTCATCATTTTTTTGTCCTTCTAACCCTCCTAATTGTACTTCCTGCAGACTATCTTTGCCAAAAAATAAATCCTATAAAATAATAAAAACATATTTTAGAAATGAATAAACATATTATGAAAATAAGAAAAACACATTATAGGAATTAAAAAACATATTATAGAAATTAAAAAAACCTTGATGATCTGATTATGACTTTTGTCCTCTTGATAAGTATTATGACCACTCCCTGTGAATGAGAAAACATACTATAAAAGTGTATTTCAATATCCCATTCAAATCTTCTAATATCTATGCTGAGACTAACTTATGTGATTGCATCAGCTATTTTTCTTCCTTATTCTTGATTGAAACAGATTTTAATTTATGGCTGAAGTTTGATCCAAGACAGATTATTATAGGAAGTGCATTTCAATGTACCATTAAAAACCACTGAAGCACTAATAAATTTACATAAGAAATAAAAACAGAGAGAATCAAAGACAGCAATGCACCTTTGTGGTGGCAGAAACAGGCAGAATGACAGCAAGCCATGCAATACCAAATGAAAGGTTTACCAGCGACTAACCTCGCGCTAAAGGGAAAAAAATATTTAATTTGTACAGTGAAATCTATAATAAATCCTCTACTTATTATTTAAACTTTCAAATTATAATATTAAAGACATTAGATTTTTCAGATTTTAGCTTAAGGAACATTGATCATAAATTCATACCAAGAACAATAATTTATAACCAAATCGATCTAATTATCATATCCTAATCAATAAAATTCATGCCTTAAATTTTTAAACAGAATATAATAGATCGGGGTTATTCTATTGGGACGGTTTGGGAGGGGGGGGGGGGGGGGGGGGGGGGGGGGGGGGGGGGGGGGTTTGCGGGGGTTTAAAATCAGAAGTAGTTTAAAAAAAATGGAAGGCTCGGCCCAATAGTTTATATTCCAAATCCGTCATAGTACACCTCTTTCAAAATGTAATGACTCTAAATAATTCACCTAAAACTACAAATTAACTCCAAATCGGTCTGAATTACCAAATTTCAATAACATCAACACAAATATTTATATATAAAGTTTTCTATTGGATCAATTACGACATCTAGTCAACAAGCTATAACCAAAAAAGGACCTTGAAAAGAGAAAAAAAAGATAAGTTCCTCTCGTAATCTAACACAAAATATTCATTGCTTTTAGCCTTTTCCTAACCGGGATAGTACATCTACCAGCACAAGCTAACTAGTTCTCTGCTTCTTTGGCATTGTTCTCAAAACCGACGAGATATCGACCTTCTTATGGAACTCAACAAAGAGAGAAGGGAAATTTTGCATCAAGTGCCTATATCCTTCAGTGGGTGCCAACTGTGTGAAGTTGTCCAATTTGGAAGCAAACTCAAGGCACTTATCCTTCAGCCAAGCAGAGCCGTGCTTGTCTGCCAAAATCAAAGTTGTGAAGACTGTTTCGATAGATAAATTCACCCACAACCTCTGTTGGCATTTTGCCTTGAGCATTTGTATAGCATAGCGATCAGCAGCTACAAATAAATCCTGGACCAATTCAACTGAGACAAGTTCCAAATTGTCAGTATAAATGAATTGAAGTAGAGCCTTGAACACCTCAGCTTTCATATCTTGGATCTTGACGCAGCCTGACTTAGATTCTGTGAAGGGACCAAAAAGCTCTGCCTCAAACACCGGTGATCTGGCAGCCAACATGAATCTGTGTGCAGAGATTCTCTCCCCTTCAACCTCAAAAATAACGTCAAATCTCTCTCCATTCTCCCAGAGCTTCTCTATATCCTCATATAATCCACCAGAAGAGTCATCGACTCCACTTGATGCACTTACAACTCTAATGTTGCAAGAAATAACAAGCATGCCATCCTTACAATAGCGAGCTTCTATTTTATCCCTGGATATGAAATCAGAATAACCACAGTTAAGACAAAGTAAAGGTATAGGATATAGGTTCACCAAATGGCACGAGCTCCCCTTTCTTGTTAAGTATGTCGAAGGAGAATTCCGCCTCAACGTCCTTTGTTTCGCTCAAAAGAACTAGGTAAAGGGAAGCATGGGACTCAACTTTTCCTTGTTCTGAATCTGACCCATTCGGGAAAAAGTGTAGAGCCCAATCATAGCCTCCAACAGTGAAGCGAGGGGAAGAGATGGACTCATCAAATGGGATATGTTTCGATTTTAAGTAGTCGAATTCAAAGCAGTGTGTTATGCTCTTGATTCTGGCACGAGAACGGCTATCCAAGCATTGCACTGCCATCTGAAGACTAATCTTCTATTCTGTTAATTAATCTGGTAATTTCATCAAACAGGATCATATATAAGTATAAAGCACCGATGATCATGTTTGTAAATAAAATTGTTTTTTGTTGAAAGAATCCAACAGGATATAGATAATTAATGTTTCAAAGGATGGCGAGAAAGAGAAGTGCATTAATGTAAAGGAATCAAGAGATTTGATAAATCATTACAGAATTTATCAAATAATAAAAATGCATTGGTGTCCTATGAAACATGAGAAACACACAAGGAATTAAACAGAAAGAGAGAGAGAGAAACCTAATAAGTGGGTTGTGCAAGAAAAGTAAAATTGACAAGGCATTGGACTTTGTACATTATACATACAATTCGTAAACTGATGCCATAATTTTCAAAGGGCATGAACCTAATGCCAAGACGTACAACACTCCTTTAAGAAAACTGTGTAAGAAAGGTGAAATTGAGAAGGCTACATCTCTACCCTTGATGGTTCTTGAAACCTCTTTCCTTGTTCAATCTGGCGAGCATTTAAAAATTCAGCATGAATGCACAATTTAAGCTAACCTTATTTTCTTTTGTATCATGGTGTACCAGTTTATGCACAAATTCAGCCTGACTTAGATTCTTTTTGTATCATGGTGTACAAGTTTCTGGAATGTAACACTTTACATTTCTGTTTAGCAAGCGCACAGGGCACTGTCGTATCAGATCTTGAATTAAATAAAAAAATGCAATACATTGTTTGACCTTTCTAAATGTATCATCTTTGAAATATATCATCATCAGAGTAAAAGGAATTCTGTCTAAACCTGTGTTATGCAATAACATTCTAATTTACTAATCGATTTACAGTAACAAAATTTTAGGTTTACCAGTATAGTCGAAGCACCTCCTGGCTCCTGCCCGCCTTCCGTTCCTGCGTCGCTGTTTCTCACCTTGTCTTCTTTTGTTTGACAACTCGCTGTTTCCTTCTTTTTCTTTCTGAATTTCGCTATTTTTCTTTTTCGCCAGCCATTCTTTCTTCTTTCTGATTTCGGCTATTTTCTTTTTTTCGCCAACCTTTTTTTTTTTTTCGTTATTTTTCGCCGCTTCGGTACTGGGTTTGGATAGTGATTAATTACTGCAGTGGCTTAGAAAAATAAAGGCATAATCGGTTATATACCTATCAAAATTTTTGAATTTGGATATTTGCTCATATCCTATTCAAAATTTACTTCAAATTTGAATAGAATATGGACAAATATCCAAATTCAAAAGTTTTGATGAGTATATAACCGATTCTCCCAAAAAATAAAAAGGGACACGACTCTCCGACATTTTTATTAATATCCGAAGTTTATTACAAATGAAATTACCTTTTTGTTTATATCTGACTGTTCGTAAATGAAATTACAAGGCTCGGCCCAACAGTTTATATTCCAAGTCCGTTGTAGTACACTTCTTTCAAAATCAAAGTTGTTCATCGGTTCGGTTCAGCTATAATCGAAATAAAATAGAAAAATTAAAATTTTATTCGATTTTCAAAAATACAACTGAACTGACCATAATAAATTTATCAACCGAACTAAACCAAACTGAACAAACCAAACTAGGTAATTTCATTTATTCGGTTGAACAAAATTAAGAAGATTAATCATAAAAATAAATATTTTTCTTAATTTTTTAAGATAGATTTAAAATTTTTGCTTGGCTCGATCTAAACGGTTTTAAACTGAACCAGGCAATATACATTATGTCGTAACTTTTTTAAATGTTTGGTTCATACGGAACACGGGTTTAAAAATTCCCGATAACAGTTCGGTCTAAATGGTTTTAAAATTTTCAAAACCAAACTGAACCGAACCGAATTATTATACTAGTTTTAAAAACTAAACTGAACTGAAACGAAAGTTTTGGACCACAATATTTTATGTATTTACCCAGAAGTGACTTTTGAATCAGGTTCAATAACTCAGATTCAAAATATTTTTATTTTTTTCAATAACACACAGAGAAATATTTTAATTTTTCTTACAGCCCCAAAAAATCAGGCCTAAAAAATGTTGATCCGAATTATTTCTCGCAGTCTTTCTAATAAATCAAATTATGTAGTATTTTATCTATTTTCAAAAAATCATATAAAATATTTCTAATATTTCAATATAAAAAATAAATAAATCATAACATTTTATGTTTAATTAAAAAACTCAAATCCGGAGATTCTAATCTGGTCTAATGATAACATTTTATATTTAATTAATTTGGTCTATGTAGAATTCACGGGTCTCTGTAATATTCATGCAGATTCTAATCGGACGGTCCGAATAGAGTTACTCTAGCCTCTAGGAGATATGAATTCATAATAACTTAATGCGTATCAATTTTTTTTTCAAATTTGAAAATCATTTAATCGATAATCAAACACTGCAAATTTAACAATTTCTTTCTTAATGAATTGCTAATGGATGAAAAGAACTTTCAAATCAGCTGGATATTAATACATGCCATTATTTGAATGAAATTCGAGTTCAATTTTTTACTGTAACATTTTTCAACCATAAAAAATAGCATACAAATGAAATGTCTGAGTTCAAGTTATAACTATTGATCAAGCCTAATGACGCAAACATTTTGTGCCAGATAATATCACCAGAGCGGTGATCCTCTGTGGCAGATATCATGTTGCGTCCAAGACGTAAGGAAGCAACAGACAATGTTAATTAACGAACAAGAAAGAAATCAAACAATTTTGTTGAAATTCAAGAAATGGGGATACAACGACCTTAGGCAAATCTTAGCTCAAACTCTCAAAATTACCCAATGGTCTAATCTAACTAGATACGATCATAGAGTATTTATAGACGATCAGAACGATACAAGAATCAAAAGAAATGGTGAAGCGGATCTTCCAAACGCACGGTGTGATGCCATGTGGCGCTAACTCAACGAACAGATCATCGAAGATGGCTGAGCTGGCTTAACAGGTCGAGGTCTCCAGTCTATTCTGCATGAGTCACCTCCAATACTGACGATACGGCCCCTTCTCCAGCGATTCAGTCACGTAACGGTCACGGGAATCATTTGATTTACGGACCCCTTCTGCTCTGACCGGCCAGCCCTTCTCCTTCTTATTCTCTTCCTCGCAACTTGGAAATGGGTCGAAATTGACTCGCTTCTTCCTGGATTGTGTTATATGATCTTAATAGGAATAACAGCACAACCGATTTTGTTATGCATTAATGATGTTAGACACAACAGAATCGGATGCCAGTTCTTACTCCTCCGCTCACACCAACAGAAGCACTGACATGCAGAACAGTACCGAAGCAGAAAAGAGGAACGATGTTGATTGCTCAGTTTTGTATTTGGCGGGAGCGATGTGCAAGGACATTTACAGAAGCGAGTAAAGATGTTGAACAAATTACACAAGAAGTAATATGGCAACTGCAGTTCATCTCAGAAGGATCGCCACTCATTGGCAATAGAGCACCGTTACCAGCATAACACAACAAATTTTCAATTTTTCCTTTTCTTCTTTTCCGTTTCTCATTCCCTTTCCAGTTTTAAATTTTGTTTTTCATTTTTTACTTTCTGTTTTTTACTTTGCTTTTTCTTCTATCACTCAACCTGTCTTGAGTGTACATTGTTTTCTCTTATGTAGTTACACGATTTGTGTAACGGAACAATTTACATCAATTAAATATGGGCTCGATCCCTATTTTTAATAAAAAAAAAATGATGTTAGACACAAGAGTAGTTGCTAGCCTGAACTAGTTTGTTAGATATCAGTTCGATGTAACATTTAGCATATGATTGTATTCTCTATAAATACCCCGTTGTATCTTGTAATAGATAAGAAAAGATTAATAAAGAAATATTTTCTTCTGTTCTCTATTTCGTATCTCTTTATGGTATCAAACAGCCATGACTGATCCTTCTTCTCAAAACATTCCCTCCCGAAATTCAGAGTCTACAATGACTACTATTCAATCTCCTGATCCAATTGTGATCCTAAATCTCCCTATCTCCACCAAATTGAACCGTAATAACTTTCTTGTCTGGAAATCTCATATTGTTCATGCTCTTCATGGACATGACTTGTATCGATTTTTTGAGGAATCTCCACCGAGTCGCCAGATCATGACCAACGGTGTGCTTCAGGACAATCCGGCTCTTCCGTATTGGCACTAGCAGGATCAACTCCTGCTCAGCTGGCTCCGATCGTCTCTGATGGAATCTCTTCTTGGACAAGTGGTGTCGTGTACCACCTCCGCTGATCTTTGGCGGGTGCTTCAACAAACCTTTTCTGCAACTTCTCGTGCTAGGCTTGCCGAGCTCCGACGATCTCTTCAGACTACAACCAAAGGAGGTTCATCTTGCACTGATTACTGTCAGAAAATTCATTCAATTACGGATGAATTAGCTTTTATCGGCTCTCCAGTCAGTGACGATGATCTCATTCTCACGATTCTTGGTGGATTGGGATCTGAGTATAATTCTTTTGTAGTAGCCGCCAATACTAAGGATCATTTCTCTCTCGGAGCTCCAGGCTATGCTTTTCAGCCATGAGTCGTTTCTTAAATCTCAGAACAGTGGTACTCCTTCCCTTTCTTCCTTCAGCAATCCTGCTGCTCTTTACTCTAATTCCAAGGCTGCTACGGGTCCGAAACCCTAAAATCTGAATCTGCGACCTTAAAATCCGACCCGATCTGCTTCTCAGCGCCCCTATACTCCTCGGCCCGGATATCAACCCAGGCCACGCGGGTACCAGCCGAGGCCCAATAGATCCGCTCCTCCCCTGATTCCTAATCCAAACAGGCCTCCTTCATTTGCTCCCAGGCCGACTTACACAGATCAGACAGTTTTCAATCCAGATCGCAATACTATTTGCCAGATTTGTTTGAAGAGAGGTCATTCAGCCCAAATTTGCTGGTACCGCATATATCTGAATTATGGCTCATCTCAGGAAGCTTTTCAAGCTCACTTAGCTCAACCAGCACAGGGCAATGTTGCACAGCCGACCACCACTCAGTCTGGGTCTGATTGGTACCTAGACTCGGGTGCTACGCACCATGTTACTAATGATTTGAAGAATCTTTCCTCCTTCATGCCGTATGATGTTTGGATGCTCTACATATTGGTAACGGTATCCGCATTAGCCACATAGGCTCTTCTCACTTAACTATTTCAAATCACACATTTTTATTACTCGATGTGCTTTATGTGCCCACATTTACCAAAAATCTTTGAGTCTTTCTAAGCTCTTAAGTGACAATGCAATTCTCATTGAGTTTTCTTCTCATCTTTGTATGATCAAGGAGCACCACACCATGAAGCCTCTACTTCACACTAGGTTACTCAATGGATTGTACACCATTCCTCTTTCTCCTACCACTCGTCATGCTTTTATTGGTGAGAAGGCTTCAATTGACCTTTGGCATGCTCGCCTTCGCCACCCCTCTTCTTCTACAACCTTAAAAATTCTACATTATCATGTTTTACCTTGCACTACCAATAAGATGAGCTTACACCATGATTGTTGCATAGCTAAGTCTCACAATTGTCCTTTTTACCTTCTTTTTACCAATAAAAATGTTGAAGAAGTTTTGGTATGCTACACAAATACATAACACATCATAAAAAAAAAACGGTTCTTGTAAATTGCCAGTGTTAACCTTTGGTGGTAAAATGGTAAATAAGTTGGAACTATCACTGACGGTTCTTTGGCCAACCTTCACTGACGGTTTCTTGCAAGATGTAACTTTTTAATTTACCAATATTAATGCTTCAAAAAAAAAAAATTACTACTAACTTGAAGATTTTAGTGTCACTAACTGGAAGTCTATGAGGCTGAATCCATCCCAGCTCTATAAAAAATATACCACAAACTTCATTAAACAAAAGACCAAATAGTCTTTGATAAAGAAATGCATTACAAGAGCCACCAGTCCTTGTAATGTATACCATAATCTATCTAAAAGTTAAAACCCATCAGAATCTAAGTGAATGTGTAATTTCTAGTATAACCCAACAAATGCTTAAAACAATTTCAATTAATTCATGTAGCCCCATAGTGTTCTTTCAATCCTCTACCAAAGTTTATTGTATAAGTTCATAAGAACTCAAAAAGTGACAATTGGAGGAGAAAAAACTTACTTATTATAAAATAGAAAAGAACAACAGATAATGTAATTTAAAAAGAACCAGACCGTCAATATCTACTTTTGTAATGAAATTGACAACATCTATGTTTCAAAAGAAAAGTGTTCGTCTTGCCAAATGGGACTGAAAGGAATGGTTTGAAACCCAGATGGGGGAAACCCTTTGTTGTAATAACATAAGTATTATATAGTTTGGTGGCTTGATCTCCAACTTATATAAAAAAAAAAAAAAAAAAAATTAAACAACTCTTAGATATTACTGATTTTTGCTTTGCTCAACAAGTATATATGGGACAATGTATGTGTATGGTTATCGTTAATTACTATTAATCCAAATTCATTTAAAAGTGATATTTTACAATATACAACCTCAAAGCTTTTACGATTTTTTCATTATGTCTGATTTAGAGATAAATCGACGGTAGAAAGGGCTTAAGAAGGCAATTCTAAAGGACTGATTGGAGCAGATGAAAGAAAAATCCTTGAAAATCTGATAGAGAGCTCTAAAGATTTTTTTCATTAAGGATAAA
This sequence comes from Carex parvula, assembly GCA_025461045.1. Classification (NCBI taxonomy): domain Eukaryota; kingdom Viridiplantae; phylum Streptophyta; class Magnoliopsida; order Poales; family Cyperaceae; genus Carex; species Carex parvula. Next base: position 353,454 of record JAJGRW010000623.1, on the reverse strand, counting down.
TCCTTGAAAATCTGCTAACTTATAATAAGAAATGCTTTAATCTAATACAATAAAAAATAAAGAAAGAAAGAAATAAAAAATATAATACAATAAAAAAATAATAAAATAAAAACTTACCAGTAAGCGGATCGGCGATGGATTCCATCTTCAGGGGGTTCACAGCAAATTTCACAGGGAAGCTTGAACAAACCCCGGCCATGATACATCTGAACTGTGTCTCAATAGATAGTTGCCGGGTACTTTTTTATAGGCTATGAGATAGGCAATTTCTATTCAAAAAACAATGTGGGACTAATTAAACGATATCGTAACCAGACCGGTCTTTAAAAGCATGCCAAATTTGAATCCGTAATTTTCTATGATCTTATATGTTACGATGTGATTCATACTAGATCTAAAAGCATTCTTACACTTGGTTCATACTAAATCAATCATAGACTACACATAAATAATTCATAAGCATCAAGAATTCAAATAGTCACAAGTTATTAGACCTAATACAAATCAAAATTGGTCTGGACTCGTGGTCGAGCCAATGCCAGTTGGTTTAGACATCACTGCCAGCAAAGTTCATGTCTTATTGGGTATCATTTACAATTTAGACGCACATGAAAATATATAACACTTCATCGATTATTAGTCTTGTGTTATTAGTAATTATTTTGTACTATAATTTTAGAAATCCTCATCAATCATTTATATATTATTAATGTTGACAGTTTGGAGTTAAAAGTGTCTACATCTTTCCGGCTCCTCTCCTTTCCTTAACTACAATGATTATTTTTGTTCTAAGAGAGAAACATAATTCATGATAAATCAAAGCTAATTTCGAACCATGCACCATCTCAATTTCCAATTTAAAACACAAGATTTCAAACTTGTAATCCATAGTTTATCCCTACAAGTGTACTCTAATTATGTGATAAAAAATGCATAATTGTCATGTCCAATCAATCAATAGTACTATTATTTAACCATTGATCACTTTTATTGAAAACTTTGAAAACCATAATTGTCAAGTTATTAGAGAGCACCAATTCCTGACTGAAAGTGTTGAATACCCATAGTTTTATGTGGATACTTATCACTAGAAAATATATATAATGCATAACTGGCTTCAATTCAACCAAACTTAACGTCATTTAAACTAAAAGTAAAACTGAGAAACATATATACCACTTACCTTACAGAAGGTGGATTCAATTTGGTACTTCTCTTAGCCCAAATAGCACACAGTTCAGACTAGAACTCCATGGATGGAGTAGGTAGCAAGGAATATTGAACATATGATTTGGATCCTCTGGTTGAACTGGAACTGTCGTTCTAAAGCTAATGGATTGGATTAAAAATTGCATATATATGGGATCTCAGATGTTGATAGGAGAGAGTTTTTTTTCAACATAAGAAAAGTTACTTCATTGAGGAATTCATCAAACAAGTTGTGGGCAATGCAGTTATTAGAAAAAGAAAAAAGAAAATACACGTACAATGGATCAGTACCAGCGGGGAGGATGTTGTTTGGTGGAAGATTGAAGAATGAAGCAGCTCCAGTTAGTAACGGTAGCGGCAGCGGTAAAAGTTGCATCTATGTTACACAATTTTTATACCAAAAGTTGATATATGCAAAAATTAAAAACCAATGGAAAGAAGAACACAGAAGAAGTGGAACCGTGGAATGAATCAGGGAACTACCGAATTGAGTTCCCAGCAACTGTGCCATACAACACAGCGGCAATCAAGATGGGATCAAAACCGTCCGATCAGAATCCGGACTAATCTGACTGTCCAAGCCTGTAATGTACGGAATCCCATTAAAATTCGTGTTAGTATATATAACGAACGGATAGGATTTAAAATGAAAAATTAAGGTATCTCAGGTGATATGAATTCTATGACCGTCGCAGTCCGCTTTTTTCTCAAATGTGTAGTTTTGGGCCCACTTACCAGAATAATTACCGCCAGTCCGCCCACCCACTGTTAATCTGTTCTCCAGATATGCTATTAGTTATTAGAGAAGGGATTCAATTACATCATTTTATGGTGACATATATTAACATTATATATTTATAAAAAGAATTTGCAATTTCAAAATCAAAATAGTTAACCGTTGAACATAATTTCTATATTAAAATGTCTTTGGTGACTAAATTTTTCATTTTTTGAAAATTAACTATTTTTTTAGAATTTTTGAAAATTGTTGTTTTTCAATAGTCTAGAATTGTCTGAAAACAATAACTTTGTACAGATCTTAATAAATACTAAAACTTTCCAAAAAATGTAAAATTTGGTCTCCAAGCACATTGTATTATGGAGATCATTTTGAACGGTTCAGATCGCCTGTTTGGGCTTTGAAATCACAAAATGATTTATAAACGTATGGTGTTAAGATGTGTCACCATAAAATAGTGTAATTGGATCCCTCCTCTAGTTATTAATAAACAGATTATAATGCATATATTTATTTTCATATAAAAATGAAATAAAGAAACTTTTTCCTAAAACTTAAAAAAAAAAAATCTTTCATCAATGCTATGTTGCATGGATACGGGTACGGGTATCGTATCGGATAGGGTACGGGTACGGGTATCGTATCAGATACGATACAGATATGACGATACGACAATTTTCAAAAATGTAAGATACGATACGTCTATTATATATATTATATATTATATTTAGATAATCATAACTTAAATCAAATTTATATAAAAAATTGAAAGCATAACATAAGAATTATTAAATACTATAGTTACTAGAATATAACACAAAGGAAACTTTGGTGGAGTGGTTAAAGCTTTTGACCCCTTAAAAGAAACCCCAGTTCATTTCACGCCATGGGCAGAGAAAAAGTAAAATTTTCGCTGGTTCACGGGCGCGGTTCACAGGCGCGGTCACCGTATCCACACGTATCCCACAGTATCTGGGAGTTTCAACGAAGTATCGGCAACCGTATCGGTCAAGTAAGGATACGCCATGTAGGCGGATACATCAGCTGGCGTATCGGATACCTATCGGTGCCGTATCAGGCGCGTATCGGTATCCGATACGTGTCCGATACCGATACGCGGCCTAAACCGACGTATCCGTGCAACATAGCATCAATGACATACTCTTAAATATAAAATCACAACAAAACTGAAAAATAAATATATGCACGACGAAACTTAAAAAGCAATGAATTCTTTTCAGTCATTTTTTTTTTTTTTGAGGTAGATTTGGTCAATTTTTAATTTTTAGTTATTAGAAAAGATTCTAAGAGAAGAGAATATTTAATGTGACAGCTTGAAAAGTTTCAAAATCTGGGCTTTGTATTGTGAATTCACATCCAGTGCAGTACTGTAACAGGGAATCTTTTACAATTACTTAATTTGGTTGGACCGTTCTTTTTAACTTGGCACGAATCTCAAAGCTCAATAATACTGCCCCCTCAGTCAGCCGAATCCCAAACCGGCTGAGAGTTAATCTCAAAAACCGTAAATAGCTATTACACTTGTAATAGGGAATCTTTTACGGTACCGTCGAAGATATGGATCCTTTGTATTGTTGCATCGTTTACAAACTAATTAATGATGTGACAGCTTGAAAGGACATGAAGCAAAAAAGCATAGTGCTTTTTTTTTTAAAAAAACCGATAGTGGTATAGTAATAAGATTCGCGAATAATTCGGATCTGAACCTATGGCACATCAATCCATGTATAATAAGGTAATTCGCGAATAAAACGTTTAGTTCGCGAATTATTCGCGTTTAAAACGAATTTTCTGTATTATTTGCGTTTTTATGGAAAAATTCGTCGCTTCCCTCCGTGATTTTTTTCGCCTAAAAAAAGCACTAAGAGGCTAAGGTTAGTGCACGTGGGACAGAGAAGGAGTCCTTAGCGCATATGTGGTTTCCAGCTAATATTTGCGCACGTGGTGGGGCCAGAGTCTCTAAACTTTTGAGTTTTGATTGACTTTTGACCAAGAATAGAACTCAATATATTAATGCTGCTTGTTTTTACTTTATCTAATTTCGATCTCTAAAGTAACTCAAATTTTGAGTTTGGATCTGGAACGTCTGATCAGAATTCAGACCAAACTAAGTTTTCTGATTCGGATACAATATATAATTCCGAATTATTTTCGAATTATATCCGAATCACGAATTTTTGATCTCGCCGAACCTTTCCCGAATAATTAAGTTGTCACTATGGTGGCTATCAGTGTTACAGCAAAGACAACAAAAATTTAAACAAAGAAACCGAATTCTTCTATGCCTTGGAACATCAACAGTGCTTCAACCACAGCACAGCTTCCCTACAGGCCCGATGTGCAGCACTCCATGAGCCGGTATTCCTTTCCTTCAAAAATTTTGGTGTTGCGTTCTTTCCATAAAATCCAGCAAACAGAGAAGAAAAAGCATAGTGTCAAGTAATGTCAAAAAATAATAGTGTACAAGCTGCCGACATTTTTATTAATATCCAAAGTTTAATACAAATTAATAAATATACCCGGACTTCAACTTTATATTTAAATCTACCCAAGCCGGCCATTTTCTGGCCGGCCAAGTTCCCTCCCTAAGCCGGCCAGAAAATGGCCGGCCATGTACCTTTTTTTTTTTTTTTTTTTTCCCCGTTTTAACCCCTATATATACCCTTTTTTCTCTCTCTCCTCTCACAATCCTCTCATCCCAACCCAATTCCGAATTCTCTCTTCTTCCTTGAGGTAATTTTTTTTTTTATCTAATTTAATTTTTAATTTATTTATTTTAGGGTTTAGGGTTTAGGGTTTTAGGTGTTATAATTTAGATTATGTTGTTGTAATTTAGTGTAATTAGCTAAGTTAACTAATATTTAGTGTAATTAGCACAATTGACCAATATTTAGGGTATTTTGGTTTTTTTTACCCTAATTATGCCGATTAAGCGTAATTTTACCGAAATTAGCACGTTTGACCAATTTTTAGGGTATTTTGGTCTTTTTTACCATAATTAGACTGATTAAGCGTAATTTAGTGTAATTAGCACAGATAACCATTTTTTAGGGTATTTTGGCCTTTTTTACCATAATTATGCTGATTAAGCGTAATTTTACCGAAATTAGCACGTTTGACCAATATTTAGGGTATTTTGGCCTTTTTTTACCATAGTTATGCTAATTAAGCGCATTTAGTGTAATTAGCACAGATAACCGATTTTTAGGGTATTTTGGCCTTTTTTTACCATAATTAGGCTAATTAAGCATAATTTTACCGAAATTAGCACGTTTGACCAATTTTTAGGGTATTCTGGTCCTTTTTACCATAATTATGCTAATTAAGCGCAATTAGTGCAATTAGCACAGATAACCAATTTTTAGGGTATTTTGGCCTTTTTTAACCATAATTAGGCTGATTAAGCATATTTTAGTGTAATTAGCACAGATGCCAATTGGATTGAACACATGGCTCCAAGTACTCACCAGATAGGGTGTTTTATACCAGTCTGCAACAAAGTCGTCCTCTTGCCAGTTTCGGTCACGGCAAACGGCTAAGACATGAGCGCACGGAATAGAAGTTAATTGGATACCTCTGCAAGTGCATTCCATTTGTCTGTCGGGACCGCGCGTCACAATATACATGAACTCCCTGTGAGTGGGTTCCATGTTGCCCATGTCGCTACGGGTGCAAGGAACGTACTCATTTGGGGATGAAACTTGGTACTGACCTTGGCCCTGCGTGTAACGCACCAATTTCATTTTTTCAGCTTTCCCCCAACGTTTTTTGATCTTCTGCAAAACCCGGTCAGAAAGAACCTGTCCCCTGTCTTGTAATTCCATTGCTCGCTGACGCCGCTCAACAAACCATCTGTTGCACGTGTAGAACGTATCCTCCACTACGGCACAAACAGGCAATCTACGACTCGTTCGGAAGACATTGTTGAGCGACTCGGAGCCGTTTGTTGTCATGATTCCAAACCGGTATCCTCCGTCACAGGTTTGGAAAATCTTCTCATAATTGGACGGCTCCATCGCATCATTAGGACGTACTTTGCCCACTTTCTTTAAATATGCATTGCACTTCGGATTTCGCTGCACAAAAACAAAGGGGTGTTATTCCATTTTCATAAAATTCTTATACGATAATTAAACGAAATGTTATAAGTTATACATACATGAGCAAACTCTTGGAACATCTCTTGTAATCTTCTCGGCTTCTTCCTCTTTGCTCCTTCCCTGAACCTCCATCCGTACCATCTGTCTCCACAGTTCGTGACTAAGTTGTCAGCAACATGCTGCATACAATACCTGTGCACAAAGAGCTCGGGAGGCCATCCGTATTCAGTTGTCAGTGCAGCTTTGATCCCCTTGTGCTGGTCCGATATGACACATACAAACTTACACGGGCCGAGCACTTCATTTCTCAACCACTGTAAAAAAAAACCCCAATTCTCAGTATCCTCCTGACGTACAATTGCAAATGCAATAGGCAACAATTGGTTCTCGGCATCGTAGCCGCAAGCTATCAAAAGCCTCCCCTCGTATCGCCCAGACAAGAAGCATGCATCGATGCTGATCACTGGTCTCAAGTACTGGAACGCCGCAATGCATGGACCAAACGCCCAGGCTACGGCTTCGAACTGGGCAACACCTGGCATGATTAGTCCTGTTTCCTTATTCCGTACCGGGCTGGTCAGAAATTGGTGGGTCGAGCCGGGATTGTTGGCGCAAATTGCAAGCAACAGTGGTCTCAGCAAGCTGTAAGAAGCCTCCCAACTCCCAAATTGTCGGGCTATTGCCAGCTCACGGCCCCTCCACAGTCGGTTGTATTTAGGTGTCACATTGTCATACACAGACAAAACAATGTCTGCCACCGTCTGGATGCTCATACACGGGTCCTTTTTAATGGCGTTCTTAATGACATCGGCAATGAGTGATGCCGTCAGACATTCGTGGTCGTTCCTCGTACTCTCAGTCCTACATGTGTGAGGCCTGTCTTGCTTAGTTATAACCCATGCGTCTCCACATCCCGTCGGCTTTGCCCTAAGCTCGTAACGGCAATTCTTGTCCTTGCACAACAGAGTAACCCGATCCCTGTCACTTTTCCAAGATCTGAACTCCTGATTCTTCTCTATATGGTGCTCTCTGACCTTCTTCATTAGGTCTTCTTTGGTTTTAAAATATAGGTTTGCACACAGCTCACCTTTGTACTCAATCCGTTGCCCATAATAACCAATATCTGCCTCTCTAAACTCAGAAACATCATTGAGGTCTGGGAACGGGTGCGTATCAGTCCGGCCACTAAGCGGCCCCCCCTCATCAGCATGCATTTCAGCTGTTTCAGCCCGCCCGTCTTCATCCACACCTTCCATGTGATCTGAATCCCCCCACATGTCTCCCTCAAATTCATCCCCGCTCCCCAGATTGTCCTCCGGTATTTCATTAATATCTTCAAAGTCCGGGCAGCTTGCATCGTCTACTGGTGCAGGTATGGGGTAAGGTGATACTGGAGGTAACGGTAAAGGAGTGGCATTTACGGATCTAGGTGGGGTTGAAACTGAGTGTCTTGGTCTGCCTCGATTGTGTCTAGGTGGGGATGCAACTGAGTGTCTTCGTTGAGGTGCTGGTGGAGTGACGTAGTTGTAGGGTTCTGGGTCAGGTTCGGTGAGTGGTAAGGTGGAGTCACGTCTGTAAGTTTCTGGTTGTGGGGTATAATGTGGTGCCGCTGATCCAGAGCCCGAACTTCCAACCCCAGGCTCTACCGGAACTCTTCTAACAAATATTTCTATTAGAAAATTACCTTGGGACCTCAAATAACCGAACATGCCTCTCCACGTACTCTCGTCCACCAGTTTCGCAACAATCCATTTCCCGTTGGAGGGATGGCAATATCGGGTTGCCAATTCTAGGTCGCACCTTTCTGGGTTGTAACCGGTGTGTGTGTAAACTATGGATTTGAGGTCCAAAAGTGAGATGTCATCTGGAATCATCAATGAATGAGCTGCATCTTTGTTGTAGTACACCCCTTGTGCACTATTAAGCATCTTCCCACCATAGTGTAATGAAATAAAGGACATGGTAAACAAACTACATTTTACAAAATGGTAACAATTGTCAAGTAAGCAATTAAGTAAATAGTAAGCAATTAAGTAAATGCTAAGCAATTAAGTAAATGGTAAGCAATTAAGTAAATGGTAAGAAATTAAGTAAATGGTAAGAAATTAAGTAAATGGTAAGCAATTAAGTAAATGGTAAGAAATTAAGTAAATGGTAAGAAATTAAGTAAATGGTAAGAAATTAAGTAAATGGTAAGAAATTAAGTAAATAGTAAGCAATTAAGTTAATGGTAAGCAATTAAGTAAATGGTAAGCAATTAAGTAAATGGTAAGAAATTAAGTAAATGGTAAGAATTTAAGTAAATAGTAAACAATTAAGTAAATAGTAAGCAATTAAGTAAATAGTAAGCAATTAAGTAAATGGTAAGCAATTAAGTAAATAGTAAGCAATTAAGTAAATGGTAAGCAATTAAGTAAATGGTAAACAATTAATTAAATGGTAAACAACTAAGTAAATAGTAAGCAATTAGCTAAATAGTAAACAATTAAGTAAATGGTAAACAATTAAGTAAATAGTAAACAATTAAGTAAATAGTAAACAATTAAGTAAATAGTAAACAATTAACTAAATGGTAAACAATTAAGTAAATGGTAAACAATTAACTAAATAGTAAACAATTAACTAAATAATAAACAATTAACTAAATAGTAAACAATTAACTAAATAGTAAACAATTAACTAAATATTAAACAATTAACTAAATAGTAAACAATTAACTAAATAGTAAACAATTAACTAATTAATTAATCTATAAAATAAAAAATAATAATAAATTAAAAATTAAAAAGAATTTAAAAAAAAAAAAAAAAAAAAAAAAAACCTCAACAGTAGCGGTACAGTAGAGCTGCCGCGGAAATCAGTGAGAAATGCAGCTGCCTCGGTGCTCTTTTATAGAGTTTCTGGGGAAAAAAAAAAAAAAAAAAAAAGGTACATGGCCGGCCATTTTCTGGCCGGCTTAGGGAGGGAACTTGGCCGGCCAGAAAATGGCCGGCTTGGGTAGATTTAAATATAAAGTTGAAGTCCGGGTATATTTATTAATTTGTATTAAACTTTGGATATTAATAAAAATGTCGGTAAAAGCTGACTATCCCTAACTCCCAAAACATTCATTCAAGCAACGTGTCAAATTTGAAAAATGTTTCGTAATACTTATAATACATTTAATTTATAAGATATTTTATTTAGTTTATTTGATGTTCATTCTAGTATATTAAAATTATGGAAGCTGATATGAGTACCCGCAGTTGAGTACTTGCACTGGACCTGCACCTAAACTGCCATAACTGTTTGTGGGGACCGCAACTGTTCCAAAACTGTAATTTTGTTTTACAAGTATTAATAGTAACATTGTGAAGTATTTATACTATACAAGACAAGTATTTATATCTACACAATGAATACATATATGATATATGAATTTTCCTTAAATAACTGTACCCTCACCTTTTTTTGAAAAATTCTCGCGTCGTACCCGCATTAGGGGACCACACAACCATTCCAAAACTGTAATTTTGTTTTACAAGTATTAATAGTAACATTGTGAAGTATTTATATCTATACAAGACAAGTATTTATATCTATACAATGAACTACATATATGATATATGAATTTTTCTTAAATAACCGTACCCACACCTTTTTTAGAAAAATTCTCGCATCGTACCCGCATTAGGGGACCACACAACCGTTCAAAAACTGTAATTTTGTTTTACAAGTATTAATAGTAACATTGTGAAGTATTTATATCTATACAAGACAAGTATTTATATCTATACAATGAACTACATATATGATATATGAATTTTTCTTAAATAATCGTACCCGCACTTTTTTTTGAAAAATTCTCGCGTCGTACCCGCATTAGGGGACCACACAACTGTTCCAAAACTGTAATTTTGTTTTACAAGTATTAATAGTAACATTGTGAAGTATTTATATCTATACAAGACAAGTATTTATATCTATACAATGAACTACATATATGATATATGAATTTTTCTTAAATAACCGTACTCGCATCTTTTTTTGAAAAATTCCCGCTTCCAATTTCGAAATCGCCAGACGATCGCCTCCAAATCGCCTTGAAATCAATCTAAAATCGCCTCAAAATCGCGGAAGCTTTGAAAAAGAAAGAAACGGAGAGAAAGAGAAATTTGAAATTCAAACTGGAAGGTATGAAAATTAGTTAATCAGTAGTTGTGGGGACCGCTTATAGTTATGGTAGTTAATTGGGAAGGGATTAACTGCGGGTACTCAACTGCGGGTACTAAAATAATTATTCTAAAATTATAGGTTTCTCCATCTATTTTCGAAAATTAAAAAAAGAATCAAAAATTCGACTCTGTCAAATGATGTCAAATAAAAAAAATGTCTACAACCTGAGGTTGCAGACCACTTTTGGCATCTGCTATCTGAGGTCAGGTTGTGGACGTATCAAATATAAAATTTTCAGGAAATTATGGTTATTTGGTTTATCTTTTTTTTGGTAAATAGTATATTTAAAAATTTCGGAGTAGATAGGTTAGCAAAAGGTGTCTACTCATGAAGTTACATAAGTGTCAAATATGAAATTCTCAGGAAATAACGGTTATTTAGTTTTTTTTTTTATGAACATTATATTTAAAAGTTTTGAGGTAAATAGATTAGCAAAATGTGTCTACTAACAAAATGTGGTTCCTCCTCACATGCAAAATGCAACACGCCAACAAACAATATGTTCCCAACCGAAACCAATTTGTTCTCATGTTGATCCCCTGAAATTTTCAATACTTATTCTAAATCAAAGTCTCTGATTTACTAAAGGTACCATCAATACAGAGTCCGGCTAGTATAACATCAATGTCATTTCAACCTATATAACACCAACTCCAAAACCTATCGAATCGAATTCAAACGGTGAATTCAAACAGTTCAAATCGATATATTTCATTAGTTGTGCATTTACATGCAAAATTTATAATTTTTTGAATTTATTTAGTATCAAGTCAAGCTGTCAAATGTGTGAGTTTTTAAGTTAATTTTAATGCATTCATTTTTCAACATTTTTAACCACTTGATTTAATACTAAAATAACTAGAAACTATAATTATTTTGCATGTAAATGCATCACTCATAAAATAAATAGATTTGAACAGTTCGGATTAGTCATTTAAAATCTATTCAATCAATTTTGTAGTTGGTGTCATATGACACTATTGTCATACTAGCCGGACTCATCAATACAGCCCTTTTATGTACTTGCATATGTTTTGTTGACAGTGAGTCAGAAAGCAAAATCAATCCGCAGTTTATCTTTTATATGAAGTAATTAAATATCTGTTAATTTCATCTTTCCTACATATATTAAATTTTGGTTTACATTTCTAACTTCAAAACTTTACCACAAATTTCACTTGGGTCCACTGTAGTAGAGAGAGTTAAAATATTTTAAGCAAGATAATTATAACAACATAATAAAAAAAAACTCTAGAATATATTTTGAGTCCGTACTGTTGACAATAAAAGAAACTATGACTTGGCAAATTAAAGGGATTACAAGCACCTATTAATACCTAACCAGGGGCTGCAAACGAATCGAACCGAATTGAACTTAACCCAGTTCGAGTTCGAGTTCGAACCAATTTCGAACCGAGCTAGTTTGATTCAAAGCAGGGTTTCAAACTGCAAACAAGAGTGCTTAGAAAATATCTGAACCACTCAACATAATATCCACGTTAAAATGTGCTTAGAGATTAAATTTTATATTTTTTTGAAATTTTCTTACTATTTTTTAAGATAGGTACAAAATCACTGTTTTTTAAGAGATTGTAGATCATCTAAAAATAATGATTTTGTACCTATTTTAAAAAATAGTAAAAATTTCCCAACAAATATCACGTTGAGCGGTTCAAATCATCTGTTTGAATTTTGAGATTAAAAATAAAAATGTTGGATACGATTGGAGTATGAAGCAATGGGGCATTTGAGCCCTCATTTTTTTTTTTTGAGGTTATTTCCACATAGAATTGGAGGTTTAAAATTCCCCTCTATTTTTTATTCCAAAAACAAAAAACCGAAAGAATAATCTGCTTCGTCAATTAAGTTTATTTTTTTTGTTCATTGTAAATGAAAGACAAGATGGGGAGAATTGATGCACAATGAATTTTTCATCATGGAACACCTACTTTGAGAGATCAGGTAAATATATGAAGTGATAGGTTATATTGAAAACAAACTAGAATAAAGTCAATAAGTATCTTTTTTATAATTTTGATATGTTGTGTATCAGAGTTAGTGCAATTAAATATATATGAAAATAAAGGAATGCACTACAGATCTGAAGGGTTGTAACTTGTAAACCATTTAAATTTTTCTGTTTGTCTTTTGTATTATATGGAAAAGAAGGGAATGCCACGGCTAATTTTGCTTGTTAGCTTGTATCCTTCCCTTTATTATACCATCATTTTGGGTTCATGAATCACTGGTGAACAAATATTTTTACAAATATATATGTGTAAAATATTTGCTAACTTCTACATTAGTGTACAATTTGCAACTGAACAGTGTTATTTAATTTTTTTTTTTTTTTGCTGAATGCTTACATACCAGATACTGGTATTTTTCAGAAGTTTATTTTTTTTATGAATGTTTCAGCATAATGTGTAGATATTTGTTTATGGTAAGTTTATTTATATGTTTATATAGATGTTTAAATCTTTGTTCTAATCAAATTTGTGTTTTTTATGTTCTGGTCAACTTTCAGTTGACTTTTTCCTTTATTTTTCCAGATCTAGATTAGTTTGGTTATTTCTCTTAATCTGTTCCTTATAAAAATCTGGAAAAATGAAAAATAGTTACATCTAAATGTGTTCTTATGTTATATGAATATCAAGATCAGAATCAAAAGTAATTAAGTAATAGAAAATTATGATTTTTTTTTTGTGAAAAGGACAACAATGCCCTTGAACTTGGATTTTATTGATGATTAACAAACGGTTAAGGTTTTGAACTAAAACCTGTTACAAAACATGTTAACTGGACTCTTGAGCCACCAAAAAAAAAACTTTTGCAAAAAAGTAAAACTGAAAGAAAAAAAAGAGCAAATATAAGAACCCAAATGAGTCATAACCACCAAAGCAAAAGTGAAACAAATTTTTTTTCTAATTGGAACTAGAGGAGAATCCGCTCAGCTTGCACTTATTCTGATCTCTGAAAATCCTCGCACACCGCTACCTCAACAAATTGTGCTATCAATATTATTTCTCTTGTTCTTCTTTGCCCCTGTGCATTCATGATTAGTTCACTCACATTGTTCTGAAATTGGTGAAGCACTCCTTGCGGTATTGAAAACCTGTTTAATACCATCGAGTAGAAGCTTTTTACTGTTTGACATTTTGAGAACAAATACACCACTTATTCCTCTTCTTACACATCACACATCTATAGTAAGTGCAATGATTTAGTAGTGGAATGATTGAAATGGTAAAAGGGAACCTGGAATTTGTTTACTCATATTTTACTGACAAGAATGGGCTGATTTGAGCATTTTAAAAGAATTTAGAAGAGAAAATCATGTGGTGTATTTTGAGGTTCAACCTAAAGGACCTGTTGTTTTCAAGTACTGTATGTAAGAATGGGAATAAAATACGCTTAATTGCATAAATGAAGCTAAAATGAGGTCAATTTAGGCTCAAATTAAGGACAAATCAAGCATAGTTGAGGTTACCCTTCTCAAAGTTCACGCCAGTATGTGACACAACACTGGTACAGACTGTACCTGCTACCAGAAAACTGGTACCAGTCTCAAATTTAATGTTTGTATTTTTCAGGTGTTAGCAAGAAAAATCTTATACACAGTACCATTTTCAAATTAATGGTTTAATTTGTGAAGTATTTTCTTCAAAAGAAAGAAAAGACAAGTTATCAAGTTGTTAAGCACTTTTGTGTAGCTTGACAGTTCTTATAAAATAGTATCAACTTTACTTTTGTTCGATAAGATAAAAGCTGATATGATATGATTTTGTAGTTCTTATCCAAAATAGAAAAGTACCTCTGCCTAAATTTCTGGAAAGGTGTATTTCTTGGAAGCCCACTTGCAAAAACTTCAGTGAGAAACAAGGCAGTTTGAAGCTTGTTCACGGTATCAAGTGTATCATGGATCATTAATTTCTATAAATAGCAAACAAAGGTCAATCCTTTAAACATACTGATGGGAGTCGAGCTGCGCAGAGGGAGAGAGGAATAGGAAATCCAGGGGGAGAAGGTATTGAGAGGAGAGAGAAGATGTTCTTACGGTGACGCAGCGGGCACTGTTTTTTTTTTAATAGATTAGAAGATCAAAGCCACTGGATTAAAAGGACGGTTCAGATTTCTTCCCATTGTACAAGATAGGGTACTCCGGAGAATACGGATCCTCTACAAGCATGGTATGAGTCACAATATTGGGTTTGTACCCTTTAGAAATCATTTCATGCAGCAACTCCTTTGCCTTCACAATTTCACCTTTCTTGAACAACGCATCTATAAGAATGTTGTAAGTCACGACATCGGGCTCGCACCCTTTGGAGATCATTTCATGCATCAACTCCTTTGCCTCCGTAATTTCACCTTTCTTGCACAGCCCATCAATACGAGCAGTATAAGTCACGACATCGGGCTCATACCCTTTAGAAATCATTTCATGCATCAACTCCTTTGCCTTCGTAAATTCACCTTTCTTGCACAACCCATCTATAAGAGTGGTATAAGTCACGACATTGGGCTCGTACCCTTTGGAAATCATTTCATGCATCAATCCATTCGCCATTGTAACTTCACCTTTCTTACACAACCCATCTATAAGAGTGGTATAAGTCACGACATCGGGCTCGTACCCTTTGGAAATCATGTCATGCATCAACTCCTTTGCCTTCGTAACTTCACCATTCTTGTACAACCCATCTATAAGAGTGGTATATGTCACGACATCGGGCTCGTACCCTTTGGAAATCATTTCATGCATCAACTCCTTTGCCTTTGTAATTTCACCTTTCTTGCACAAGCCATCAATAAGGGTGGTATAAGTCACAACATTGGGCTCGTACCCTTTGGAAATCATTTCATGCATCAACTCCTTAGCCATTGTAACTTCACCGTTCTTACACAACCCATCTATAAGAGTGTTGTAAGTCACGACATTAGGCTCGTACCCTTTGGAAATCATTTCATTCATCAACTCCTTAGCCATTGTAACTTCACCATTCTTACACAACCCATTTATAAGAGTGCTGTAAGTCACGACATTAGGCTCGTGCCCTTTGGAAATCATTTCATTCATCAACTCCTTAGCCATTGTAACTTCACCGTTCTTACACAACCCATCTATAATAATGGTATAAGTCACGACATTAGGTTCGTGCCCTTTGGAAATCATTTCATTCAACAACTCCTTTCCCTTCGTAATTTCACCTTTCTTGCACAGCCCATTAATTAACGAGCTGTATGTATTAGTATTAGGTATAACCCCAGCAGGACGCATCTGTCTATACAAACCAAATGCCATAGCGAGTTGACCCGCCTTACAGAGCTCATCTATAACAATGCTGTACGTGATAACACAAGGTTCACACTCACCGCCGTGCTTAACCATCATAAAAAATAACTGAAGGGAAAACCCAATGTGGCCCTTGGAGCAAAGCCCCTTGATAAGAATGTTATACGAGATAACATTAGATATACATCCCAACTTAGGCATTTTGTAAAGAACAATGGATGCAGCCTCACTAGTCCTATTCTCAGAACAAAGGCTCTTGATTATTGGACCGAATATCACGGCCTTAACCTTGTGACCCTCTTTCAGAATCTTTCCTAGAAAACAAAAGGCTAGGTCGAGACGATTCGTTCGGGCACAATAATTAATCATGAGACCATAGGTATAATCATCAGGACTGATTAAATCAGTTTTGGTTATAAGGTGGAAGAAGGAATAAATGGCAGGGTCAGAGTTTCGAACCAATGTAGCCAGGAGCGCATTGACGGGATGGATTGAGGTGGGAGGATTCGGGGAACTCAACAGAGAGTGATAATGCTCAAGGATCTCTTTGTAATGCGAATTAGTTGCAGAAGGAATAAATGTTGGTTGTGGTTTGTTGTTGATTCGGACTCGGACTCGGAGGGGTTGGAATTTGGAATGGGGGATGGCATAGCAGGAAAGACAGAGGTCACGACGAGAAATTGAAGCTGAAATGGAACAAAAAGGGGTGAGAGACAACACGGGCATCATATTCTTCTTCTTCTTTTGTTTGAGCGTTTGACAGCGAGAAGAATAGAAGAATAGAAGATAAAAGATTGAGATAAGGAAGCGAGGAAGGGATGCGAAGATGAGGAGAGAAATGGAAATGGAACAAAGATCTCTCCTTTCTGGGCCGACTTTGGTGGCCCAAAAGTTTCTACCAAAGGGAGGTGGTAGAAGATAAAAAATTTCTAGGAAATGTCGTCCTTTGTAAAGCTAATGGATTGGATTAAGAATAGTACATGGGGTCTCAGATGTCCTTTCAAGATCAAGTGATTTTTTATCTATTCTTTTGAAAGAAATTAAAAAAAATGTAAAATTTAGTTTGCGAGCGTATATTCATATAGAGATCATGCTGAATGGTTCGAATCAATCATTAGAACTTTCAAATTAAAAACTTGAGTCCATAGTACGGACCATAGTGACAAATTAAAAGTTCGGGTTCGGTTAGGCGAGATCAAAAATTCGTGATTCGGGTATAATTCGGGAATGATTCGGTACAACAAGGAAGCAAAAAAAAAAAAAAAAAAAACCCAAAAAAACTTTAAAAAAAAAAAAAAATTTGGTGTTTTTTTCGCATTTTTATAGCGAATAATTCGTTTATACGCGTTTTATTCGCGAATTATACGCGTATAATTCGCGAGTTATGTCACTATGGTACGGACCAATATGCGCTATGCATAGTACCATAGCCTCATATAATAAAAAGATTGAGTCAGGTCAGCGTGCTATTATTTATTAATAATTAATAAATAGAGGATGCAACTTGACAAGTGGGTAAACACTAAACACTAAATAGGCTTGGTGCTAGCACTGGTACAATTTCAATTACAGATTCTGCTAGCAATAAGTGGCAAAACACCACACTCTGACTACGCAAAAGATACAAGGGGCAAATGAATTTAGTATAAACAAATGCATGATGCATCATTAACACTAAGAATATATACAACAAGCAAATTTGAGCACTACATAGATCAAGTACATTCAAACAGCACAGAGAACTCTCTAATGCATACAATTGACTTTTGCTTCAAATACAGATCAAACACTACATTTTTATGCAACTACAACTTGAAGACCTTGAGACTCAGTGGTTGGTGCATGTGTAGTAACTTTGTGTTGGTTGCTTATTTCCTCTATTCGCCAAATCTACGGAAGCTTACCTTATGCAACTACAATGTAAAATCTGGACACACGACTTTTGAGTTAATTTTGAGTAACAATCAAATGACAACTAATCTAACTCTATATTTTTTTCAATCGTGCAAATAAAAAGAAAAAAAAATCTACAAAGTAACATTATTTAATAGTTCATACTTCATAGTATTATAAATTATAATAGACGAACAATTAATTTTACAAGTGAAATGAAGTATATCTATTTGAACATTTTATATATTATAATAATCAAAATTAACTTTCAATTGAAACGAATGACAATAATTTTATAAGTGAATACTATTCGAAGGCCTTGTGAATATGAATATCGCCATTGGAATGTTATGGGGTTGAGCAGAATCTGCTAAGCGTATAGGAAACTCTCGGTCATTTGTCTTCCTTGCACAAACCCTGTTTGTGCTGGGACCGATATCCTCCCAGGTATCTGACTTGAGCAAATTACAAAGGCTGGCCCAGATTAATTCTATACGGGCCAAACTCAAATCCGGTGCCTATTGTGACTGTAGGGAGCTGTTTTGAGATTCGTGTCATATTAAATGGGCCGTCCGATCGTAATTTGCTTGAGTCAGGTAACCTGAGGTGATGAGAATTCGTTTGTGCTGGGTCCACCAGATTATCCACCTCATCCTTGATTTTGTCGGCCAAAACTTTTGAAAAGATCTTTTGAAGCCCAATACTTTGAACTATTTTATCTTTTTCCTGTGTTTCAGAAACATGTATTGGAGAAATTTACCAAACGGTTTTGTCACCAAGGCCACGCGTTCAAGTTCTAGTTGTGACTTGCAAGTGCAAGTATACCACGTTTACTTGACCAACCCTATCTCCAGTTCTGTACAACTGGAGAGATCTGTATTTATGAATAGCCTTCATTTATTACTTCCTATCTATGTTGCATGGATACGGATACGGGTATCGTATCGGATACGATACGGATACGGCGATACGATAATTTTCAAAAATTAAGGATACGATATGTTTATTATATATATTATTTTTTATTATTTTATATATTGTATTTAGATAATCATAATTTAAATCAAATTTGTATAAAAAATTAAAGCATAACATAAGAATATATTAAGTACTATAGTTACTAATATATATCACAAATGACACTTTGGTGTAGTGGTCAAAGCTTTTGACCCTCACAGCCACGGCCAGAGTTCGAATCCCGCCTCACGCAGAAAAAATTAGCCGGTTCACGCGCGGCTCACGGGTGCGGCCCGGTTCACGGGCGCGGCTCATAGGTGCGGGCGGGCGCGGCTCACGGGTGCAGCGCTGGTTCACGGGCAGCTCACGCGTGCTGGCGGGCGCGGCTCACGGGTCCAGGCGTATCCGGGCGTATCCAGACGTTTCCAGGCGTATCCAGCTGTTTCAACGGAGTATCGGCGACCGTATCGGCCGAGTTAGGATACGCCACGTAGGCGGATACGCCAGCTGGCGTATCGGATACGTATCGGTGCCGTATCGGGCGCGTATCGGTATCCGATACGTGTCCGATACCGATACGCCGCCTATTTAGGCGTATCCGTGCAACATAGCTTCCTATTGATATTATAGTGTATGTTATTATTTACTGACATTACTAGTAGTATTTTTTTTTTGGCGTACTCATTCGTTTGTTAGATTCAATCAGAGTAACAAGCATATTCAATTTTACAAAAGTAATATGAAAATTAATATATATAATTTAAAAATGTAGAATGCACTCAATAAACAGATAATTCGCCTAGCGTTGCGTAGTTCAGCTGGCTAAGGCCTATGTTCTCCTATGGGAGAATCTAGATTCGAATTTTGTAGGACGCGAAAATAGAGAGTGGGTGTTGTGTGCCTACGGGCTTTGATAAAATAAAAATAAAAATAAACAAATGATTCCTAAAATCTTTCGTAATATTTGTCATTATAATTGACTACAATAATAGTGATTTATAATTTGTTTCATGACCAATAAAGAGAATAGTGTCTCTTTCCATCTTTGACACATTTGTTTTCATTTGAACATTTAATAATGTATACTGCCATGTAATTGTTCAACTTGTAACAATTTATTTCTTTGTTGCATAACATTTTATAATGAAACAAGCATATGAAAATGACTTTTATTGAGTATTCAGAATTTTCAATTTTTATAATCTAGAAAATAATTTCCATCAAATTTTCAATTTTTTGTCTTGTACTCTATTTATCATGATAAATTCAGGAATTTTATTTATATCTTTGTCCATTTGTATATTGTCCAATAAAACATAGCATTGTCTTATATACCCAAAAATATAATATTTACCTGCCAGTTACAGTTTGACTATATTATAAAATAAAAAAACCTCCTATTTCATGACAGAATGGAGATGATTGTACAACACCAATCAATTAATTAAAGTCTTAAACAAGAAGATTCTCCCTCAATTCGTTTATTTTCTTATTATAAGCCAAAATATTTAGATAATCCAAAAGCTAATCAAAAGTCCCATCTCTCTCACAAAAAATTTTTAACCCAAACACAAAACAAGAAGAAAAAGTAAACCACGACACGACCGTTCCTAAATTTCACCCCTTCATTTCCCTACGGTAACACAAATTTTGTGTTTGAATCTAGATCGTCCGATCATAATCCGGACCAATCCGGTAAGAGGTGGAAATGCCCGGGGCCCTTTATTCGTGACAAAACAGATCTGACGTTCCAGATTTAAATTTAAAATTTGGGCTACCTTAGGGAATCAATTTTTTGTAAATATCACCTCTTCTCTCGCCGACATTTTTATTAATATCCAAAGTTTAATACGAATTAATAAATATACCCGGACTCTGACTGATTCGCGAAAACTACCCAAACCGGCCATTTTCTGGCCGGCCATGTACCTTCCCTCAGCCGGCCAGAAAATGGCCGGCCATGTACCTATTTCTTTTTTTTTTTTTTTTTTTTTTTTTTTTTTTTTTTTTTTAGAGAGAGACACTATGATGATCAAAATATTGAAATCTAACTCTGAAAATTTGAAATTTTTGTTTAAATTATTTGTTATATTACTTCTTTGAGGAGGGATCAAAGTTACAACAACCATTTTTTTCATTTTCAAAGTCCAAATCGTCGATCCAAACCGTTCAACATGATTATCTAAATAAAATGTGCTTGCAGATCCAATTTTACATTTTTTTGAATTTTTTTACTATTTATTAAGATGGGTACAAAAAATTGATCAAAATATAACACTACGATAATCAAAATATAACACTATGATGATCAAAATAACACTATGATGATCAAAATAACACTATGAAGATCAAAATATTGAAATCTAACTCTGAAATACGTTAAATTTTTGTTTAAATTATTTGTTATATTACTTCTTTGATGTATAATTAGCATATTTATACTAAAATACGATAGATTAATTGAAATTATGTTGAATAACACTAAATTATGTTAAATTACGTTAAATTGCATTAAATTACGTTAAATTACAATAACTTCGCTAATTATGCTGAAATACAGTAAAAAAACACTAAACTACACAAAATTACGCTATAGTAGACTGATTTTGCTCATCTTTCATGAATCATAAAAAATAGTAAAAAAATTCCAAAAATAGTAAAAATTAGTAATCTGCAAGTTCATTATGTAACTAATTTACTGAGCTACTCGGATTGAATGATAGAAATGAAAATCTTAATCGGAAACTTCAACTCAAGTTTTGAGGGTCTTCCCTTCGTTTTTTGGCCATTCTGAATTTCGCCATCCGGCATCGCGGGCACTGACGCATGCGCATTTTCACAAGCTTTCCGAAAAGTGTTCATTTGCTGAAATCGGACACTCGAGCGCCGTTTTATGACCGTTTGAAGTTTCATCGTCGTTTTTCTCCTTTTCAGTGAAGATATCGTCCCTATTCATATCGTATTTTAGCGTAATTTACCGTATTTTAACGTAATTTAATGCAATTTAACGTAATTTAACATAATTTAGTGTTATTCAACATAATTTCAATTAATCTATCGTATTTTAGTATAAATATGCTAATTATACATCAAAGAAGTAATATAACAAATAATTTAAACAAAAATTTCAAATTTTCAGAGTTAGATTTCAATATTTTGATCATCATAGTGTCTCTCTCTCTGAAAAAAAAAAAATTAGGTACATGGCCGGCCATTTTCTGGCCGGCTGAGGGAAGGTACATGGCCGGCCAGAAAATGGCCGGTTTGGGTAGTTTTCGCGAATCAGTCAGAGTCCGGGTATATTTATTAATTCGTATTAAACTTTGGATATTAATAAAAATGTCGGCTTCTCTCGCTTTCTTCCTATATAATGTTTAATCATTGTACTCCTCTTCAGCCTTTCCCTCCTAGGGTTAGGGTTACACCATGGACTCCACCTCGGCTTCATCCACTCGGCCACAGCCAAGCGGATCGATTTCCTCCACCTCCGCCGCGGCGGAGGCGTCGTTGTCGTCGTTGATGGAGGCGGACCTGCAGGAAGATCGCCGGAAAGCGGTCCAGAAAGTCCTTCAGCAGTGCTTGAGAGCGCTCGAAGTACTTGGAGAAGAATCCGATCCGAAATCAGATTCAGCCACCGAGAAAGCGTCAACTCTGATAGAGGAAGAAGAGCTGGAGGAGACGGGAGAATTGTCTAATCGATCGTCAACAGATACTGGTTATGAGACAGATGAGGTAGGAATTGTTCGATTGAAGATGATTTTATTCTTAAGGCCGATATTTTTCCAATTTAGACAATTCAGTCAACTTTTTGGTAAAATTATAGTTAGAACTCAATTAATAGATACTATAAAATTAAAGAAGTGAAGGACATGATGCAGTATTTAGAGATTCAGATCTAATGGAACTTGCGATTCTAGATACTATGAGAAAACTTCTTCGAAATGGTAATTACAGAACTAAAGAATATGTTGCACTATTTAGGGATCAGAATGAATAATTGGCTTAGTGATTTTTTACTGGTGATGTTGACTAGATCATCTATATATATTAAGAATTCTACACAGTTCCTTTGATGGCATATTAAAACTATTATGTTAATTCTGAAAATTCCGCTGTTAGCCAGGTTTTGTCCGTTTTTTTATCTTGTTATTGGGGAAACAACTCATTTGTTTACTTTTGTCTATACTATTCAGATAAGGGATCTCCTCAAATCGAGAGTTGAATCACCCGAGTTCCTAGACAAAATTGGCAGCTTATACCAGGTCAATCCAGGTAATTTCTTAAACCTGAAACAAGACTTTGCTATTTGTTTCCGCATAACCTTAATGTTCAAATTATGTTTTGAATCTTATGTGTTGTCAGATGAGGCCGCATCATGGTCAATTGTTAATAAAGCAGAGGCATGGGAAGTGAAAAATTGCTGTGGGGATGGTGAGTCAGACCAAGACGGTTTTGTTGTAGTGAAACAAGAGGATATAGTAGAAGGAATTGCGTGTTTCATGGCAGCGTATCTACTATCACTGAAGGAAACTAAGGTACTGTTCATTTGATACCAGTACGTTTTTTCTTATGAGCTTATGCCGTATGATGGTACTGTGCCAAAGTCTTAAAATTAACTTGCTATTGCTAGAGTTCAACATCTGAAAGCACAAACTAGTGTATATTTTTCTTATTGTTTGACCATGTCCATATTTTTGGATATATTTACTGTTAGCATTTTGAGTATTAAGTAGCATTCGAAGTGAAGGGACACATTCCTTTATACCTTGCAGGACCTTGAAAAAGTAACTTACATGACATGCTGGTTAACACGTTGAAAAGTTGCCAAATGTTGTACCAGTTAGGTACTACCGATGTATTCAGTAAATAACTCAGTCTGGATTTGCCGCAATAAGCGAAATGAGTTTGTATTATTGTAATAGAAGGCCAATGATGATTGCATTGAAAAAGTTTCTTTTACCAATCATTATAAAAAAATAATGCAAAATAGTATCAAATAGTCACCTTCATAAATTTAATATTTTATTGGACCCCAACTCAATTTCTTGAAAAGTACATGTATATATAGTCCTCATAGTTTCTATATATTAATCAATGAGAAAAGGTCCATTTCTGAAGAAATTGAGGTTACAAAGCAGACCATATGATCTTTTCTTTTCTTAAAAGTAAGCATTAATTTTCTTACAGTTGAATATTTCATGTTTGCAGGAACTAACTCCTAATGAACTACAAAAAGGTGTTCTTTATCATCCCTACTTCTTCTATAATTTCCCCTTATATTTTTGTCAATATAATCACACTAACAATATAGATTATTTATTTATTACCAGTTCTTAGCAAAACATTCGAGGTGAAAAAGAAGAAGAGTAAAATACGCAAGGCTTGGGATGGTGCTAATGTTGTTTACAATGTTGCATCGTGGAGTGCTACTGCTATTGGGTATGTTAAACATTCATTTATTCATTCTCTAAGCAAATTATTGTTTAATTGCTTTGAACGACAAGGGTAGAAAAAATATCTTATAGTTACTGAAGTACTGAGAATTAATAAAGGCCGAGTGATGCTTTATTTACTGATGAGCAGGGTTCAAATGCCTCATGTCTTTCCTGCCTCATTTGTGCCTCACATCCTTATCTCCGTTATCAAAGTCAAACAGTCGATCCGAAACACTCAACATGATCTTCATATTAAAATGTGCTTGGAGATCAAAAATTTTATATTTTTTTGGAATTTTTTTACTATTGTGTATAAAGGTACAAAATCACTGTTGTTTTTCAGAATATTCTCACCATCCAAAAACAGTGATTTTTGCGCCCATCTAAACAGATAGTAAAAAAATTCAGAATATATAAAATTGGTCTCCAAGCACATTTTATAAGGAGATCATGTTGAGCGGTTCGGATTTACTGTTTGGACTTTGAAAATGGAGATAAGGATGTGAGACATGAAACACATGAGACATTTGAACCCTACTCTTTACTGAATTGGTGAATTATCAGCAAATGATCTTTGAGAAAAAATGCTCTCTTTCTGATGTGATTTGCATATTTCTTGATACAATTTACAGCATCTACCAAAACCCTGCATTAGTTGAAGCTGCACGAACAGCTGTCTTCACATCGTGGCAAGTGCTATCAAAGCTGCTGTAAATTTAAACTTGTGTGGGAACAAAGCCACAAAAGCAGCCTGTTTAAAGCTGCTGTGAACAGCTCTGGCGCGTCTTAAGTTAGGTTTGACATGGTTCTTTCTCGAATGATTATCATTTAATGTCTGTTTACACGGCTTAAACACTGATCTATTTCGTTCCATCTGTTGTATTCTATTCATGTGATTTGTATTTGTACTTCTCTTATCGTTCATTGCCGACACCCGTGTAACATAGCTGCCCACCCTGTCATAGTGAAAGCAAGATGTAAATATTACATTCATTTAGGATTTGTGTTAGTATATGTGCCAAATTGATGATATGTAGTTTAAGAATGGTGTTATTTATTCATGAAAGGTTGATTTTTTCCTTGCACTTTTTCAGTAGTTCTACATGTTTCAGTTTGCCCCTTATTATTTAGGTTGATTGAAACAGGGGAATGATTTGGTGGCTTGTTGAAAGCATAGTTAAGTTTAATATGTTGTTTTATAGAAAGCATAGTGAAGTTCGTAATTGGTAAATTCGGGGGATTTGAAAGCATATTGAAGTTTAATATGTTGTTTTATAATTGAAATAATATATCAGACAACTTCTTAAAAAAAAGGAATAAACAATATTTTAATTTGACAATAAAGAATTAGAGGGTTTAAATCCCTTTATTTTTAAATTTCCCAATACCATACATTTTAGAAATTTATATGTTTTGACAAAACTGTTAGATGTAATCTATATTATTTTGTTGGCAAATTCTTCTATGGATGTAAGGACCTATTTGTAAAATGAGTATATTTTCATTTTCAAAGTTCAAACAGTCGATCCGACCGTTTAACATTTTCTCCATACTACAATGTACTTGGAGGTCAAATTTTACATTTTTTTGAATTTTTTTACTATTTATTAAGATGGATACAAAATTCAATGGTCTGAATTTGACTAGTTTTGTAAAGTACTTAATAAATAGTAAAAAAATTCAGAAAAATGTAAAATTTGACCTCCAAGTACATTCTAATATGGAGATAATGTTGAACGGTCGGATCGACTGTTTGAACTTTGAAAATGAAAATATGTTCATTTTACAAATAGGTCCTTACATCCATAGAAGCATCCCTCTATTTTGTTTTATGCACATAACAAATTTATTACTTTTGAGTTTTATTTTTATATGAATCAATAAATTGAAAAATAAAAAATTTATCCATATCAATGTATTTTTCTAAGCTCTGGATACTGATAAAATTAAGTTAAAATATTATGATCTTTTATTTGTATAGATAAAATGATATAGATTTAATCTAAAGGTTATATTTTAATATTTGAGTTTTAAATTTTAATTTATTATTGTTTAGAAAATAGAGATATGATGGAGACAAAAAAATAAAGGCATTTGAACTCTCTTCAAAGAATTATTTAGCAATATTTATTTTGAAATAATATATCAGACTAGTTTATAAAGAATCATTTGTATTACTAGGATACTATTCCGAATTAAGCCCATGAAATATCTTTCCTGCAGGTGCCATTGCAGACGCTGTTGAATAGTTTTATTCAATCTTCCTTGAAATATTCATAGAACTAGGTGTTCCTGAGTTCACTAAACTTCTTTGTAAATTCAACTCTAAAAGCTATCGGATTAACATTAAATGACAAATTCAAACTGTTAAGATCTGTTACCTTACAAGTGATACATTATATGCAAAAAAAATCTAAACTTTCAATTAATTTAATTAAAAATCAAGTGGTTAAAATTAAAAGGTTTATAAATAAGTTTTAATACATTTATTTTTTGAACATTTTTTTATCATTTGACTCTATATAAAATTAATTCAAAACTTTAAACTTTTTGCATGTAGATGCATCACTCGCAAGTAATAGATTTTAACAGTTCAAATTCGTCATTTGAAGTTAATCCGACAGATTTTAGAATTAAATTCACAGAAAAGGTAGGAACTAACCTAGTTCTATTGCATATTCCGAAACAAGAATCTCATGCATAAGATATACGATGATTCTAATTTAATTCAATTTGATCAGGGTTCCACCGTGAGGCGGAAATCAAAAGCATATACTCTATCCACACTATTCAGATTAACATTTTTTTCGTACAATTCTCCCATACTAATCCAAACAACACTATTTTTGAATTATTTCTTTGACGACCCAAACACACCAAAGAAAACCAAAATATTCCAATAATTTGCAACATCCATTAAAACATCAAAATATACGATGCAAGGTTTCACTTTAATCAAATGCGAAATGAATACCATACGAAAAATAGGTTAAGGTTCTGATTTACTCCAGTGCAACAGTAAGAGCTGAACCACAAACAAGATACTTGAACTAAGTCCAATACTTCAGAGACCCATATCAGATTTCCTACTGATCACATGATCATATTATTTAACTTAAAAATAGAAACAACTGAGCTTGACATATCCTAAGAGAAAAAATAGAAAAAAAAAAAAAAGCAAAAGGAGAAACTGTACTGATAGTGCTGTAAGATGTCTCACTTAAAACTAAAACAAAGATATCTAAGCTCGAACCCTATGCTCAAAGGACTAAAGGCTAACTAACAATATATGCTTCTAGCATCATTTGACATTTAAACCAATAAAACCATGCAGAGAAAGATTATCAAGAGTTGTCAACTAACACAATCAATCATCGCTATCACCAAATATTTGGTTCTTGAGGTCATCAACTTTGGCAAACAGCTCATCCCTATTTTCCTACATAAAAAAAAATACACTAGAACTTTAAAAAAAGTAGCACAGATCTGGTAGATTTGTGTGTTGTACTAAGAACACACTCCATTATTAGAAATGATAG
The DNA here is from genome assembly GCA_025461045.1 of Carex parvula. Classification (NCBI taxonomy): domain Eukaryota; kingdom Viridiplantae; phylum Streptophyta; class Magnoliopsida; order Poales; family Cyperaceae; genus Carex; species Carex parvula. The sequence goes on along the minus strand of JAJGRW010000623.1, from coordinate 326,050 downwards.
AAAATTTCTGAAAAATAAAATTCAACTGGTATTTGTTGAGACAGCATTGCATGAAAAAGGGTATTGATATTGTTCCTTTTTTAATGTAAACTTTTTGATGGATTGAAACTTCAGTCAAATTTTATCAGTAGAGGTATCCTCTAGGCATACTATCTTTTTTTTTTTTACTTTCTAAAAGAATAGAAAAAAAAGTGAAGCCATAGTTCTAAAAATTCAGTTTTATATGTTCTGGAACAACAAACTAAACCCAAAATTTCAAACATTTCTTTAACAAATAAAACTCAATAACTTAATAGGGATATACAGGAAATTGGTAAAGGAACTTGCTACCCAATTAGTATCATAGAAAAAACTAAAAAGTGTGGCAACAAGTCAACAATTAAAATTTCATTTTTAAAGACCCGCCCAAACAAATAGTACCAAAATCAAGCCTTAATTATGTCTCTGGGAATTAATATAATAGTTTAACAGAATCACCTTGAAGATTAAATAGCGAACGCTGAACCAGACAGTGTAGCTGAGCCCAACTACTTCCAGCAACTTTGGAACCTACACATCCAATTTCAAAAATTGAAACTTGATGAAGTATTTGGTGAAATTATCCTGGAATAAAAAAATAAAGAAAGAAATTCACATACCAGAGGAATAGAATCAATAGCTGAAGTAATGGCTGAAGTTATCAACAAAGCTGCCAAAACACCAGACCCGTAAACAAGAATTTTATAAGTTGTGTCGGAGTCCAACTGCATAAAACAGAATCAAAACTCTGTTATTGAAACGAAATAAATATCGTCATAGAATAGTAGTCTGATATCTTAAGTCTGGAATGATACATTACTATGAAAATAATTATATACCACAGTTACTTTTTCAGTTCATATGGCTATGAGATGCGCAATGAAGGACATACAGTATTCATCAGCAAAGGGAAAACACACGGATATAAGAAAGAAATTTGATACGAGATTAATAGACATCTATCATTCAGAAAAATGTAGTGTGACGTATGATAAGTGATAAGTGGGTGTATTAGAGCAAGCAAAATATATATTTTTTTTAAAAAGAGACATTGATTGTAGTGAATACAAGGTATATATAAAATTAGAATGATAGTATAGAAGGGTTACAGTATAGCGTGTAAAAAATTGCTTTAGGGATTGTTGCGAGGTGTAAATTTGGATTTCAATTATAAAAAAAAAAAACAGGGGTACATAAAAAAAAGAAGAAGGAAATATGTCATCATAGAAGATAGCAAAAGGGGACAATGATTCATGAAAAAGAGCCTACTTAGGCTATAATAACAACTTGTTCATTATTTGCAAACTAATTATGTACACATTGTTAGACCACCAGGGGTATTATGAAGTAGCTACCTATTTTCTTATTTTGTTAGATTCAAACAAGTTGATTTGGTTACACAATAAGCAAGACTTAAATTGTAATTCCAAAATAATCAAAAACTCTGATTACTTTCTATTCCAGGATCTACAACAATGGATAAACATCTCAAATGAAGCAATCACAAATAATAACTAAGTTTTTTTTTCTTCAGGCCACTCACACTAGTGTCATTATTTATAGGCTTGTAGCCAAAAGTAATCATTAAGGCAGTCCATAAAGCATTTGGAGAACATTTTGAGGATTTTATTTTGAACACCAATCACCACAGTACATCAAATTAGAAATGCTGCTAATAGAAGCATAATTAGTTAATTACTGAGACAAAAACACAAACAGGCTGTGCACAAACCTTAACCCTCAGGTCCTCAAGCAGATCAAGAGGATTCCAGAAATCACTCCTCTCTTCTCCTTCATTCAGCTCCCAATCTTCCTTCAAATCCTCTTTGGATTTCACCCCACGACTTAAAACCAGCCCAACTCGATCCAGATCAAGCGATCTGCGCCAGAGAATAGAAGAATTTCTAAATCCTGAATCAATCAAAGAAAAACGAAAAGTCATCCCTATCACACACAAGCACGCATTCGCTCGCTCGCTCACTCACACAGTGTTCGAAACTAAGTAACAACGATATGTTTAGTGGAAATACCTCGATTGTAGGTGATGACGCATTGGCGGGAGATCGCCGGAGATCGGCGGTGGGGGATAGAAGAGAGCAAGGAACCCTCGAGACTGGAGAGCTCCATTTCTAGCTGGTGATCTCTCTTGGAGATTGGAGAGGAGTTGTAAGTTGGATTTAGTTTTCGGCTTATTGCGTCGACTGGGATGGAAATGGAACTCGTGGAATGTATAGCTTTCTTTCTAAAGAGAGTTTCATGGACAGGTGAAATGCGTGATCCACGCCGCTACGCCGTGTCCATAGGAGAAATTGGTTTTGGGCTTTTCGCTAATGTTATTGGGGCCTGTGGATAAATTGCTGATCCAAACCCGAATCATGACTCAAAAGTGAATTATTTTTAGAGGGATGCTTCTACGGATATAAGGACCTATTTGTAAAATGAAAATATTTTTATTTTCAAAGTTCAACTAATCGATTCGACCGTTCAACATTATCTCCATATTAAAATGTACTTGTGGTCAAATTTTACATTTTTTTGAATTTTTTACTATTTATTAAGTATTTTACAAAACTAGTCAAATTCAGACCATTGAATTTTCTACCTATCTTAATAAATAGTAAAAAATTCAAAAAAAATGTAAAATTTGACCCCAAGTACATTTTATATGGAGATAATGTTGAACGGTCGGATCGATTGTTTGAACTTTGAAAATGAAAATTTACAAATAGGTCCTTATGTCCATAGAAGAATTTGCCTTATTTTTATATCTTTAACATCAATATTTCTGAGTTCACAGTTCATTCTCTCTTTCTTTTTCTAAATTGACTTGTTAGGGGTGTGAAAATTTGAAGCTAATTCTTTTTTTTTCCTATTGTGAAAAAGAATTACATTTCGGGCTTGCATATTCCATTTTCTGTTTTTATTTTTGCTATTTAACTATTTTCGTCAATTTCAAATTTGATGGTTTTTAGTTATGATATTTTTCACAATAAATTTTAGTTTGGGCTGCTTATGTTGCTTGCATATATATGCTGGGAGGAGGGGCCAAATTTATGAATATTGAATTTCAAAACCCCATTCTCCTATATTTATTGAAAAATTGAAACAAAATATTGTCAAGTATATATTTTTGCTATTTAACTATTTTTTAATTTGAAATATTCATTTCTCAGTTTTAACTTTTATATATGCGACCTAACTGGCCGTCATTTTTATTAATACCCTAAAAAAAAGAAATAGCAAATATGTCCTCAATTTCAAATTTTTATTAAAAATACCCTGACCGCCCCACAGTGGGGCGGTCCACTATTCAAATCAAACCGCCCCATACGGGGGCGGTCTGCTGCCTACACCAAAGCGCTCTATACAGGGGCGGTCTGCTATAAAACATATATAAAAGTCACTTTTCTCTCTCCTACCCACTCAAAATTCATTCTAACTTAGCTGAAAGAGAAAGAGGAAGAAGAGGAAGAGAAAGACGATTTTTTGACGATTTCAGATAACAATAGTGGTAGATCTTCACAATTTTTTTTAATTTATTATTTTAATTTGTCTTTTTAATTTATTTTTTTAAACGAGAAAGATAAACAGTAACAATCGAGGTACGGAGAAAGAAAGCAACCGAAGTATTGCATTTTGTCTCATAAACAGAAGTGTCTCCTAACACTTGACACGAAAAGGTCATAATCTCCCCTTTGATGGTTTGACCTCATGTGATAAAGACCGCCAATTGACTCTCCAGAAAATTGGCTCCTCTAATATATATCTATTTACATGATATTCAGTGTTTCCTTCTGTGTAACAGGTTCTGATGGTATTTTTTATTTTTAAAAATTGAAAAAAAAATAATTTCTCGAAAACAACATTGGTTTTTTTTTTTCTCAAAATAAATAGATAGAATTGTTAAGTATTTTTTGTTTTTCGAAAATAATTTCACAATTTACCACATCAATGATCCTATTGGCTCCTCTCTAACAGAGCCCGGTTGAAAGAGAGAAAATCTAGATAAAGAAAAGGCCCATTGATTTCAGAGTCTCTGCTGGGACCGAATTAATATTTGAATTCTAATTATTTTGAAATTTTTGTGTCTAGACCAATAGTTCGGTTTCATCCTTTTTTTTTTAAGAAAAAAAATGATCAATCATTTTCCCAATAATTTAATTTTTTATTTCCAAAAACAAAAATCATGATTCTGTCATATATCGTTTCTGACTCGTTGCACAGAGAGCGAGAAAGAGATCTCATTATCCTTTCAACCTTAAAAAGGGTCAATGTTGGTGGGGTCCATGAGTCCATCTTGATGTTGAGAGTGTTGATGTACATTGACTTGAACAACAACGCAAACAATTTCAGAAAGATCCTTGCTATTCATGTGTACGCATAATTTGAAAAGAACCAACTACTTAAGTTCATAATTTGTCTTTACTGCTTGACTTGGCTTTGACTTTCGTCAGTTCTAATGAAACTGGACAAAAACCTTTTTAACAAAAATTTGAAAAGGAACCTACCTTTTCAAAAGTTGCAGAAATATTCCTAGATTGTTTGGATTTATTCAATAAGAGTACAAATACGGTATTCTTTATTTGAGGGATTAAGATGAACTTTGATAAAACTGAACTGTTTTCTATTAACTTTTCTGTTGAGGAAGCTCAGGATTTTGTTGACTTATTTAGATGTAAATTGTCAAATTTCCTTAATTTCAATTATCTTGGTGTTCCTCTAAATGATACTAAACTGGCTAATAAAGACTTGGGCCACTTATTGACAAAATTAGAAAGAAACTGCAAACTTGGAAAGGACGATTGTTGTCATTGGGGGGGGGGGGGGGGGGGGTGGATTACTCCCCTGAATGCAGTGTTATTAGCTGTCCCTCTCTACCAACTGTCCTTATATAAAATTCATGTAGGGGTGGTCAAAGAAATTGTTCAGATTCGGAGAAGATTTCTTAATTGGCAAGGTACGACAGAGAAAAATCATTATGCCTTGCTCAACTGGAAAAATATTTGCATAGCTAAACACTTAGGAGGTATGATATCCTAGATTTACAACAAATGAATGACGCATTACTTCTCAAATTGTGGTGGAAATTTCATGACCCTAATTACACGAATTTATGTAAAGTTGTCATCCAAATGTCACAAGCAAGTGGCATCCCTCCATCACCATTATGGTTAGATATCCAAACTATTCATGAGTTAGGCAAGGTTTGTGTCACTAGTACTCCTGAGATCACAGGTCAAGTTAGTTTCTGGAATGACATATGGTACCAAGAATGTGCTTTCAGTACCACTTTCTCCCAACTGTATCAAATTTGCACCTCTCCCAATATTACTGTTCAAGGGGTGATGGCATCTCAAGGTGAGGCAGTTTCATTCAGAAGGGAACTTACAGGCATTTTGTTGCAAGAATGGAATATTATCCTTGCTATCTTCAGTACTACAACCTTTACCCATGATGTAAACCATCTCTCATGGAGATGGGACTCCAAAGGAATCTTTACTGTCAAATCTATTTATAATTTTCTCAACTTTAGGGGAATTAAATACAATAAACCTTTGCTTCGGTGGAAATTACCGATTCCTCCTAAGATCAGATTTCATGTGGCTTATGAGCCACAACAAAATACTTACTAAGAGAAAATTGCAATCCAAAGGATGGAGAGGAGATCATTCATGTCATTTCTGTAGAGAGCATGAATTGAATAAGCATCTCTTCTTTGAATGCTTCTTTGCTAAACAATTGTGGTTTTGGATGAGCAAATGTCAGGACTTATTTGTTCAATGGCATTCTATGAATGATGTGCTAGAGTTTGCACTAATACTCCCCAAAACAAAATGATCAGCTTCTCTGTTGGTTGTTAGTGCAGTGATTTGGGAGATTTGGAGACAGAGAAATGATATTTGTTTTAATAACACTATTATTCATTCATGTAGAAATACCATATTGACTATTCTATCTTATATCCATTACTGGCTAGGTATGGTGTCAGAAGATGTCAAGAGTGAAGTGGAGAACTGGCTGCCAACTAATCTTGATGATATCCCTCTCTAGGTGGCTGATCCAGAAGATGTTCAAATGCTCCTGTGGGTTACTGATGACTCTGAGAAGTAACAGAAATGGCCTTTTTACTTTTTATTAAAAATTTAGTAGTTCCTCTCAGCCCTTGATGTGGCTTCGTTGCTTGTTTTTTTGCAGAACTTACCTTTCTTTCATATGCTTATGTTACTAGTGACAGTAAGGTTAACTTAGGGTGCATGTTGTGCACATATCCTTACTGTAGTATTTGTATTTTGGCTAAATTTATCTGTTGGTGGCATAAATTTATTTGCATGGAAAAAAAAAATTCAAAATTAGATGACAAGCTTTATCTTAGAAGAAAAAATAAATTATTTATTATCACCAACTACAATTTAGACAAACACCGGAAACCATATAATTCAAATATGACATTTAAGTTTCTCAATAACTCTTTCATAGATATGCATGTATCAAATTTAGTTCCATTTAAAAATAATTTGGTTATTCCATCAAATAGTTAATCAAAAAAGTTGAATATTAAACAGTTTAATTTTAAGGTCATGAACAGACCATAATTCAGGGCAAAAGGAAACAATTCTGGTAGTGGTAGTACCTAAGAGATCCTTATAATAAGAAGTAATATGAAGCTTGAAAATATGAGGATCATATACTGGAACACCATCAATTTCCAAAAAAAAGATTGAATTTTTAGTCTTCCTATGTGTGGCAGTACTATGGAAAAATTTAGTATTTAAATCACCCTCTAAAAACCATTTTAATTTGGCCCTTTGTTTCCAATACATTTCTTCCTCATGGTAGAGATGTTGAAGGGAGACATGGCAATCCTTAAGATGAGATGTATCACAAGAAGAAAGAGGAACAAGTTTCTGTTGTTTTTCCAAAGTATCTATTTGGTCAAGAAGTGAAAGTTCAGATCTCCTTTTTTCACCCTGAAGATTGGCATTCCATCCTTTTAACTTTTTTCTGAAAAACTGAAGTTTGAACTTCCAACTGTTACCAATATCTGAGGTAAGAGGGAAGGTAAGTCCACCAAGAAACAACTAAGTCAAAAAAACCATCTTGAGAGAGCCAGAGTTTATCAAATTTGAGTAGTCTAGGGGGATGTAAATCTAATGGAGCAGAATTAATTCAAAATTAAAGGGTTATGGTCTGAAAAAACTCTAGGTAGTGAGTGAACCACTGAGAAATTAAAATGGTAATACCAAGATGGTGCACAAAAAAATCTATCTAGTAATGCCTTAGATGAGGAGGTGGGTGATCTAGGAATTCGTATCCTCTGCATTTAATGAATTTTGACCATCCGATCTATTTTAAAATTCGTGCGGACTAGATCCGCATGAATATTGAAAATCCCCCTAAGTTATAGGCAGAAGCCGGATTGGCTCCGTTTAAAATCAGATGGTTTAGATTCATTAACTGAAAAGATTCTTTTTTTTAGTTAATGCAGAGTATACGCGTTCGGTGATCTAGACCATGTAAATTTTCTATCAAGGAGGGACAGTTCCTGCCAATCTAAAATCACCACAGACTAGACAAGCAACTGGACCAAAATTTGGGATATTCCGTAATTCAGAAAAAAAAAAAAAAAAAAAACAGGTCTGTTAATAGCTAAAACAGGACCATAAACACCATAAATAATAGTGAATAGCCATTCAAAATTATCATGTTTATTTTTGAGATGCACTGTAATAGAGAAATGCAGTACCCAACAGTTCAGAACACAATATTTGCTATCATCTATACCAAGGATTGATATTAGGGCTAAATGAGTTAAGGGTCCTGGACTGAAATGACTCCTTTAATTTTTGTCTCTTGAATACCCACAATATCTATATGATTATTAACTATAAATTCCCTTAAAATTCAGCGTTTATCAGGTAGCCCTAAACCTCTAGCATCCCAAAAATTAAGAGAAGAGGGGATGGCAGAACTTTTATTCTTACGAAGAATATTAGTAATAGATGACTCAAACCTTGATAACATCATTTGCACTCAGATTGCAGTTAATCTATACCGTAATCTTAGTATATGACAAAATAAACCAAAATAGAAAATATATACTAGGTCTCTTCAACAAGGTGAATTTTGATACAGATCATCAATAGGCAGGCTAGTTATTTGTACATTTTTATTTCACTGTGAATTTCCAGGCTAATTATTTGTTCATAGTGAATTTCCAGGCTTGTAAATTTTTGGGCCTCTAATAACAAGTTATTATATGCATCAAAAGTCAAGCATCTAAACCCTATACTGGATGTTTGATCTCGGTTATAAGAGAGAGAAAAAATGAGAGGCTGGGCCATGATTTACTTGGTATTTTTACTTAAGACTATAAGTAACTGGGCTGAACATACAAGAGTAAAGAAATGTGTATCATTTGAAAGCTGAACTAGGCTACTAAATACTAAATGAGAACCTTAATGTATTTTGAATTTCTTTGCCTATAGCAATGTGTTTTGAATGCTTTTGATGTAGGTGATCAAACAAAATGAAGACACAAATTAAGACTTATATTTATTTTTGACTTTCTGTTTTTGTTCTTTTTTCAATAAAATAATATTTTGATCAAATATTTTATAAAATTGTATTGAAAAAAATTGAAAGCAAGTAGGGCTATAGTCCTTCAAATGTTGGATAGAAGTACTTTTTATTGCCAATATGAACATTCAGGGTTTTAAATAGCTAGTTATTTCTGCACTGTAGCTTTTCGGACCTTAAAAGCTATAACACTGTCAGCTGTTTTTTTAGCATTTCTGTGATGACACGATAATCGCTATTTAGAACCTTGAAACATTGAAATATCATTATATTCCGATTCTAGATCCGTTTTGAATCCTAAAACTTCTATTAGATATGAATCAACTTATAAAGAATGGAACTCACCGCAAAAAAGAAAAAAAAAAATGTGCTAAGAGAAAAAGGATAAAAATAAATGGTCCATGGTGTTTCTCTGTTTACATCTGCATTAACATGTCATGAATTCTAATTGCTATGGAGCTGGATAATCGTTTGTGCTTATTTGTAATTTCAAACTCGCAATGATTTTCTCTTTTCAGGCTTGTGAAAGCTGGGCCTCTGACAAAAACTTGAATCATGTGCACCCGTGAGTCAAGCTATTATACATTTATACTAAATACCAGATGCTAATAAACCTGTAGTTAAAAAAGATGAGCTGTTGGGCCATGATTACTTGGTAGATTTATTTTACTTGACAAAGTTACTGGGCTGAGCAACTCATACCATACAAATGTGTAAAACTAAACGAATCTACTGAATGATATAATATTTACATGGCTCTACACAAGCTGAATTTAGTCGAATTGGACAAAACTTGAACTCGACAAATGAATATAACAAGTCGAACTAAATTGAGTCTGACAATCGCCAAACCAAGACAACTTGTTTGTGTTGTGAGCAATGCATATATGATATATCAAAGATTTTGCTGTTGTGAACCGCACATAGACCATCTACTGGTTGTTGTCTTTCTCTGTAGATTTACGCTGTGTCCCGAAACTTAGTCACCTTCTCGACTTTTAAGTGAAATAGTCGCAAAATAATTATACCTTTTTCTTATAACTAAGGAACAAGTCGACCTAGCATGAGCAATGTCGGAGCTACATTGAATCAGAGTAGGCAGTTACCTGCTCTTGGATTTTGAAAACTGAGTGTAGGTCTATGTATAATCGGACTATTGTTTGAAGAAAATTTTACCTACTAGCAGTTCACATTCTAAATTGATTAATTTATGGCAGTTTGCAATTCACAAGTTATGTCAGTCAATTTTTATGCTTATTCTTGATAATTCTAACTACGTCCTTGAGCATGAGTTGAGCAAATCTTGAACTCAAGCTTCATATTTCTATGGGGTGCTTCGAAGTTTCTTTGCCTAAATCTTGTCTTTCGAGTGCTTCTGAAGTGCTTTTGAAGTTCTCAAATTTAAGTCGAACCTACAACTTTGAGAATTTATTGTCGGCTATTGCTGGATGAAAATCTGCTTCTTTTTCAAAGAAAAAGGAGGACCCTCCTTTTAGAGAGAGGAAGAGAGAAAAAAGAGAAGGAGAGAGAGAAAACGAGAGAAACAGAGAGGAGGAGAGAGATAGAGAGAAGAGGATGACTCTCATTTTCTCCGGAAAAGAAGCAGATTTCAACTCGCTATTGCATTATATCAAATGTTAATCTTGGAGGGAGATTAATGAAATTTAGAGGCTAGTTAGTTTCTGAAAAGAAATATAAAACAAAAAGAAAACCAATATAATTACGTTGATTGCACATCGATTTAATTTTTTTTAGAACTGCGATAAACTGCTGAGAAAATGTATCCGTTGATATTTTTCTTCATTATTTAAATATTGTATGTGGTAATTTTATTCAATTTAAATTTGTTTGATTATCTAAAAATGTTCGAAATAAACTATTAAATTATGAATAATTCAATAAATTAACAAATAACTTCTGAATTAGGTCAATTCAATGCATTCAATATATAATGGACGACAGATTAATATTTTAATTTCCATTATTTCAAAATCTTTTACGGTCAATTTAAAAATATCTTTACCTCATATTATTTGCAGTCTTTCTATTGTTCTATTATATAATTAGTATAGTCGTTGCACTAGCTTCGTGTTATAGTGATAGAGGTGTATATGTAATTCGTATATATTTATTTGCATGTCAAACTAGTAATATTCAATTAATTGTCTTAAAAAATTAAAGTTGTGGGTTCAATAAATTTTAAATTATAATGGTGTATTATGAATTGAAAGTTTTTATTTGGTCAGATTGAATTGAAAACTTGGATAAAATCAGACTAGTCAGATCTACGTAGACCCCAAAATATTGGACTTGAAAAAAGTAATAATTGTTACTTGATCCGAGATGATAGCTACACAGTTTAATGGGAGAAAGTGGATTCTCTCCTCACCCAATTACTAAAAGAGAAACAATTGCTACTAAATATTTTTGTCATGAAAAACACTATTTATTGGCTGATTTAGATCCCCTCTTTATGATATTTTATATAGTACTATTGACTGTGTTTAGAACATGAGAACGGAGTAGGTCCGATGCCCATCGGACCTACTTTTAGGTTCAACGAGCATGATGACCGTCCGATCTAATTTAAGATTTGTGCGCACAAAAATTGAAACAAACACGCACGAAGTTTAAAGCATTCCGCACGAATCTTAAAAACAAATCGACAGTGATTACCCATCGAACCAGAGTAGGTCCGATAAGCATCGGACCTACTCTCAAGTGTTATAACACAAGCTCATATAGATAGAAAATACATTCACTTCCTCTCCATTTCCTTGTACACTTATATTAGAACAAATGAAACTTTCTCATAATATTTGTATTTTAAGAATTCAATAAAAATAATATAATTATTTCCAACATCCTCATCTTCTAAACATTCTCCATACATTTTGTCAAAATTTTCAATAATTAATAAGTGTTTATTTTAGTTTAAATTAGTGTGCATTTTAGCTTAAATTAATGTTTATTATATGGTTAAAAACATGTTTGTTGAGCAAAGTAAAATATTTAGACAGATGTCAACAGTAGTTTTAAGGTTAAATTAAAATAGATAGTATCCATCTCAATTTCAGTAAGTGTTCATCCTAGTAGAGTTAGATATTCATTTATTATAGCTGCATGATGAATTATTGCATAATTTTGAGGTAGGTGGAAAATCGCTTGAATGATTTTTAAATGGTGACACTTTGGTTGCAGTTATTTGGGTCAAATTCATTAATTCAATAATTGAGTTTTAGCGGAGATTTATCGGTTCCGATCGATTTTGCTTCTCCCTGAAAAAAATTTTCCCCCCTCTAAACATTTAATTTGTAATTCGAGTTAAATTTAGGGTTAAAATTGAAATAAATCTGTTGAATTTTTATTGGTAATAAGAATTATAAGTCAGAGCATTGGAAAGTATAAGTTAAAGCATTTTTTTTTGTTGAGTATCCAATTGGTTAATGAATTTAAACCCGATTAGATATTTAACCCGATTCGATATGTTTTTGCTCCTCTGAACGAAAATCCTAAATCCGCTCCTGTAAATACATAGCGATGAGAAAAAGACAAAAGGAAAGTAAAAAAACACCCTGAAATAGTGAAATCTGAAAAGTTATAAACAAAACAAATAATCAACCTTCCCACGGTGTGAAGCAGAAGCAGAAGCACATCAAAAAGAGAAAATTTAAAAAATGAAACAAAAAGATGAAACAGATTAATTGGAAGGTGCACCATGCACTGCACATGACATGGACTGACTCTGAGAGCGCCGTGGATGGCTCTGCACGGGGCCTCTTTTTTTATTTCTCTCCATATTTTGACCACCATCTCCTCACAGTCTAAACACACAATTTTTATTTCTAGAAATATTACAAATATTTTGTCAGAAGGGAGATAGATCATAATTTATTTCCGATTCTATAGAAAGAACCGAATTAATAATTCAGATCAATATTTGAAAGGAACCGAATTGTTGATTTCAGAGGCAAAGCCGAATTTCAAACTATGAGGATCAAACGTGAACAGAACCAATTATAAAATTTCATAATGCGAATGAGGATTAATTTCATAGTATCCATAGTCCTTTTGTACCTGTTCGGCAAGAACCTTCTTAAGCCTTCTTAAGGCTAAAGGAGCTTCATTTAGCTTCCTTAGCCGCTTAATTCTGCCGAACACTGGTTCTTAAGTGCGGATTAAGACAATCTCTTTTAGCCTTCTTTTGCCCTGATCTTAATCCCCTGCCCCTTCCTTAAGACACCTCCCCCATACTATTTTGTAAGTTGTAGAAGCAATGACTCATATAAAAGTAAAGACTGATATGACATGATGAAATTTCACATCTAAGAAAGATAATAGAGGTCATGTCGGTACGACAAAATAGGTCTCACCTTTAACTTCCTTTAGCTATCTTAATTCCTTGTCACTTTCTTTAGCTTACCGAACATTCTCTCCTTAGCGCGGATTAATATTTAATCTTTCATGTGTTGCTGAACAGCCCCTTTACTCTAAACTTTATAGAAATTTTGTTTGAGTACATAAATTTTGAAAAAAAAAAAAAAAAAATATGGGTCAATTGACCGTATTAAATACTAGTGGATCACCCCAAATTGATTTGATTTCTTTATGAGTTGATGTAGTTTTTCAAATTTGATTCTAGAAATTTGAAATTTAAAGAAATCGAAAACTTGTTTCGGTTCCTTTATGCATTAGTGTATGTTTCCCTCTTACAATGATGCTAAAAAAACTAAAACATTGCCGTCTCCTTCTTACATTGATGCTAAAGAAATCGAAGTAATGTTTCGATTTTTTTTAATTTTATAAGAAATCAAAGTAATTCTTCGATTTTTTTTTAAACTTCAAATTTCTTAGAGATGTGCGTGCGACTATGTAAAAATGTGTCAAGGAACCGATTAGATAAAAAAAATTCCTAACTATTTCCTTCTTGATAAATTTTTTAATATATTTCTAAAAATAAAAAATTCTGTCCTAACAGTCTAAACACTGCCGAGTGCCAAGGACCAGACTGTATAATAAATATAACTATATATAAAGTATGTGCTAGATGATTTAGGCATTGAATTTGAAGCAAGGAGGCTCATGCTGTGTCATGTGATCAGTGAGCTGTGCTCCATTGAGTTCGTTTAGACTGTACACGGTCTACTAGATTTTGCACTGCTCGGGACAAATATTTAACCAAAGAGCGCGGAGCTGGTCATCATTAGACCGACCTCACCTCTTTTTTTTTTATATTTTACCCGTGGTTCAAAATATTATGTGGCATCATTTGTATTAGAGGAGGGATCGGATGACATCTCTTTTTGGTGACATCCGAAGTTACCACATTTATTTTTTTCATTTTCAAAGTCCAAATCGTCGATCCAAACCGTTCAACATGATCTCCACAATAAAATGTACTTGCAGATCAAATTTTACATTTTTTTGAATTTTTTTACTATTTATTAAGTATTTTACAAAAAAACAGCCATACTTAGACCATTGAATTTTGTACCCATCTTAATAAATAGTAAAAAAATTCAAAAAAATATAAAATTTGATCTGCAAGTACATTTTATTTAGATAATCATGTTGAACGGTTTGGATCGACGATTTAGACTTTGAAAATGAAAAAAATGAATGTGGTAACTCGGATGTCACCAAAAAGAGGTGTCATCCGATCCCTCCTCTTTGTATTATATCAATTATGTTTTATGTATTCTTTCGTTTTTTTTTTATTATTGTAGAAGAGGACCGAAAAACATGCCTCATGGTAATGTTAGGCCGAAATTTTTATTAATGTCCTCCAAAAAAAAATAACAAATATGTCTTTTGTATTGAAATAATTTTAAAATTGATCTAACTGTCCCACTGAGGGGCGGTCAACTCTCAATACCAAACTGCCATTCAGTGGAGCGGTCAGCTCCAAACCAATATAAATTGTTAAGAATTAATATAAATTGTTAGAAATTGTTTATAAATACTTATTCAACATATTTAAAAAATTAAATGTTTATTTATAATTTGTTATAATCAAAACATTGTATGCAGATTTTAACCGCTATTAGAGGAGTCGCACACAACCTGGAGTGCATGGCGAAGACTGGTTGGAGAGCGATAAGATGTCAAATGCTGCAACACAGTGCACCAGTCGTGGAGGATGCTGGCTACAACAGGCACCTCATTGGCATGTTGCACTACAGTGGGGAGAACATCAACTGGCGTGAGATAAAGCTCACACCACGAGCTCCAGATCAACCACGAGTCGCTATCTACGATGATGAGATGCCGCCACCTCCTCCAAGTGATTATAAGTTAATACAAAGGTGCCATACACAATTTTTTTTTTTAATTTGTTCTTATTAAGTTAACTTCAATTCTGCAAAGGATAACTCAGGTTGGGCATTCCGCAACTGGGTGTTGAATAACAACGGATGGAACGCTTAGTACAACAAGTATGGAGTTCCGGTGCAGATTTTTGGCGATGTCAGTCAAGATTTTTATTATTTAATTAATTTACTAGTTATTTATATGTAGCAAAACTAACATTATTTACATGTAGGATGGAGTCCCTACCTGACAGGTCGATCCCAATTTTACTATGACTGACCTTATTGGGGATGATACCGAGTACGAGGTGCAGCACGACAACGAGGCGAGTGGGAGTGGGTCGTAGGCTGTAGATGTCTTTGCCTCTGCTTTATTTGGCACACCTCCTCCGGCCACGTATCCTTCTACCTAGGAGGTTGATCCATGGGAGTGTTGTACACAGTCGGTGATCCAGGAGGAGCTTCAATGGGTCCGCTGTTAAACCAAAAAGGTATAGTACAAAGTTTCGGTACAGCAAGCTGTACCTTTTAACCTTAAATACACTCTTGGTTCAGATTGCAAGTATACAATCCTAGCACGTAGTATATTATCGGGTATCGATCACAGGGACGGTTGGAACAAATTGGATTCTACTTAAATTATATAAAAATCCTAGAAGTATACAAAAGGTTGGTTTTTGGTATGTTTAAAGTCCTAAAGTTCAATGATAGTACTTGAAATAGCAAAGTAAATTTTGATTTGGTTTTATATGAATAAAAAGGGGTTCCTAGGGTTTTAGACTTCGTCTCAGCTTTGCCTCAAGTGCCCGGTCCGTGCACTCTCATGCACGGGCCGTGTGTAATGTGCACGGGCCGTGTACTTTCATACACGGTCCGTGTGGCCCTCGAGTTGATACAGCAGCTATTGGTTTCTGGATTGAATTCCTGTGCAAAGTTATTTTGGTCGTACCTAAGTCAATACTCCTCAACTCTCGTTTATTGGCTTAATTGCTTGGTACGAAACACAATTTATACCTTCTTAGGGTTCTTAAACTTCAACTCTCGTTTATTGGTTTAATTATCCTAAGTTATTCGTTGGTTTACTAAAGATAACCTCGATCTCTCGATACGAGGAAAACTTCGCCTTTCGGCTACCGCTTGGTTTCACCTCTTGGTTCACAAACCTATCTCAAATACTTAGATTGGTCGAAAGAACATCAAAGCCTTGGAATACCATCTAGATGTGGCCATACATCTAACGATAAACTAATCAATTCAAACAAGTTCATCTAAGCAATAAAATACTACACAACAAACAAGCACAAGATCCAATACAAATTCCAATAACTAGCAAATAAAACAAAGCATTCGACTACATCTTAACCCAAGAAACTAAAGAGTTTAGCCTAACATAGCAAAACAGAAAATAAAACAAGAAATAAATGAGAAGTTCATGACAAAACTCGAAGATTCAAGAAGAGACGTCGCAAATCTCTCGATTTCCTCCGTTTTCTCCTTCTCCAAGTTCAGCCGTCGCTTCTATCCTCTAGGTCTTCCTCTCAGATCCAGAATGAGCCTTCTTGGAGAGAAATCCCGCCTTTTAAAGCCTTCCATTCGCGACCTCTCCAGCTGGCCTCTGTTTCCAATTCTGGATTCTGTTTCAAGAAATGCCGTGTACGGTCCGCACACAAAAGTGCACGGACCGTGTGCCTGTGTTCTGATGAATGGGAGATGCGTATCTTCAGTCAATGGTTGGGCGAGGGGTGTACGGTCCGTATGCAAGGGTGCACAGACCGTGTATTATCCTTCAGATTCCAGATCTTTCCTCTTTTTCGCCCGTTTCCTGCAACAAAGAAAGAGAGAGCAGCAGTACCACATCCTATAGATATTCAATGAAATACACGCATTTTTATGGGTTTTAGACACAGGTTTTAATGCAAAGTTCGGTCGGAATGTAGACAAAATAACGAGATATCAAATCCCCCCAAGCTGAAATCTTGCTTGTCCTCGAGCAGAAAATCCCAACTTAGGTATCGGGCTGGTTTTTCCTAAATGCAAATTAAGTTCCTAAATGCGAAAACGAAAAATTTGCATGATCTTGCTTTTGTTAGGAACTCGAGAATCCTTTTGGGAGATTTGGACTTTCCTTGATTGGTTTTGATTCACCCCACAACTTAACTAATGAACTTCATGTTTCGAGATGCCTTAATATTTGCAAAAGCTAGTTACTTGAATTTATCAATATTTCATTACTTTACTGAAATTATGCTCTCGTGTGAGGTGATTTTTTTTTTTTTTTTTTTCAAACCCCCCCAAGCTTGGAACAAGCTTAGGTCAGAAAGTCGCGGATTTCGTGTTTTGATGTATGCAAAACTTCTTTTTAAGTTTGGGAGACGAGCTCAAAGGCGCCCAATAGGACTTATTGCCAGTACTCTTATGTTCTCCATCTTTTTCATTTATTTTCATCACTTTTTTGTTTTTGTTTTCTATTTTTCGCATACACCATGAATACACACATCCAATGGTATTTACTCATACCAATGAATATCCAATCTTTCTTTCTTTCCCCATTTCCCTATTTGGAAGGCACAATTCAGTTTAAAAATGGTTTTCTCAGTACAATTCAATTTTTCATTTTTTTTAAATTCTCAAAGCATCTCATCCTATGCTATTATTTGGTCAACTATGGGGTTCTTTCCAACTTTTCAAGGTAAGCCAAATGCCCAAAATTTTTCACACAAGTCCCTAATTCTAGCAATCACACAAATTTATCGTCTAAAAATGCAAAAAAGTAAACATGTCCTAAATGCAAAGTAATCCTAAATGCAAAGTTCTCCCCCCCAAGCTTAGTCCGAGCATTGTCCTCAATGCTTCAAGATAGATAGAAAGAGAAATGTAAAGCTAGGGGAAAAGAAAACAAACCTGATCAGGGGTCGGGGCGCCAACGGCGCAGCTCAGCCTCAATCTCCGTGAGTCGCTCATCCTGCTGGCGGTGGATGTCCATCTGTTGTAGCTGAGTGGCTCTCATATCAGCCATGAGACGGTACAAGTCCTGAATGGTGGGGTCGGTGGGGTGTGTAGCAGCAGAGGAAGAGGCATGCATATGCTGGGAGAAGTCGGGAGCATCATGCATAGTCGCGTCAGCAAAAGGAGGTGGGTGTGGTGGTGGCTGAGCCTGTCGTGGTCCGGTGTAGAGCCAAGTGCTCGTGTCTGTGAAGGAGAGTGGTGCGTCGAGTGGGAGACGGTGCTGAGTACCATCCGGCATGCGCCAGTAGTGTCTATCGCTGTGGCCGGCAGCACCTTTCTTGGTCTTGATGAACTGGATCATAGCGAATGCCTCTAAATCTAGACTGGTGGGACCTTTGCATAGGTCATCGCCTTCAATGCGTAACCCAAGTCGATGGGCGATGTAAGTGATGTAAGCACCGCATGAGACTACTCCCCCTATCTTTCTTGACTGCTGGATGGCCAGCCAGCGCCTAATCATGAGAATCATAAAGTCGGGACGTACCAGGTCATTATCAGGGCGGAGCATGTTGTCCAGCATGATGAGATCGTCATTGTTGGCGCGGGCGACCGTCTCGCCACGCGCATAGATGGTATGAGCGAGCGCGCGCTGAAGGCAACGAAGGACTGGATGAGTGATTCTGTGGCCTTTGTAGTCCTTGTTGTTCGTCTCTGGTCGTGTCATGCCGGTTATTAGGTTCCAGAAGTGGTCTTTTGTCATGTGGTGGCGAAAATAGACTTGGTCAGTCTCTGGCTCGGGATGGAAACCGAACCAAGCGCGCAATGTTGGAAGCCAGATATGGTGAGTCTCATTACACATACGGAATTTAATGTAGGACTGACCTTCATTGTCCGTCTTGAGCTCGAGGGATGAGAGGAACTCTTGTGTTAGCTTCCTGTAAGAGTCTGCCTCAATGTCCCAGAAAGTCTGTGTGATGCCTATCCTCTCAGTGAGCCGGAGGAACTGATCTGCATTTGTTTGACCCTAAAAAGTTGCTACTTAAAAATTTAATGTAACGAGTAGCTGTCTTCTAATTAAAAAAAAAAAATGTCAAAATCACACATAGATCTCTAAAGGGAATTGAGTGCGACATGTTAAAATTATTGGTGGCATTCTACGCATGAAACCAGGAATTTCAATGTGTGGTATGGTCAAAATTACAAAGGGAATAATTTCCTACAATTCAAACAAGGCATAGATAACATTCTGGGTGCAAAATCATGGCAACACCTAGCAAAACTATGCTTCAAGCTACTCTGGGTACAAATGGGAGCCTCACAACAGAAGTAAAGAATGGGGCCCGCGGGTCATAGACTCATAACTATTTCACTTAAAACCTGGACTTGGATAGACCCTGTGCACAAGATTCAAGCCATATGCGCCGGATTGACAGCCGCATGGTTCGTGTGCACCGAGACTACCCAAAAGCGACTACGTTTCGCTGGTTTTAAAATGAAGAGCATTTGACCCCTTTAAGCGCCGTGCGCTCGGTGCTTCATGCACCATGCCATATCCTTTTACACGGCTCATGAACTCTGGGCTCAGCCGAATAGAACAACATATTTAAAAGAAAAGGGAGTATGACATACGGGTCCCACTTACCAGACCTCTCTTCCTTCTCCGTTCTTCCTTTCAAACCCGATAATGGAGATAGAAATTCGCCAAAATGAAGTAGAGCCCAACTCAAAGCTATTATCCTGTAGCCACGAAGGCTTTCATTCTCTCCCTTTGGTCAAGGCTATGAGCTTGAAGCACTATCGGTGAAGCCCAATCGCACCCGAAAGGGAAAAGAAATTAAAAATGGGAACAAGTGATTGGAGCCAGAATAAACTTTGAGATTTGGCAGGCTTTTGCTAAAGGTCCATACGATCATGTATACAATGCTAAATAAAGTTGGGGAAGGCCAATTTGGTAGGTGCCATGAACCCGAACCATGTCAGACCCGATTAATGGCAATACGGCATGACCAGCTGCCTAGGTGATAAATTGGACCTGGGCACATGTTAAAGGGGTAACAACGATACCCTCTGTCATTCCCTCGTGCTTGGAAGTATTGTAATTAAGAAGGGGACAAATTGAACCCGGTATACCACCGGTATAGCACACCACGTGCCCTATAGCTGTTAAGATGCTCTCGGGTCCCCAGGACACGTGTTATTTAGTCTCTGGATGAAGACAAGAATGGAAGGATCTCTTCCAGAGGTCCAGGGACACGTAAATCAAGCAGTGCCATATATGGCCGGTTAATCAAGGGCTGAGATGCTGTGTGTGATGACCAAGATCAATCTGAAGGCTCATAATCACCCAAACAAAGATTAATAACATGTAAAGGAGTAATTGGATGATCATTGCCAGGTATGCACACAAGGAAGCTGAAATCAATCAAGACCATACATCAAACAGCTGGTGTGCATGATGAAAGCCACATCAGCTGAACCCTAAACCCTAGGCCCTTGCTGCCTTATATAAGGCACCTAAGATGAACATCAAAGACATACATCTTCTTCTCCAGAAACTTCTGTGCTAGAATCAAACCAAAGAGAAACCACCATTTTCATAGAATTTTAGGTTTTAGGGCTTCAAAGTTTCAAGTTTTTGAAAAGGTAATTAATTACCTGAAGAAATGTAAGCTCAAGATGAGCCATGGTCTGTATATATGTGATTTTATTCGAAATAAAAGGGCTTTTGTTTAAAGACTTTCTTGTTTGTTCTTTGTTTGATCTTGTTTTCATCTTCTATCTCCTTTTCTTTTTTTTTTTCTCAAAACCATGGATGTGAGAGCTATACAATTTCTAGTTCATCTTAAGACAAAAGAAATATATAGCTTGATGATCAACAAAAAAATGTGTGTTTCATCTCTCCCTTTGTATTTTTCCCTTTTTAAAACAAAGAAAAATATATATATATAAATGTACAAGGTAAAAATATGTTTATTTGCATCTTCTTTGTATTTTGGTAATTCTCATGAAAATAAATATAAAAAAATATCGAAATATAATATTTTCTTTCTTGTTTTTTTTTCTTTTTTATTCTCTACCTCCTCTTTCTTTTTATTCTTTCCTTTTGTTCTTCTTTTCTTTATTTTATATTACAAAAGAAAATGACAAAATACATAATCACATAAATATAAATAATGTAAGTGATATTTTTATATTATAAGAAATATAAAAGGAAGAGGTATCAAAGTTGATGTTTAGCTACATCCTTTGAATATCAATTTCTAATATAATTCTTTTAATATAAAAATTAAATTAAAAGTGCATAATAAATCGAAAAAGAGAATGTGAATTACTTGGCATCTCCTTAATGGTGCCATTTTGAACTTTTAATGGACTTTAATGCATAAAAGAGGAGTAAAAGGAGTAATATGTGAAGAATGGATGTTTTACTACATCTTCTTCCATATTATGAATTTTATTACTCTTAAAAGGACCTAAATGCATAATTTTTAGAAGGAGAGGGCAAGTGAGAAGAGGGAAATTCCAAATCCCTATGACATGATGCTCAAAGACCCTTTTTCATAAATATGCAAATGACCAAGGACCCATATGCATAAATTTATTGCTAGCAAATGACATATGTGATGCTAGCACCCTTTTTATTCTTCCTTGATGTAACCTTTTTTTCATAGCATTTTTGAACAAAATACCATGATCAATGAAGTAGCACAAGTACAGAAAATTGCCCAAATGACCTGCTGGTATAAATCAGCCAGTGCAGGCTGATCAAGAAACCAAATCAAAAATCTGTTTGAATAGGAAGATAGAGGACACAAAAACAATCAATTTAGACCCAAACTTTGCACCTTTCTGATTTTTCTACTATTTTCTAGCCATTTTCAAAGTTGGACGTCAGAAAATAATAAAACTGCAGCATGTACATTTGCATTTACACCCCTCTGTCTTTTTGCTTACCTTAAAAATAGAAATAAAAATCATAAAAATCCCAAATTTCATACAATCATGCCTGAGATGTGGTGCTACAAGAATATCATGAAATCATGCATGTCACTTAAAAGAATTCATGAGAAATTCATGTTTCTTCTCCAGACCCGAAACCCATTAATGGAGTTCATGCCCAAATCGGATGCATACCTAATAACAGTCCCTCTTAAGCTTAATACCTCTCCAAATCTCCCAAACATGCTCAAACTACATCAATTCAACCCCAGAGATACTCATCAAATCAAAACACCCTATGCCGGTACCAATCCGATACCAACCAAGAAACCAAAATCTAGAAAGCACCTAGTTTTCGACGAAATCAGAAATTGAAGGTACTAAAAGCTTCCTCATGTTCAAACAATGCTGAATGACCAATCAATTGAAGAATAAAGCAAAGAAATCAGCGAAATTCGATAAAAAAACCCAACCGGCATCGAGAATTTCGACTCGGCCGTACCACCACTACCGGTCGCCTACGGCCGCCGACGGTGCAACCATCGTGCTCTCCTTTCCGGGGCGATCTCAGTGTTGCTACCCCCGAGCATTGCCGTGGCCTGGATCACGCCGGAGCTACGTCGGAGCCAAACCCTAGACTCGGGTTTCAAACCCCAGTTCATATCAAGCCAACACGACTTTTAAAGTCTCGAGAGCTGTTTGATCTAGCGCCAAAACATAAAGTTTGAATTAGAAATCCAAATCTTGATGCAAGGAGGAGATCTAGGGACTTGATGAAAGGAAACCTGTCAGAGGGACCCGCACGTCGGAATAAACCGAAACCCGAATAAATTCCGAAACCTCTGCACGAATCTTAAAGCTCATCTCGAAATCCATAACCCAAATCCTTTGACTAGCACATATCCTGAAGCACTATGAGCCTTCTGCACATATCCTGAAGCCCCAAACACTGATCTCAAAGCCCAACTCATAATCTCAAAGCCCAAAAATAATAAAAAGAAGGGAGTTTTTACAAAGAGGTCCCTCTGATAAAACTTCTTCACAGCGCAGTCCTTAGATATTTGCAAATAGGCCCCTGTCTGCCTAAAATTCCTTCAAATGAGCCCCTGGGGAACCCAATTTTCACTCTACACCTTGCTAAAAACCCAAATCACAAACCTCAGCCTTTCCCTCTTTGCAAATAGGCCCTTGGAAAGTTTTGAACTTCACAAATAAGCCCTTTTTGACCATAATTTCCTCATTTCAAACTCAAATCAACTCAAACTAGTTTCAAATGAACCCAAATCAAATCCCTCACATTTCTAGATAAAGGTCAAGCATAATTAGGCACCACATAACATGTCAAATGACCAAAATGCCCTTTTCTCCACTTTTCTTCATGTTTAAATTATTTCCTTTTAAATGAAATATAAAATGGAGTACAAATACATTTTTTCAAATACAAATAGATTTCTAAAATAAATAAAAAGGCATAATAAATGTATTTTTATACTCATTGCATCTCATGCACACATGTTTAATTAAAAATATTCAAGAACAATGATGATCAAACAAAAAGACTAAGGACATGAGTTTCCCTTTTCCCTTTTGGCCCCTTTATTCAATTCACAGTAAATAGGCTTCAAATCCTGGAATGAACGAGGTATTCAGTATGGCTTGGAAGGGTCATCTGATGTAATTAACAGCGGGGGCTCGCGCCCGCTGGGAGTTAAACGTCCCCACAATCATTAAACTCTCTCGATGGACTGATTGTGAATCGTAGGTCAGTCGAGGGTGAACCGGAAGGAATAGCAGAAAGAAGGAAATGAATGTTTCAAGTTCGATGTTCCTCAACTAATCGAGAGCATTGAACCATGAGACATTTAAATACGCATGCACACACCTTCCATACCAGCTGTGCAACTTTCTGCGCCCTACAGCTACCCCTAAGCTTTTGAGTGCGTCGATGTCAATCCGGCGAGTATTTTCGTACTTCTTTCGCCGGAGTATTTTGAGAGAAGCCAACATTCGACGGGTGGGAATTTGAAAGAAAATTGCTTCATATTGTTCAGCAGAATCAGTGTACTCACCAGAGGAGTGGTCGGAACTGTCACTGTCGTATCGTCTGGCTCAGGTGATGGTGGAGGTGTTGGTGTGCGCGGCCTGTCGTGGGCTCTCTTCGTGCGGCGTTCGCGGTTCATGGCTGCTGTCTCTGTTGGTGTTTTGCACGGACCGTGTAGTGAAGTGTACGGGTCGTGTGGAAAGATCCACGGGACGTGTGAGTCGATGCACGGACCGTGTGAGGTTAGGTTTTCGCGAAGTGGCGGCTGCGGTGGAGATCTTCGGTCAGGAGAAAGATGGAGGGTTGCTGGCTCGTGGAGAGTGGTGGTTCGGCCTTGGATAGGTGGCGGTTGAGAGATCGGAGAGAGGGAGATGGACGGCGACTGCGGCAGAGAGATGAGAGTTGGTGGTGACGGCGGCTGCGCGGGAGAGGTGAATGAGGCAGAGAGAGGGGTGGAGAACTTGATCCGTATCAATGGAGAACTTGATCCGTATCAATGGAGTTTTGAGAAAAGTGGAGATAGATGGAGGAGAGAGGGGAATGAGGCAGAGAGAGGGGGCGGGTGCTGCTTTGAGAAGATAAGAAATGGAGAGGATGAAATAAAAGGAAAGGGTGAGATAACGTACGCGTAAAGAGCGTGATCTTTCCTCTGCCTCGGTTTGCGTGCATGACTATGTGCGGACCGTGTACTCCTCTTCTCTGACCAATTTCCTGTGCGGACCGTGTACAGTTATGTGCGACCCGTGTGCTTTGATGAGTTCTGTATTTCTCCAACCTGATCTTTCTAAGTTCAAAACAAGAAAAAGTACATGCAAATGAACAAATTAAAAATATGCAGAAAACTGAAAAGAAATGAAGCTATTTTAAAGTGCAAATGAAATAAAAATAAAAATAAAAAGGCTTGGGTTGCCTCCCAAGAAGCGCTTGTTTTAGGTCTCGAGCTTGATCACCTGTCTCTAAGTCTCGGCAGTAGCGGGGTCAGAAAGGTTCTGAACAAACCGCTCATTTTGTGAGTGATCAGCGATGTAGTGCTTGAGACGCTGACCATTGACCTTGAAGGTCCCGCATTCTTCATTCCCAATTTCAATTGCACCGAAAGGATACACCTTCTTCACCTTGACTGGGCCGTACCATCTAGACTTGAGTTTACCTGGAAAAAGCCTTAATCTAGAATTAAATAAGAGTACAAGATCTCCTTCCCTGAATTCGCGAGGCGCGATGCGCTCGTCATGAACTCGCTTGGTCCTCTCTTTGTAGATCCTTGCATTCTCGTAGGCGTGTAGGCGCATCTCCTCCAATTCGTGCAAGTCAAGGATGCGCTTCTCCCCAGCTGCTAGCATGTCCATGTTGATTGCTCGTGTGGCCCAAAATGCCTTGTGTTCAATCTCCACCGGCAAGTGACACGGCTTTCCGTATACCAGTTTGTAGGGGCTCATGCCAATCGGTGTTTTGAAGGCAGTTCGGTAAGCCCATAGTGCATCGCTCAACTTCGATGCCCAATCCTTCCTTGTTCTTGCAACAGTCTTCTCCAAGATAGACTTGATCTCCCTGTTAGAAATCTCAGCTTGACCATTAGTTTGAGGGTGATAAGAGGTAGATACCTTATGTGTGACCCCATGTCGGCTCAGAAGACTGTCGAATTGTCGATTGATGAAGTGCTTGCCTCCGTCACTGATAACGGCTCGAGGCACTCCAAAGCGAGGAAAAATGATTTCTGTGAATAGCCGCTTCACTGCATTTGAATCGGCCTTGTGACACGCCACAGCTTCAACCCATTTGGACACGTAGTCCACTGCTACCAAGATATACTCATACCCGCGAGATGACGGGAACGGTCCCATAAAATCAATGCCCCAGACATCAAAGATCTCCACCTCAAGAATGGAGTTAAGAGGCATCTCACTCCGCTTGGTTAAGTTGCCGGTCCTCTGACATTGATCACAAGCTAAAACAAAAGATCTTGCATCTTTAAAAAGAGAGGGCCAATAAAAACCAGATTGTAATACCTTAGCGGCTGTCTTGGAGAACGAGGCATGTCCTCCGTAAGCGGATGAGTGGCAGTGTGCCAGAATGGAACGCGTCTCTTCATGCGGGACACAGCGTCGGAATATGCTATCGACTCCAACTTTGAAAAGGAAAGGTTCCTCCCAAAAGTAGTACTTGGCATCTGTTTTGAACTTTTTCCTCTGCTGGTAAGTCATTGTGGCAGGCAACACCCCAGAGGCAAGATAGTTCGCGAAATCTGCGTACCAAGGAGTTGTCTGGATGGAGAGTACACGGTCCGTGTATGGATATGTGCTGGTCGTGTGTCGAGGTGCACAAACCGTGTGATTATCTATGCGGACCGCATGCTGGGCGTCTAGAGAGCAGATGGATAGGAGTTGTTCGTCGGGAAATGATTCATTGATTGGCAGGTTGACATTGCCTTCGTCTTCCCAGCGAAGTCGGGATAGATGGTCTGCCACTGAGTTTTCGATTCCCTTCTTGTCTCTAATTTCAAGATCGAACTCCTGCAAAAGAAGAATCCATCTAATCAATCTGGGTTTCGCGTCTTTCTTACTCAAAAGATACCTGAGTGCGGCATGGTCCGTGTAGACTATGATTCTTGAGCCGACCAAGTATGATCTGAACTTGTCGAGGGCAAACACAATGGCGAGTAGCTCTTTCTCCGTTGTTGTGTAGTTCATCTGGGCGGGGTCTAGCACCTTGCTAGCATAGTAAATGGCGAACGGCTTCTTGTCCTTCCTCTGCCCAAGAACTGCCCCAACTGCATAGTCGCTCGCATCGCACATGAGCTCGAATGGTAAGGACCAGTCGGGTGGCTGTAAGATAGGTGCTGAGATGAGCGCTTCTTTTAAACTGCAAAAAGACTTGACACAATCATCTGTAAAAACAAAGTCAGAATCTTTAATAAGTAAATTGGTCAATGGCTTTGCTATCTTCGAGAAGTCTTTGATGAAGCGGCGGTAGAATCCCGCGTGGCCTAGAAAGCTTCGAACTCCCTTCACATTTGTTGGGATGTCGAGCTTCTCTATCACCTCAATCTTTGCCTTGTCCACTTCGATCCCTTTTGAAGTGACAACATGTCCCAGTACAACACCTTCTTGGACCATGAAGTGGCATTTCTCCCAATTGAGAATAAGATTCACTTCTTCGCACCTCTGCAAAATCTTACACAAGTTAGATAAACATGAATCAAAGGTAGTACCATATACAGAAAAGTCATCCATAAAAATCTCGACCTCTTTTTCAATGAAATCAGAAAAAATAGCCATCATGGCTCTTTGAAAGGTTGCTGGTGCATTACATAGACCAAAGGGCATCCTACGGTATGCATAGGTACCATATGGGCATGTAAAGGTAGTCATTTCTTGGTCCTGTGGATGGATGGGAATTTGGAAAAAACCAGAATAACCATCGAGATAACAAAAGTAAGAGTGATTTGCAAGCCTTTCAAGGAGTTGGTCAACAAAGGGCAATGGAAAGTGATCCTTGCGTGTGGCTGTATTGAGCTTCCGGTAGTCTATGCACATCCTCCAACCAGTCACAACTCGCGTCTGGATCAGCTCATCCTTGTCATTCTTCACTACCGTCGCCCCTCCTTTCTTTGGCACCACGTGGACAGGGCTCACCCATTTGCTGTCAGAAATAGGGTAGATAATACCTGCTTCAAGAAGTTTTAAAATTTCCTTTTTTACTACCTCTTTTAGATTGGGGTTGAGCCGTCTTTGGTGCTCCACAGATGGCTTGTGATCATCTTCCAGCAAGATTCTGTGTGTGCAAATCTTCGGGTCGATTCCTTTCAAGTCCTTGATTGAGTATCCGATCGCGCCTTTGTGAATTTTTAATTTCTCCAATAGCTTGGCGGTCTGATCGTGATTTAAACCTGCATTTACAATCACAGGACAAGACTTGTCTGGGCCTAAGAACTCATACCTGAGATTAGCTGGAAGGGGCTTGAGTTCAGGAGCGGGTTGCTCTGTCAGGGCAGGTGCACGGTCCGTGTGAGAAGTGTGCGGTCCGTGTACTGCATCTGCATCCGTGTGGGCATTGTCCGCCCCGTGTGCCTCAGTCTCCAGCTTCTCTGAATCAGGTGCACGGTCCGTGTGATAAGTGTGCGGACCGTGTGTAGGTTCCTCCAGATTGTCAAATGTTGCTTCCGCTGCACAAATTGACTCCAACTCGCTTGTTTCAACCTGCAATTCAGATAAAAATTCATTGTGGTACCTTAGCGAGTTGTTGAATTGCTCCAGAAAGTTCTCTTCCGCCAATTCGGTTAAACACTCTTCGATTGCATCGATCCTAAAACAAGATTCTTGAGAAGGATATTTCATTGCTCGATCGATTTGGAAGCTGACTTTCTCATTCCCGATGTTGAGTGTGAGAGTCCCTTTGTGCACATCAATGATTGCACCAGCCGTTCTCAGAAAAGGTCGTCCCAAAATGATAGGGACTTCTTTGTCTTCTTCCATCTCCATGACAACAAAATCGGCTGGAACATAGAATTTACCAACCTGAACTGGCACGTCTTCCACTATGCCGAGTGGAAGTCTAACTGAAGAATCCGCCAGTTGCAGGGTCATTGGTGTGGACTTGAGCTCGCCTTCACCCATTCGTTCATAAATTGTGCGTGGCATGAGACTCACGCTAGCCCCCAAATCACATAGGGCCTTCTTGATCGTGGCTTTTCCGATTGTGCAAGGAATGGAGAATTTGCCAGGGTCCTCTAGTTTTGGCGGGAGCTCATTTCTCAAAATTGCACTGCACTGTTCCGTGAGTTTCACCGTCTCACGTCCCCCCAAGCTTCGCTTGTTGGAGAGGATGTCCTTAAGAAATTTCGCATAGGTTGGCATTTGGGTCAAGGCATCGGTGAATGGAATGGTGATATGCAATTGTTTGATAACTTCAACGAATTTGGAGAATTGTTCGTTGAGTCTGGTCTCAGCTAATCTCTGAGGGAAAGGAACAGGCGGCCGATAGGGCGGCGGTTTCTCGGGTCCTTTACCTTTCTGTCTGCCAGAATCATCCTGCACGGGCTGTGTACTATCTGTGCGGTCCGTGTGCACAGTAGTTTCAGTGGGTTGTGCGGTCCGTGTACTGTCGGATGGTGGTGAAACAATCTCTTCAGCTGGTGGGGTCCGCACGGTCCGTGTAACTACTGCACGGTCCGTGTACTTGGCAACTGGTGGGTCAGTGGGCATGGCTGGTCCTTGATAACTGGTCCCGCTTCGCAATGTAAGCGCCTTAGCCTCTGCTCTCGGGTTCACCTCTGGTTGGCTGGGAAGCTTACCAGGTTGTGGTTGGCTTGAAGAGCTTTGCCCAAACTGTGCCTCCATCATCTTGGTGTTTAGAGCAGCCATACCTGCCAACTGAGCATTCATCGCTTGCATCTGCTCGAACATCATTTGGTTCATCTTCCCTTGCTCGTGCATGAAGTCGCTCACAGCGGGAGCAACATACGGCTTGGGTGGAACAGAATGAGGTGGGCGGTTGTTCGAGTTGTTGAAGTTGGCATTGTGATAGAAGTTGCGGTTGTTGTTGTTGTTACTGCTCGAAGAATTGTTGAAAGGGGGAGGGGTGTTGAAAGAATTGTTGTTGTAAGAGGGGTTCTGCTTCCATCTCCAATTTTGTTGCTCAACCGGATCTTTGGAGTAAGTTCGGTTGAATGGAGGTTTCGGGAAGTAAGATGGCTCGCTGTTGAGAGAGATGACTTGTTCGGTTTCTTCATCTTCCCTCTGTGCCAAT
This sequence comes from Carex parvula, assembly GCA_025461045.1. NCBI lineage: Eukaryota > Viridiplantae > Streptophyta > Magnoliopsida > Poales > Cyperaceae > Carex > Carex parvula. Next base: position 296,476 of record JAJGRW010000623.1, on the reverse strand, counting down.
GGGCAATGTTCGTAGGAATGCCCCTCCCCACACATAGCACAAGACTCCGGTTGTGATTGGTGGTTCCCAACAGACTTGACACTCATCTTGTCGAAAGCTTTCTGCATGGCATCCATCTTGGCGGTAAGAGCCGTGATCTGATCGACTTCAAATCGGCCGCCTCCTCCAGGTCTGGAATTGTCGCGGCCGGACCACTGTTGGTTTTGAGCCATGTTATCGATCAAGTTCATTGCTTCTTGAGACTCTCTTTCCATCAAGGCTCCACCTGCAACAGCATCAACAGATGTGCGAGTGCTTTCTGTTAAACCATCATAAAAAGTTTGGATTAACAACCAGTCTGGTAAACCATAATGTGGACAAGAATATTGTAACTCCCTAAACCTTTCCCAAGCCTCGTTTAGGGGTTCATCAGACCTTTGCCTAAAGCTAGTCAATTGGGTTCTTACCTTGGCGGTTCTTTTATGTGGGAAAAATCTGGTCAAAAACATGTTGGACAGTTCCTTCCAAGTGTTAATGGAATCCATAGGTAGTGACCCCAACCATTTCTTTGCTTTGTCCCTAAGTGTAAAAGGAAACAATGCAAGTCTAATGTAATCAGATGTTGCCCCATTGGTTTTGATTGTGGTGTAACATTCAAGAAAAGTCTGAAGATGAGCGTGTGGATCCTCATGATCCAAACCATGGTAGGTGTTCTGCTGCACTATGTTGACAACACCCGGATTGAAGTTGGGTTGTTGTCCCACGATTCTTGGCAGTAGGATAGCACCTCTCACATCCCCAGATCTCGGCACATTGAACTCCTTCAGAGTCCTTGGGATGAAGTCAGCTGCATCATCGTCAGAGTTGCGATCACCATGCGGCTCCTCATCTCTTTCCTCCCCGTTTTGACTCATGGCTCTGTCTGGACGTGAGTGTACGGACCGTGTGTCTGTTGTGCGGTCCGTGCGAGAAAGCGGTTGTCCAGCGGCTGAGTGCATGGACCGTGTGTCAAGTGCACGGACCGTGTGAGGAGGAGGTTGTGCAGAAGTTGCTGTGTTCTGGTTCTGAGTCGGATCGGGAGGTACTTCCGTGTTGGAAAGTTGCCCTTTACTCCTCAGGTTGTATGGAGCTTCCAGCTTGCTCCTGTGGTAAGAGAAAAAATAAAAAGAGAAAGATTTAAGTTAAAATCTAGAATTTAGCAAAAATAAGCAAAAATCCAAAAATTTTCAATGCCGTCCCAGGCAACGGCGTCAAAAACTTGTTAAACCAAAAAGGTATAGTACAAAGTTTCGGTACAGCAAGCTGTACCTTTTAACCTTAAATACACTCTTGGTTCAGATTGCAAGTATACAATCCTAGCACGTAGTATATTATCGGGTATCGATCACAGGGACGGTTGGAACAAATTGGATTCTACTTAAATTATATAAAAATCCTAGAAGTATGCAAAAGGTTGGTTTTTGGTATGTTTAAAGTCCTAAAGTTCAATGACAGTACTTGAAATAGCAAAGTAAATTTTGACTTGGTTTTATATGAATAAAAAGGGGTTCCTAGGGTTTTAGACTTCGTCTCAGCTTTGCCTCAAGTGCCCGGTCCGTGCACTCTCATGCACGGGCCGTGTGTAATGTACACGGGCCGTGTACTTTCATGCACGGTCCGTGTGGCCCTAGAGTTGATACAGCAGCTATTGGTTTCTGGATTGAATTCCTGTACAAAGTTATTTTGGTCGTACCTAAGTCAATACTCCTCAACTGTCGTTTATTGGCTTAATTGCTTGGTACGAAACACAATTTATACCTTCTTAGGGTTCTTAAACTTCAACTCTCATTTATTGGTTTAATTATCCTAAGTTATTCGTTGGTTTACTAAAGATAACCTCGATCTCTCGATACGAGGAAAACTTCGCCTTTCGGCTACCACTTGGTTTCACCTCTCGGTTCACAAACCTATCTCAAATACTTAGATTGGTCGAAAGAATATCAAAGCCTTGGAATACCATCTAGATGTGGCCATACATCTAACGATAAACTAATCAATTCAAACAAGTTCATCTAAGCAATAAAATACTACACAACAAACAAGCACAAGATCCAATACAAATTCCAATAACTAGCAAATAAAACAAAGCATTCGACTACATCTTAACCCTAGAAACTAAAAAGTCTACTCAAACATAGAAAAACAGAAAATAAAGCAAGAAATAAATGAGAAGTTCATGACAAAACTCGAAGATTCAAGAAGAGACGTCGCAAATCTCTTGATTTCCTCCGTTTTCTCCTTCTCCAAGTCCAGCCGTCGCTTCTCTGCCCTAGCACTTGCTCTCAGATCCAGAATGACCTTTTTTCGGAGAGAGATCCGCCTTTTAAAGCCTTCCATTCGCGACCTCTCCAGCTGGCTTCTGTTTCCAATTCTGGATTCTGTTTCCAGAAATGCCGTGTACGGTCCGCACACAAAAGTGCACGGACCGTGTGCCTGTGTTCTGATGAATGGGAGATGCGTGTCTTCAGTCAATGGTTGGGCGAGAGGTGTACGGTCCGTATGCAATGGTGCACGGACCGTGTATTATCCTTTAGATTCCAGATCTTTCCTCTTTTCCTCCCGTTTCCTGCAACAAAGAAAGAGAGAGCAGCAGTACCATATCCTATAGATGATATTCAGTGAAATACACACATTTTTATGGGTTTTAGACACAGGTTTTAATGCAAAGTTCGGTCGGAATGTAGACAAAATAACAAGATATCATGAGGCATGGAAGCATTTCGCATCAAAGTATCCGGAGTTCACTAAGGAGGTTAGAAATGTTGTATTAGGATTAACGACGGATGGGTTCATGCCATTCAACTCGAGTGCAGCGCCATATTCGTGTTGGCCGGTATTTGTCTTTCCGTATAACCTACCACCTGGAATGATAATGAAAGAGGACAGCATGTTTCTCGCGCTTGTCATACCGGGACCGAAGCACCCTGGTCGTGACATAGACATTATGCTAGAACCTTTAATCAATGAATTGAACAAGTTGTGGGATGTTGGTGAAATGACATGGGATGCATCTAGAGAAGAAAATTTCAACATGAAAGCAACACTTCTTTGGACGGTGAGTGACTATCCGGCTTACGAGATGCTATGCGGGTGGGGTACAAAGGGTAAATTGGGGTGTTACTATTGCCAAGGCGCAACAAAGGTCTTCCAACTATCACATGGTGGGAAAGCATGCTGGTTCGATGCTCACAGGTGCTTGCTGCCTCTAGATCATCCGTTTCGTCGGGATAAAAAAAATTTCATTAAAGGCAGACAAGAGAGGGATGGGCCACCACCAAGATTGACGGGAGATCAAATACTCGAGGCAGTGAATAGACTAGGTGAGATGGAATGGGGTAAAACTAAGAAATTAAGTCAGTTTGAGGGTTATGGTGACACTTACCATTGGCAAAAGAAGAGTGTTTTTTGGAGTTTACCCTATTGGAAGGACAACCTCTTGCCACACAATATTGATATGATGCATACGGAGAAGAATTTCACGGAAGCTTTGGTTAACACACTTTTAAGCATGGGAAGCAAAACAAAGGATAATAAAAAAGCTCGAAAAGATTTGGCTCTCCTTTGCAATCGACCCAAACAGCACCTAACCCCATGTAACAAAAACCCGGGAAAGATGAAAAAACCGAAGGCACCATTTGCACTATCACAAGATGACAAGAAGCTGGTTCTAACTTGGCTCAAAGACAAAGTCAAGTTCCCCGATGGCCACGGATCAAATTGGTCAAGGTGTGTCAACCTAACAACTAACACCCTAATTGGGATGAAGAGTCATGATTACCATGTGTTCATGGAGCGCCTTCTCCCCGTTGCATTTCTGGATTTTGTCCCTGAACCCGTATGGGATGTACTGTGTGAGGTTTCAAACTTCTTTAGAGAGATATGTGCCAAAGAACTTGATCCATCTCGTATTGAACAATTAGAGAGAGATATTATCGTCACAATTTGCAAAATGGAAAAAATCTTCCCGCCAGGTTTCTTCAATTCTATGCAGCATCTTGTGGTACATTTGGCACATGAGGCTAGAATGGGTGGGCCAGTGGGGTCTCGATGGATGTATCCATGTGAAAAGGTGCGTTGATTTCTCAATTGCTATTTAATTAAATTACTAAAGCTTTTGATGTAACATATTACCTAACTCAAACCCACTGTTGCAATTAAAGGCGTAACAAAGAACAACGGCTGAGAGTGACCAACAAAGCACGTGTTGAGGGTTCAATCGTCGAGGCTACCATAGTCAAAGAGATTTCCACCACTTCCAGATTATATTTGAAGATTTATCACTGAATGGCCCTAAAGGAACTGACAAAGGTAACACTTCGAGGGGAAACATTTCGATTTTTGACAGAACTGGCCGTCCCATTGGTAGGGAGAAGCGAAGGACACTAACTGACGATGAATTTAAAGCAGCACACAATTATGTCATCTTCAACTGCCCGGAGATCCGTGACAAATACTTAGGGTAAAATATTATTATTTATCACTTTAATGATTTCATAATATACAAAAGTTCCAAATAGAAGGGCTGAACTGCATATCCAATTTCATAATATTCATGCTCAACTTCATTTGTTATTTTTCACTTAATTAAAATTTTTTACTATCTTGCCAAATGTAGTGAGTTTGATGCAGCCATGCTCAACTGCGGTACAACCCCACAACTTCTTTGGAAAGCACGTCAAGATCTGTTCTCAGAGTGGTTGCGCCATAAGCTAATGCACGACCGCGAATACGACCCAAACGTTCGAAAGGCAGCAATCAAACCACTAAAACGAGCCAGCTGTTACGAAGGGTACGAAATCAATGGGTACCGATATCACACTGAAACGTAGGGCAAAACAAGTCATCAAGCAATAGCGGTGTTTGCATCAAAGGGGAGTGGGAATCAGATGGGACCCCACATGACTACTATGGAGTTCTCGAAGAGGTCATTGAGCTCTCATATGAAGGAGGCAACAAGGTGGTTCTTTTTAGGTGTTATTGGTTTGACATAATAGACGGTGTAAAGGTCGACCGCCAACATGGGATTGTCGAGGTTAAACATGAATCGCGGCTGAAAACTTATGAGCCATTTGTATTGGCATGTCAAGCAGTCCAAGCGAGCTATCTTCCTTATGCTTCTCCGGACCGTGAAAGACAAAAATGGTGGGTTGCGTTCAAATCATCCCCGAAGGGTCAGTTTCGTGACGAGGAAGACGATGCAAACCTCGAATATTACCAAGAGGAAATGCCGGAAGATCACATCGAGGTTTCGGACGGACCAGGTTTTGATTGGGATAATACCGTCATTCGAGAAGACGAGTTCGACCTAGTTGACAATATCATGGAGGTCTCACAACCAATTCTGACGAATGACGGCCCCCCGATAGAGTAAGGTGATGAAGACAATGACATGGAGCAAGCTCAACCAGAAGCTTATTGGGGGGACTTTTATGAATCTGAGGAGGATGGTTTTTAATTGGTACGTAGTCACATTTTTAAAATTTCTCCTACTACATGCTTAGTTAGGGACTTAATTGAATAATGGTAGGGGCAAATTTTACTTTCAAAACCAGTGAAATCAAGCCCCACTATATATATATTTAGTTTGCATTTTGACACACATTTAGTTTGCATTTTCTGTCACTTACTGATGTTTACTACAGCGGTGTACAGTCCACAAGTTCCTTTCGTATTTGAATCTCACTCATTCAAATACCAATGAAAATAAAGGCAATAGCAAGTTATGCTATGCAGATTTTATACCCAATAGCAAAGAAAAAAGAAGATTTTGCCATTTGTTCTATTTTCTCTTGTGGAGCTCTTGTTACATCAATTGCCCCAATATATATCTTGTCAGGTAGCAAGAACATTAGTAAAATTACCAATTAAATCAAATCTCCACACAGCACAGCATAAGGGAAAAATGTGAGGTAAATTTCCAAGCACAGCAAGCACAGCAATGTGTGCCCAAAATAATGTAGTATTAGGGTTTTATACTGAAAAAACATAATGTAGCAAGCACAGCAAAGGGAGGAACCATAATTTTGGATCAAGTAGGATTAATAGATGATCTCATGTTTGCATGGTCCTTTTCAATTAAACCTATCAGTTGCTTAGTATTAACTCTTTGCATCAGCATTTAATTAGTTGTCAGATGTGGTCCAACCAAAGGGAGGAACCATAATTTTGGATCAAGTATTAATTGAAATACCAGTATGCATTTCAAGCATGCATTTGCAAGTATTCATTGACCTACCAGTATGCATTTCAAGCATGCATTTGCAAGTAAACCAAAAGAAAAAAATAATACATTGCTAAGCAAGCAAAATGGCCAGAGGATGTGCCAATCTGATGTATTCAAATCTTCAAATATTTATTAATGATTTTTGTCATCATGTCAGGGGCTGTGCCAATCTGATGCATATATACGCGATCGGGTTTCGGCTTGTATGTGAGGTCAGCGCATTTTCTTAATTTGTTGTTCTTTTTTTTCTGTCATTAAGTTTTCAGTTCCTATATATATCTTGTCAGTCCCATGAATGTAATTATGCCTTTTAGTCCTTATTATGTCAAAATTAACATTTTTATAATTGAATCTAATTTGCTCATAACAGTGGGCTTGCAGTAGGGAACCAAATACATTTAAAAACAATTGTAGATTAACAAACCAACAAACAAAAACCTCACAAACATCATTCAACAGATATGGAACGGTTAGCTGGATAAAACAGCATACAACATAGAGTAACAACATAAACAACTAATATATAAAAACAGTCACAGTTATGAAAACCAAAAACATCAAATACTAACAAAGAAATTACCCCATCCCTAGGGTTATAATAGTAAAAAAGGTTAATTTCAAACCAAACTAGTCCTCTTGACCCTCTCGTGGGCATCTCTTCTTCTTATCAGGGAAGTATCTGACCCGGTGCCCGTTATTCTTTTTGTCCACATTTTTCCAAACCCTCTTGCTTCTCCTCAGTCCCAAACTCACAGGCTCTCCTGGTGGGCCGTAAGGGTAACCGGGAGGGCTCTCTTTATACCAATCCACTTCTTCGTCCGAAGAGCCAATTTCATGCACTGGAGGATCTGGTACTCGCCATTCAGAGCCATCTTCGGGCTCCTTCACCACTGGCCTATTATAGATTATGACCTCTTCATCGCCTTGCGCATTATTAGGATTTACATGATTCGGATTTGGAGGATTAGGATTATTGTTTGAAGGGTTAGGATTAGGATTAGCATTTTCCATTCTATTAATCGTTTTTTTTAATTCTGATCACACTTTTTATTTTGTGTTTGTTGCAGAATGGAAGATTATGGTGGAGAAGACAGCCAACAGTGCAGCAATTAAATAGTATAAACCATAAACCCTTCATTGCCCAAAGAATTTGCGCAGCCACCCCTTCACATGCCCTTGCCATGCACCTCTTCGCCAGAAATGCTCTTTTGTGTTAAGCCAACCAAAGTGAACTGAATTAATGCTTCTCTTTTTTTATTAATGAGTACACATTAAATTTTTGGTTTCACATTGATGAATTAGTTTCATTTATGTAATATCAGATACCTTCTCTTTAAATTTCGGGTTTCATTAAAGCAACTTGACTGTTGTCATTTATATTACTATTTCGCATTTAAGGGAATATCAAATATAATATATGGGGCTATATTCTTATTGTTGTACATGGTACATAATTTTTCAGCAAATGTTACAAAAATAAAAAAATCATCCAAAGGGCGGTTTTCAACCAGTGACCACTGAGATATGGACCCCCTTGAACAATTTTACAGATATTGTCTCATAATATAACAAAAATATATAAACCGAAACTTAAAAAATATTAGCAACGGTGCCTCACCAAATGGTTAGGACTTTTACAATAAAAAAAATATAAAATGAAACTGAACAACAATTGCAACGGTGTCTCTTGCAAATAGTTAGGACTGTTACAATGAAATAAATAAACCAAACCTAAAGCAACATTAGCAACGGTGACTCATGCAAATAATTTTCACCTTTATAATTAAAAATTACAAACTACAACTTAAAAACATTAGCAACGGTGCCTCTTGCTAATAGTTAGGCATTTTACATTAAATTAATATAAACTGCAACTTAAAAACAATTGCAACGGTCCCGCTTGCAAATAGTTAGAGCTTTTGAAATATAATAAATAAGAAATAAACTTTGAATCATTTGCAACGGTGACTCTGGCAAATAGTTAGGGCCTTCACAATAAAATAATAAAAACAGCATCTTAAAAACATTTGCAACGGTGCCTCTTGCAAATAGTAATGTTTTTAGAATATAATAATATAAAAAAGAAATCCAAAAACAATTGCAACGGTGCCGCTTGCAAATAGTAACACAATTCACAATAAAATAATATCAGCCGTGTTTGGGGTGGGTATTATTATTTGCAAGGGCCAATAGGAGACATTAGCAAGGGGATTCATCACATATTTGCAAGCATGATTACTTGCAAGGGCTCCCGTTGCAGTTATATTAATTTAATCAGAAAACCAAAATCTTTTGCAACGACCCATCCTATGCTTGCAACAAACACTTGCTCCCCTTGCAGTTACCGGAGATTCTAGTAGTGTTACCACTCACTGTGGTAGCCCATCTAGAAGGGACTCATGCGCCGATTCCCAACAAAGATAAGGGGAAGCAAAAGATGAAATCTATCCCTAAAGATGAAGTACCCTCACAGTTCGAAGAAGGGGACATGGTATCCATACTCAGCCAGTCTCAACCATCCAAAGACGGTCACACTAAAATTGAGTGGAAGGGACCATATATTGTTGAGCAAGCCTTGGGGCGAGACACCTATAGATTGCGAGAAAGCAATGGAAACAAATTCGCACCACCTATTAAAGGGAGGTATCTCCAAGCACCTGGAATGCAGAGTCAAGCCCGAAATTTGAAAACTCGAGGTGACAACTCAGAAAATTCAGAAGAAGAACAAGAAGCTGAGTGCTACATGGCGTCTCAAAAGTCCACTGATTCAGAATATGATTCGCCCAAAGAAGAAGAAGAATACTATAGCAGTGGTAGTCACAGAAAGAAGGGTAAATGCATGGATTGTGATGTAATAGATGACTACTACGTCATGTTCAATTGCGATCGATGCTTTAGATATTCATGCACTGAATGCGCCACCGGGAAAAAGATAAGTCCCGGGTATGACAAAAGGTTCATCGACTGGGTATGCAAGTATTGCAAATACAACCTAGAAGATGAGAAGCAAAGGAAGAAAGAAAAAGCCAAACAAACTTCCAAAAAGAAGAAAGGCGAAAGCTCCAAATCTTGTTCGAAACATGGGTCATCAAAGAAACCTAAGGATGATGATTCAAGCGACTCTAGCACGGATGCTGCATGGTATATGGTAGAAGTTGAATCCGAACAAGAAGAATTTGAGTTTGGATATACAACCCCCATTGCGGTGTCTGTGACCAAAAAGGAAATTCATGGGACATGTTCGAATGTAATGAATGTGGCAATAGTCACCATCCTTCGTGTGCTACCCAAAGGCAGCCATAGCCGATTACAATGATTCCCGATTCGATATCTACGAGTGCCCGAAGTGCATTTATCAACAAGTGCAAAAAGAGATAAGGGCGATAAAGGAATTCAAAGATCAGGCTATAAAGCCCAATCAAATTGCAAAGGATATCAAAAACTCTTCAGAGAAAAAAGGGACTGAAGCCAGCTTGCCACAAAAGGCGAGAACCAAGGTCGAAGCAAGACATGAAACGGCTCACATGCTCGGCCCATTCGATGAATATAAGAAGGGACATCTTGTGTGGGTTGTAAAAGAAACAGCAAGGCTACAATCGATTAGATTCTGGGGCCCATATTTGGTGGATCAAGTCCTAGAGGGGTATCGATACGGGCTGATAGATAATGAAAGTGGAGAGCCCGTTAAATCAATTAGCGGTCGTTACTTAAAACTATACCAAGATGGTGACACACCAAGCGACTTCTGCCAAGAGTATGAAAGTGACTCATGAACCGTCACTTACAAAACCACTCCCACTAAAACCGTGATGGAGGTGATAGTGCACATGGAGGGGCATGTCTGGCATCGATGCACCCGAAGGTGAAATGATATATATACCCCACTCTCGAAGGGAGTCGACATCTCTAAGTCACAAACTTCCTCAATCTGAATGCTTGTCTGCATGCCTATATGAAATGAGAATCCTACGAGATCTCCTACTCAAACTCTACTTCACGATCTCCAAAACTTCAAGATCAAAAACTCCACAAATATCCAAAACTCCAATAAAACCTAAAGTCTAATGTCCACGAATAAAATGTTCCAAACAAAACTCCACAAATATCCAAAATTCCAATAAAACCTAAAGTCTAATATCCACGAATAAAATGTTCCAAACAAAACTCCACAAATATCCAAAATTCCAATAAAATCTAAATTCCAATATCCACAAATAAAATATCCCAATAAAAATACCTAAGCGAAAACTTCTACAAATAAAAGGACCAAATCGCAGCATGAGTGAAATTGTCTCGAGCGAAAAGTGAGGTCCCCCAACTACCCACAAAATCTATAAAGGCCTCTAGCCACAAAATGGGTTTTGTTAAGTTTGTACCCTTAAACAATTAACACTGGCAAAGTTTGTCTAGCCAGTTCTGAATATGGACAAACAAGTTTTATATTTTGTACTTTAAACAAAGTATGGGCTTTGGTGTTATGCCCATTTGAAACAACTATCACTGGTTTTGTCTTTCCTCCCAGTTTGAAAAAAGGAGAGACAATGTTTCTTCATTGTCCTTTAAACAATGGAGTGCCTAATGATGATATCTCAATAAAATCAAAAGATTAAAGAAAGTGGTCGTTTAGACTATTTAAATGCTGAAGGCACAAAATCCCTTTTAAAACAAAGTTTTCAAAAATAATGGTGTTCGCATTTCCCGCAATACCCCTGCCTAAGGATTGATGCCATATAGGCTATTCAAGAAGGCACGAGAGGAGTGAGTAAGGTACCACCCCCAAATAAATGCACACATATGCTAAGTCCCACCATAATATAAAGAGAGTGGAGAGATGTAAGGCCCACAAAGAAAGCCTCACGCACAAAATGGGCTTTGTCAAGTTTGTACCCTTTAAACAATTGTCACTGGTACGCTCGTCTAGCCAGTCATCTAAAATGACGAGCAGGTTTTATATATTTGTGCCGAACAAAATAAGGCTCTGATGTTGTGCCTAGGCCGTGTGTGCACTAAAACAATTATCTTGACCCAAGAACAAGAAATCGAGAACCCAAAAAGCAATGGTTACAATCGTGTTCTCACCAAGCCAATATTTGCAAAAGCAAGCCTTGAGTCAGGTCGACACCCAGAAATAGTGGACCTATAGATCAATGCCCCACAGGCCACAATCCAAACTAAAGCTTCAGAATAAGAACCCTTGGCTCTAAGACACACTAAAGCCCCGCTGAAGGCGAAGCCCACAATTTGACACGCCTTTAAGATTTGTCCCCCGGGTCATGATCAAAACCAGAGCTTAAGAACAAGAACCCTTGGCTCTAAACACTGAAGTCCTATACAAGACTAAAGCCCATAATTTGGCGCACCCCTCTCTACAATAGTCCCACCGAAAACAATTGGGGACATCTCAAGCTGGAGTTAAAGAATCAACCAGCCGTTCAACACAAGTCCCACAGGTGACAAGCGAATACCCTAAAACCCAAGCATAATTTGGCATACCCTTTTCGATACATCCCGCGGGTGACGTCTAAACCCAAGCCACATGAAAATTCTCTTGCTCCAAAAACACCATGTAAAGACCAAAGAACCCTGATTAAGCCCTATATAGGCCAGAGTCCATGATAGACTCTTAATTACAATCATGTCCCACCAAGGCCCAGTACACAAATAGGCCTGCCATCAGATTACAACCGAGAATGAAACTTATAATAATACTCTACTCAAACCTGTGTCCCATTAACCTTAAGCCCATACAGCACATAGGCGGGCCGGTTATCGAGATGCACAATTAGACCGTGAAGGGCTGCACAACATTGCAAATGTTCCTTCACACAAGTCCCATGGGCGAATCCTTGAACGATTTCATGTTTGGTGCGACGTATGTGCAGCATATAGACTAGTCAGCTACCAAGAAGTAAATTGAGACCGTGAAAGATGACAAGCAAAACCCCCAGGCTAGAGCCTAATACCAAAATCTTCGGCTCTAAATACACTAGAAGTTCTACCCGAAGCGAAAACCTACAATTTGGCATGACTCTAAATCTACTTTTCGATGATACCCAGACTGGAGTCAAATAGTCGAATTCCCTGACTCCGTAAAAGCCCAAGCCCACAAGTTGGCAGGCTCTTCAATGAATGTCCCGCGGGTGACAAGCAGAACCCTCAGGCTGTAGCCCAATTTGGCGCGTCCTGTAAACACTAACCCTACCAATAACTAGAAATTCTTATGCATGTCCCACGGGTGACATCTAAACCCAAAACCAGATAATACTTTCCGAGCACTAGAATGAAACCTACAACAAGCAAACCAAGCTCCACTCATAAGAGAAGCATTGTTTCACTAAACCGCATCAACCTCATAGAGATGCGTGAAAACACCAAACCCTAAGGGGTTCCGTATGACTGATGAAGCCTCTGAGCAGAACGGTTCTACGAAGTCATGCAACTGATGTAGCCTTTATGCGGGACAGCGTGCGTGAATATCCAACCTTAACGGGTTCCGTATGACCGATGTAACCTTTAAGCGGGATGGTCTTACGTAGTCATACATGCTGATGTAGCCTTTATGCGGGACAGCGTGCGTGAATATCCAACCTTAACGGGTTCCGTATGACCGATGTAACCTTTAAGCGGGACGGTCTTACGTAGTCATACATGCTGATGTAGCCTTTATGCGGGACAGCGTGCGTGAATATCTAACCTTAACGGGTTCCGTATGACCGATGTAACCTTTAAGCGGGACGGTCTTACGTAGTCATACATGCTGATGTAGCCTTTGCGTGAATATCCAACCTTAACGGGTTCCGTATGACCGATGTAACCTTTAAGCGGGACGGTCTTACGTAGTCATACATGCTGGTGTAACCTTTAAGCGGGACAGCGTGCGTGAATATTCAACCTTAACGGGTTTTCGTATAACCGATGTAGCCTTTAAACGGGACGGTTTTACGAGGTCATGTCGCCGATGTAACCTTTAAGCGGGACGGCGCATGAATCAGGAAGATAGAAGACAATAAACCCAGGGCTAACTGAAGACGTTTGATCGCTTAGAACCCGATCAAATGGATACAGAAGGTTTGAGGTACAGCTTGATTCCAATGGAGATGCCTTGTCGCTTAGAACCTGATCAGGCAGGTTCAGAAGATTCAGGATTAAGCCCTGACTCTGACATGTTTATCCAGTCGCTTAGAACCCGATTGGAGAAAACTTGAAAGGTGCAGGAGAAAAAAAAACCCGAGCTAGGCAAGTTTATTCGAACCCGATTGGAGAAGGCTTGAAGAGTTCGTCGACAAAAAGAAAATAAAAGAGAAAGCCAAGTCAACAAGGCTATCTGATCGCTTAGAACCCGATTGGAGAAGGTTTGGAAGGCTTGAGAGAAAAACCCGAATTGGATGAGCCTACTTGATCACTTAGAACCCGGTTGAGAAAGATTCGTAAAATTCGGTCGCCAAAAAGAGAAAGAAGAAGGAGAAAGAGAAAATCACAAAAGCAAACATCAACCACAAATACGTATTTCCAAGCACGATCAACCAAAACCAAAATACACATACAAAGAGTGGGTTCGAAGGCGCGACTCTCACAACGAATCCACAAAATGGGACCTAAAGGAAAGTGCCATAAGGCACCATAGCCAAGCAAGGCTCCACAGTCGCAGAAACATCCTGGGGGCAGCCGATAACCTCTCCTGCCCTAGCCTCAGATGAACCTGTAGCACCTGAACCTGACCCTGCTGCCGCAACGCGGGTCCAATTTGATGAGTGACCCCTGTCCTCAAAGCAATCTCTGGTGTCCAATCGATAGGATCACCAGGAAATCTTCCTCTCATAGGAAAGAGTCCCACCGGCAAGAGATCATATAAGGTAAAAAGAACTCCTGCATAAACAAAAGTGTCGCAAGTTACACAATCATGGTCCGAAAAGACCCTAAACTAAAACCCACAAAGAAGCATGGTCTGAAAAAGACCCTAAACTAAAACCCACAAAGAAGCATGGTCCGAAAAGACCCTAAACTAAAACCCACAAAGGAGTGGTCCAAAAAGACTATAAACTAAAACCAATAAAGAGGCATGGTCCGAAAAGACTTTAAACTAAAGCATGGTCCGAAAAGACCCTAAAATAAAATCTATGGAGAAAGCATGGTCCGAAAAGACTTTAAACTAAAGCATGGTCCGCAATGACCTTTAAACTAGAGCATAGTCTGAATAGACTCTAAACTACAACCAAAACCAAGTCCCAACCAGGCGTGGTCCGAAAAGACTTTAAACTAAAGCATGGTCCGAAATGACTCTAAACTAAAGCATAGTCTGAAAGGACTTTAAACTCCCGCCAAAATCAAGTCCCAACCGAGCATGGTCCGAAAAGACTTTAAACTACAACCAAAACCAAATTCCAACCTAACATAATCCTAGAAGACCCCGAGATACAGCCAAAACCAACCCTGGTTAGCCAAAGACCCCACCGAGAAGCACACTAGACAAACTGGATCAAAACCCGAAATCATGCCTACAACCGGAAGGCTCACTTATCTAAACCCTCAATTTTGCAAGTTACCCGCATGGTTCCCGTACTAGACCAGAGATAAAATTTCCCTGTCTGTAATCCCTCCTCGGTTAGACAGGTTTTCCCATGAGTATGTTTGCAGAGTATGGTCGTTGCCCAGGTCCCCTAATACAAAGACAAGGGATTAAGTACTCAGGCAAGCTCTGAAGGATGCATACTCAGCGCTCACCCAACCAAGCAAGTATTAGCAAGATAAGATAAAGATAACATACATTTTGAAGTAGAAATGATCAAAGAAGATGATCAGACCCGCTTTTAAGTTCAATGCCCGACATGGAGTTCGAATACCTAAGATTCAAACAAGAAGAAAACAACTCAGAAAGAATTCCATAAAGTTCAAGAGGAACACTGGGGGCACCTGGCTAAGCTGTTCAATCCTAAGGTCTTCGCACCTCACCCAGGTGGGGGGCATTTGTTGACCCTAAAAAGTTGCTACTTAAAGTTCAGCACAACAAGTCAGAATCACAAAGGAAACAATTTATTGCAAATAAAACAAATGCTGGATGATCATCTGGGTGCAAAAAAAAAAAAAACATGGTGGCACCTAGCAAATTCCTATTTCAAGATGCTCTGGGTACAAGTTGGGGACTTTAAACGAAACCCAACACATACGGGCCCACCTGTCAGTGGCTCATTTACAATTTCGCTGGGAACTCGGTTCAGGTAAACCCGGAACAGACACAATGAGCTTCATAGACCGAACCAACAGTCATACGGCTCACTGTGAGCCGAGGCCATGCAAATCTTGCACAAAGGCGCTGGGTTTTAAAGCTCAGCGGGGCGACCCCTTCGTCCTATGTGCTCCTGGTGTTTCATACACCGTATTAAACTCAAAGCATGGTGTACCGAGCACCAGCTGCATCCAAACAAAACAACAGGTTTAAAGGAAATAAGAGATGAGAGGAAGAGGCTGACATGTGGGTCCCGATCCCTGACTCTTTCTTCCTCCTCTCTCCTTTGTTCCGAATGTAAAATCAAGACTTCAAAATTGAAGGAAAATGAAGAAAGGTCGAATGAGGCTTTACCTAAACCTCACACGGGTCTCCTCCCCTTTATCTCTCTGTTCTCTCTTCGATTAGAAGAAGTGCAATTGAATTAGAGACAAACCCGATAAGCAAAGGAGAAAGGGAAGAAACCCGAATACAAATGGGTCCGACCCGAATTGGGGGAAGCTAAAGGGCAATTGCTCTCTTCCAAAGATTTGAATGGAGTTGTCAGAAACCCACCAATGTTTGATTTAATGGGCCTGCATGAGCTAGCCCGAAATGGGAATTTACAATTTAATGAAAATGGAAAAATAAGAATGGCAAGTCATGAAATGGAAATTGACAGTTGAGAGGGTATGATGGCACCCAAACTATGCTGAGGTTATGTTGTACCTGCTTAGTGGTGACCCTCTATTGGTTAAAATTGTTAAATGGCAACAAGACATGGTAAGCCGATTTTGATCTCAAGGCAGCACATGCTGCTGTGCATTGGTACGCTGTGCTAAATTAACCATATGCACACCTGTCCAAGCACCAGGCTATAAGCCAAATTAGAAGAATCTCTTCTTTGAGTTGCATGAAAAGCATGATTTTAATGAGCAAAATCTTGACCATTAATGAAGAAGATCAAGGGATGTGAACACCTTGTATTTCGGATTGCCAACATGGCTGATTATCATTGATCTATGCAGCTATGTACATGGTTTGATACCTTGAAGATTAAATCTGAAGCATTGAAAATAGAATGAAGAAAAGGGAAGGTGAAGATCAAGCCAACATGGCCCTATACCTAAACCCTAAACCCTATGCTCTAGCCTATATAAGAGCACCAAATCAAAGAAGAAAGCATCCAGCAATTATCACCAGAGAAACAAGCAACCACCCAGATACAAATTCCTACAAGAAATAGAAAGGAAAAGAGAGAAAAAAAAGAAAGAAAGGTTCAATCTTAGCCGAAATCAAGAAAATAGGTAGAGATTTGCAAATTTGATGCAATGTAGAAGCTCTAAGTAGCTTGATGTTCATGTAAATTAGTTTGAATGAATGAAATGCTCTTGCTCATGATTCCCCTTTTATTTTCTTGCATGCTTGAAGCTTCTTTCATTTCTTCTCTTTTGATCTTTCTTTCTTTTCGGTTTTCAGAGATTGAATGCCTTTGCTCATATAAATGAATTGAAGGCATGAAATCATCTAAATGAAATAAACTCCTTTTATATAATAATCAAATATTATATTAAAAGGTTTAAGAATGACAAATGAAATAGAGGAGGCATTAATAGCTTTTATAGCTAGCTTTCAAGCCTATGATTCTAAACAAAATATATGCATATGTAAATATTTGGATTTTCTTGCTTCCCTTTCTTCTCCTCTGCCTTCTCTTCCCTTTTTTTTTTTCTTTTTTTTTTATGTTGCAAAGGAGAAAGACAAAAACACACAATTACACAAAATATAAAAAAAAAATGATATATATTAAAAGTGACATTTTGTATTATAAGAAATATAAAAGAAGAAGATATTGAAAGTTGATGTTTAACTACATCCTTTTAAATATCCAATTCTTGCGTAGTTCTTTTAGTATAAAATCAACTAAAAAGTGCAAAGTAAATAAAAAGGATTTTAAAATAAATAGTATATTAGGGATTGATGTTTAACTACATCTCCCTATTTATGCTATTTTGGACTTTTTGAAGGACTTCAATGCATAAAAGAGAAATAAAATGAGTGATATATGGAAGATTGATGTTTCACTACATCTCTTTCTATATTATGAGTTTTATTAATCTTCAAAGGGCCTCGATGCATAATTGTTGAAGGAGAGAGCAAATGAAAAGAGGGAGAATTCCAATCCCTATGATATGATGCTCAAGGACCTTCATATAATTATGCAAATGACCTTGGACCTATATGCAAATTCGAAATGGTGTTGGTAAGTGACATATTGTGATACCAATGCCTCTTTTGATTTTTGATGATCAAATCTTGATGCAATGACTTACATATAGTCTAATTAAGTTAAATGCCACATGGTACCAGTATGCAGTACCAACCATGTCCAATTAACAAGGTACTGGTACAGTACCCATGCCCAAATCACTTTTATTGACCTGCTGGTACAGATTAGCAAGTGCAGGCTGATCTGAAAGTCAAATAAAAAATCCATTCAAACAGAAAGATAGAGAACAGAAAGACAACCAATTTAGACCCAAACTTTGCATTTTTATGATTTTTCTACTATTTCCTAGCAATTTTCAAAGTTGGACTTCAGAAAAATAGAAAAATACAGCAGCTGTATCTTTTACTCATATACCCCTCTGCTTATGAATAAATAAAAAAATATATATGTATATATGAATAAAACTCATGAAATTCCATATCATGTTTCTAAGCATAGCTTAATGATCATATAAATCAATTCATGAAAATTTAGAAGGAAAAGGATATGAACTTCACCTTCTTCCCAAACCCGAAACCCAATAGTATGGTTCATGCTCAATACCAAAGCTTCTCAAGCCTGATACTCTTCGATGTTCCTCTAACACCTTCCAAACATGCTCAAGGCACAAGTCTTCATCTCCAAATACACCCCAAGTCACAATGCCGCGTACTTGTGTCAAACTGGTATCAACCCGAGAAGTGCCGAAACATGGAAGATCACCCAAGTGTTGATTGAATGCACCTGAAGCTTCTTTAGGTCCAAACGATGTTAAATGAGCAAATAATCAGCGAAAGAAGCAAAGAAATCAATGGAATTGAGTTTGAGTTTCAATCGGTACCGAAATACCAAAACTAACTTCGTTCTATCATCTCCGGTGGTCGATGGCCGCCGACAACACATCCAATAAATTTGTAAGTGCAAGGCGATCCCAAGGATACTTCTCCTCAAAGTCGCCGTGACCGGAAGCCCCGTCGGAGTAACCACCGGTTTAAACCCTAAACCGGGTTTCAAACCCGATCAGTGCCCAGCTCGCACGACTTTTGAAGAGAGATGGTTCATTAGATCTCGGCACCAAAGACAGATTTTCAAATAAAAATCCGATCCTAATGCAAAAGATAGATCCGGGGGTTCATGACCCGGTGTCCCTTTGTCACTTGGGGCCCACATGTTGGGTTTAAGAATAAAAATCCCTTCAGCACAAATCTCAAAGCTCAATGCCTCTATTAAAGATGATAGCCGAATCCCATAGTTCATCACTCAAATCCACTTGTCTTGCACAGATTACAAAGTCCAAATCGCAATCCTAAAGCAAAGCCCATGAAACATATCTCAACACTCTTTAAACCCAATCTCAAAGCTCAAAGAATAAACAAATAAGTCTCATTCGCAATCTAGTCCCCTGGCAAGATAAAAATACAGCACAGTCCTTGATAAAATTACAGAGAGGTCCCTGGCTGCCTAAAATCTCTTCAAATGAGCCCCTGGAAGCCCAAATTCCACTCCAGACCTTGCCAAAAGCCCAAATCACAAATCTCAGTCCCCCCAGCTTTACAAATAAGTCCCTGGAAAACTTAAAGCTTTACAAATAAGCCCCTTTCAGCCCTCTTTGGCCATAACTTCTTCATTTCAAATCCGAATCAACTCAAACCACCTCCAAATGAACCCAAATCAAATCCTTCATGTCCCTAAATCAAAATCAAGCATAACCAAACATCATACAACCTGCCAAATGACCAAAATGCCCTTTTACCCATTTTTCTCACATTTAAATCATTTTTCTCTTAAAATAAAATATAAATAAAGCACAAACATTTTCTCAAATACAAATATGTTTCTAAAAATAAATAAAAGAGTATAGTAAATAATATTCATTGCATCTCATGCATACATATTAATTAAATACCCAAAACAAGGAAAGGCAAATGAAAATAGAAAGACTAAGTACATGAGTTCTCCCCTTTTAGCCCCTTTATTCAAATCACAATACATAGGCCCCAAATCCCGGAATGGACGAGGTGTTCAGTATGACTTGGAAGGGTCATCTGATGTAATTAACAGCGGGGGCTTGCGCCCGCTGGGAGTTAAACGTCCCCACAATCAATAAACTCTCTCGATAGACTGATTATGAACAGTAGGTCTGTCGAGGTTAAACCGAAGGAATTGTAGAAAGAAAGTAAATGTTTCAAATTCGATGTTCTCTTTCATGCCTTGAAAATCGAGAGCATTGAACCATGAGGCATTTAACGCATGCACACACCTTCCACCGCTGTGCAACTTTCTGCGCCCTACAGGTTTTGGCACGCCCGGTGGGACATTCTCCTCCTCACAGGTTTCGGGATCCGATACGAAGATAAAAGGAACATGCTCAAGTAGCCAATGACTTCAAAACACTCAAACAACAAGTCACTGGACCGCTTGAGTTATGTCATTTCCTTTTATATTCGATATCGACGCCTATGGATCGAATAATCGGGGTAATACTCATGTATAAACTTACATATGAAAATTGACTAATGAAATTTTGAGTTTTGCTTGTTTGCAGGAATGGCTTACATCGCAACCAACGCTCGCTCTTTCTCGCAAGTGACCAGCCTCCCTGCTGGGGAAGAAGTTGTTTATTTTGGGACTTTCGCAGTCCCTGTTGATGAAGTTAGGGCATTCGAAGCCCCTGTTCCTACTACAATGAATGAACAGATGTCCCTCGGGTCTGTCACCGAGGAAGAAGTTGAAGACGATGATGAAGTATGTTACTTTCTCACCCCTAAGGGAATGGACGGCAAAACGTTCGTTCCTCTCTCCAAAACTAGGCGCGCAAGAAGACGCGCGTCTGAGAAAATAACCAAAATCAACCAAACTCTCGTGACCCCTCTGTCGGTCACCAAGAAAAGAAATCTCCAAGCCTACCAGAATGAGTTGGTGGCCGAACCAGCTCTTCCCGTCCGCAACTCATTCTCTCCTCTCAGGATAGTGATGAGGAATTCTTCTACTGCACACATACGTGCAGCGGGAGAAATCCCTCAAACCATCTCGTTCATCCATAAATCAAAAAGGATGAACACCAACCGCAAAATGGTTGATGACACAGCTATGGCCATTCATAAGGCTCACAAACAGCTTCGCATGTTGAAGCAGCGTAGGAACCGATACTATGTACATCCTGCTCAAGAAACCTCTACACCAATCTCCATCAAATCTAGATTGACGTTCCCAGCCCAAAAGCTGGGGGCATCTAATAATGCCCAACCCTCGATCAAATCGAGGCTGACATTCCCAACCTCAAAACCTAAGGCGCACAACAATGCCTTCCTCTCAAAACCAAAACCAATGTTCTCAGCCCCAAGGCTGGGGGCACCCAATGGTGCCTCGCTGAAACCAAAACTCCGTCGAGAGATGCGTGCAAGCACCTCTCAAAGCTCAAGCAGATCAAGTCAAACCCCTCAAATTTTGAGAAGACCAGCCAGTGTACATGATAGGCTGGGGGCACGAATAAATCTGCACCCCTCCAACACTGGAAGCTTAACAATAGTGGCGCCAAATACCACTCGCAAGAAGCGAAGGGTCACTAAAACACACCCTCAGGAAGAAGGAGAAGCGACGGTCTTCATGATAACCATTAATGAAGACCTCGAAGAGGAAGATGGCCATCCTGTCGAACCCTCCAATCCCACCGTATGCATGGTGAGAAAAGGGAAGGACCCCATCGTTGAAAATCCGAGTGACGATGAGGAGGAGTCTGATGCAGCATGCCTTCCTCCCATAAATGCCAAACCTAAAACCGTGAGTGGCTCAGATGTAGGTCACATGGATGGATCAGCATTAGGTAACTTCCACACCGTCTTGGCAACTTCCCCATGTGCTGGTGAAAGCCAAACCGGTACACAAACACAAGAACAAATGTTATCCGCCTTCAACCAAATGCAAGCTGAGATACAAAATCTTAGAGCTGAAGTACATCAAGCCCACGAAAGGGAACAAAGGTTGACAGCTGAAACCCGAAGGAAAGGCCTCGCTGGCTCTGAACTCGAAAGAGGAGAAAACTCAAATCGGTACAGCCCCGTGAACGGGCTTGAAAGGATAGAAAGACCAAACCCTCAAGAAAGACGTAGGGTACATTGGGAAGATGAGAGGCGAGAAGCCTCCCCAACCTTTACTGCGGTTGATGTTCAAGAAATGATCAGTCGTCAGTTACAAGAAATGGGGATTGCCCCAAAACAAACAACACTGGGAATAGGGAAACCATACCCTCCTGAATTCGATATACCAAAATACCCCCCAACATACACTGTTCCCTTATCTCCAAGTTCTCAGGAAATGGAACAGATGAGACGGGACCCGAACAACACGTCAGCCACTTCATGATTCAATGTGGAGACTCGTCAAGAGAGGAAGCATTTCTCTGCCGCCAATTCGCTAGAAGTCTTTCAGGACCGACGTTTCAATGGTATTGTTCTCTAAAACCAGGAAGTATAAGATCCTGGGATCAAATGGAGCGTGCCTTCATAGATAGGTTCGCCACTGCGAGCAGTCCAATAAGACTTGCTGATTTAGCATGGGCCAAACAAAGGCCAAACAAGGGCCAAACGAAACTCTTCTGGCATATATCAACCGCTGGAGAAATATGAGCAACAAGTCAAGCCATTCTATACCTGAAAGGGAGGCAGTTGATTTGCTTATAAGAAGTACATCCGGCAAAATGAGAGAAATGTTAATCGTTTCCAACCCTAACAGCTACCAAGATCCGGTAGACACCGTATCCAGATTGGGGCAAACAGATATAGAAGAGAAGTCATCGACCTCTTTCAAACCAAAAAGAGACTTCCCAAAGAAAAAGGAATCAAAGACGGTATACGCTGTCAAAACCAATAAAGCCAATAAAAACGAAAATAGGGATTCTGACTCTTCCGACGAGGAGGCGGGACAAGTTGATAGCCAACCCACTAAGTCAGTTCCTCACGATAACCAAAATAGCCGTTACTCCAAATCATTGGAAGAGCAAAAGAATAAGAAATACTCCTTCAAAAGGGAGAAAACAGCGAAAATATTTAGACAAGCTTTGGAAGATGGCCTGGAGTTACCTCCGAGCAAACGCCCGGATCAGGCAAATAAAATCGATCATCCCAACTACTGCCCGTATCATAGGGTAATAGGCCATAAAATAGAAGACTGTTGGATCTTTAAAGACTTGATAGAAAGAAGAATTCAAGAGGGTCGCTTGCAGTTAGCGCCAAGTGCCGTGCAACAACCCGCACCTCACGAGCAAGTTAATGTTATATCTCATGTTGAGATGATTAAAGAAAAGAGGGTTGAAAGTCCCGCAGATGAAACATGGGAATTCCACCTCTCCAGGAAAACCAAAAAGTTGCTGATACAGCTCTTAAAAGAGCCTCAAGTCAAATGGGATAGCAACTTAAACCCCATTGTGCCAGGGCCCCCAAAACGGGTCATCCATCGCAAACCAAACAGGAATGGCAGCCAAAAAAGCAAGAAGTCTCCTAAACCAGCAGGGTTACCTACACCTTCTGAAATCCAAAAACACATACAAGCTTTAGAGGATCATAAGCAAGGTACTCCGCTACCGTTGACCCTCTTAGACTTCTTAACAGAAGATGTATTGGCCATAATGTTGGGCCCCAAAACTGAAGAAGGGGAAACGAATCAAACCCTTCAAGATAAAGAAAACAATGATGATGACCATGAAATATGCAATGTGGTCGTCTATGGAGGAAGTTCCTCAAGTGACTCAGATGATGGAGAAGTTGTCTTTGTCAAAACCGAGAAACCTGATTGCCAAGCAGTGTTTCGCTCGGGTACATACATCCCTGAGCGCCAACCGCCACATGAAGATGAGGTTGGAAGGTCAAAAGCTAAAGCAAAAGGGAAAGAACCCGCGATACAAGATGAACCTGCACCTAAGAAATACATGGTGCAAGATTATAATATCCTCGCCCAACTTAGAAAAATACTGGCTGCGGTAAGCGTGTTTGACATCTTGATGATGCCGCTGAAGTGAGAGAAGTGCTCATTTATGCACTCCAAAATCCTGAAGAGTTTCAAGCGCATTTCGCCGAAAAGAAGATGCAAGCAATAGCGCTAGTAGACAACAAAAACCCAACTATCACCTTCAATGACGATGATTTGCTCATAGGCACGTCTGCTCACAATAGACCACTCTTTCTCACTGGTGAGTGTGATGGCCAAAAGGTGACCCGCATGCTAATCGATTCGGGTTCCTCCATTAATCTGATGCCTAAGCGAACGTTGGACCGTCTCACATTGAGCGCTAAGTTCCACACGAAGGATAAAATCACCATACATGGATTCAATCACAAAACAGAACAATCCATGGGGGCAGTAAGCCTGCCCTTTGATATTGGTGGTATTCAAGAATGGATGAAGTTCTACATTATCGATGAGAAAACCACATACAACGCATTGATAGGTCGACCATGGTTGCATAACAACAATGTCGTCCCGTCAACTTTGCATCAATGTTTGAAGTACATTAAAAATTGCGAAGTCAAACAAATCAATGGGGAAGTTAAGCCGTTTGAAGTGCATGAAATAGGGCTGAAAGATGCCAAATACTTCTTCGATAAACCTGTTCTAAAAGGAGAATGTTCGAAGAAACAGCGAGATGAGAAATCAAGGCTATATGGAGCCGATACTGACTCGTCGTCAGGGGAGGAGGCAGATGAAACCAGGATACTCCCGTCATACATAATACCCTCAGAAGACGAGGAAGGAGCAGGTCAATCCTCGTTGATGATCGAGAGGATACCTGAAAACCACCACAAAGAGCTCACACCAAGGGAAGTGAACCAAATCCAAGAAATGGTAATGTTCATAATACCGCCTAAAGAAGAGGTTACCGAAGAAGGAATCTTTAGGCACAAGCCTATTGTATTGTATAGAGCCTCTAATGGTAAAAATTGGTCTTTGGTGCTGAACAATGACGAATGGCCTTTAGAAGATGAAGCCATGTCCAATAAAGTGGACGTACCTCTTTTACCATATTGTTCCACAAGCTTAACCAGGATTCTTGCGAATATGAGTCCCATGTCTCCAACCTACGCTATGATAAAGCGATTCGATAAAATATTGGCCTGTCGTAATCCTACAATTATAGGACCGGATGGAAAGCCGAGAAATACTCGAGGGCTCGGGTATGATGAATCTGATGATGAAAGTGATGACTCCAAATGTCGTCCTATACAATACTTCAGCGACAGTGGCAGCGATAACGAGTCACCGACTTGTGATCTAAGGCGAATCCAAAGAAAAGCTGCCCATGCCAATTTAGAAATGGCTTTAAGAGGCGGTCGTGGCAGAGGCCGTGAAAGAGGTCGAGGGAGAAATTCCTTCACTAATGCCTTGCCAAAGCAACCCAAACCAAATCTAACTGAAACTCGCTCCTTCTAAGACCTGTTGAGACAAATGAAAGGTCTGGATGTGCATTCCGAGCCTAAACAACAACAACCAAACAATAACTGAAGAACCTCCAAAGCTTCATGTCATGTAATAGAAGCTGAAGACGATCAATCATCGTTTGTCGCATGCAGTGTATGCGTTAGACCGGGAGAGGTCACAGAAATGACTTCGTGTGTCGAATGTGGGGCCATATGCCATCCCCCTTGCACAAGGTTTAGGGAACATCCTCAAAGTAGTGTTGAAACCCCAAGATGGAGCTGCATGCGTTGCTTCAAAGGTAAATGGGTACCGGAACCGAAGAAGGGCGAAGGAAAAGCAGAATCACTGCTCCCAGCACCAGCACCTGAGTCTTTTCCACTTGAAGGCTTGCTGGCTCAACTCCTAAAAGATTATTTGAAATTCCAGTCCACAAAAGGACAAACCCGCATGACTTCGACGAACACAATCTCTGAATCAAAGAAAACTGTTCCAGTGATGCCAAAAGAAAAGAATACTCTGGCAGAACTTAAGAACAAAACATACTCATTTGGGCGAAATAAGGTTGCTAAAGCATTTGACCTAATGATGCAAAAGGGTCTCAACTTGCCAGTATGCAAACGCCCAGAGCAGGCGAATAAGGTCAATGAACCTAATTACTGCCTATACCACCGTATCCTTGGTCACACCATCGATGACTGCTGGGTCTTCAAGGACTTTCTAGAAAAGAAAAGGCAAGAGGGAACCTTACCACTCACTGTGGTAGCCCATCTAGAAGGGACTCATGCGCCGATTCCCAACAAAGATAAGAGGAAGCAAAAGATGAAATCTATCCCTAAAGATGAAGTACCCTCACAGTTCGAAGAAGGGGACATGGTATCCATGCTCAGCCAGTCTCAACCATCCAAAGACGGTCACACTAAAATTGAGTGGAAGGGACCATATATTGTTGAGCAAGCCTTGGGGCGAGACACCTATAGGTTGCGAGAAAGCAATGGAAACAAATTCGCACCACCTATTAAAGGGAGGTATCTCCAAGCACCTGGAATGCAGAGTCAAGCCCGAAATTTGAAAACTCGAGGTGACAACTCAGAAAATTCAGAAGAAGAACAAGAAGCTAAGTGCTACATGGCGTCTCAAAAGTCCACTGATTCAGAATATGATTCGCCCAAAGAAGAAGAAGAATACTATAGCAGTGGTAGTCACAGAAAGAAGGGTAAATGCATGGATTGTGATGTAATAGATGACTACTACGTCATGTTCAATTGCGATCGATGCTTTAGATATTCATGCACTGAATGCGCCACCGGGAAAAAGATAAGTCCCGGGTATGACAAAAGGTTCATCGACTGGGTATGCAAGTATTGCAAATACAACCTAGAAGATGAGAAGCAAAGGAAGAAAGAAAAAGCCAAACAAACTTCCAAAAAGAAGAAAGGCGAAAGCTCCAAATCTTGTTCGAAACATGGGTCATCAAAGAAACCTAAGGATGATGATTCAAGCGACTCTAGCATGGATGTTGCATGGTATATGGTAGAAGTTGAATCCGAACAAGAAGAATTTGAGTTTGGATATACAACCCATTGCGGTGTCTGTGACCAAAAAGGAAATTCATGGGACATGTTCTAATGTAATGAATGTGGCAATAGTCACCATCCTTCGTGTGCGAGCCCAAAGGCAGCCATAGCCGATTACAATGATTCCCGATTCGATATCTACGAGTGCCCGAAGTGCATTTATCAACAAGTGCAAAAAGAGATAAGGGTGATAAAGGAATTCAAAGATCAGGCTATAAAGCCCAATCAAATTGCAAAGGATATCAAAAACTCTTCAGAGCAAAAAGGGACTGAAGCCAGCTTGCCACAAAATGCGAGAACCAAGGTCGAAGCAAGACATGAAACGGCTCACATGCTCGGCCCATTCGATGAATATAAGAAGGGACAGCTTGTGTGGGTTGTAAAAGAAACAGCAAGGCTACAATCGATTAGATTCTGGGGCCCATATTTGGTGGATCAAGTCCTAGAGGGGTATCGATACGGGCTGATAGATAATGAAAGTGGAGAGCCCGTTAAATCAATTAGCGGTCGTTACTTAAAACTATACCAAGATGGTGACACACCAAGTGACTTCTGCCAAGAGTATGAAAGTGACTCATGAACCGTCACTTACAAAACCACTCCCACTAAAACCGTGATGGAGGTGATAGTGCACATGGAGGGGCATGTCGGGCATCGATGCACATGAAGGGGAAATGATATATATACCCCACTCTCGAAGGGAGTCGACATCTCTAAGTCACAAACTTCCTCAATCTGAATGCTTGTCTGCAGGCCTATATGAAATGAGAATCCTACGAGATCTCCTACTCAAACTCTACTTCACGATCTCCAAAACTTCAAGATCAAAAACTCCACAAATATCCAAAATTCCAATAAAACCTAAAGTCTAATATCCACGAATAAAATGTTTGTTTGACCCTAAAAAGTCACTATTCGAGTCTAACATGATAGATAGCAATTTTGGGGCAATTAAAATGCCAAAGTTACACATGGACCCTTCAAATAAATTGGGTAAAAGTATATTATAATTCCTGGTAATGTTCCACATATAAAACCATGAATTTCGATATGCAATATGGTTTAAACCAATAAAGAATTAAAATTCCTACAAGCAAAGCAAGTGCTGTAGAATATGCTGGGTACAAAATCAGGGTATATCCAAGCAAAAACATGTCCTAAGCCGTCCTGGGTGCAATTTAGGGCTGCATACCAAATACCAAAGGGGATGGGACCCACAAGTCAGCGGCCCATGGCCAAATTCGCTGAAACCTTGGTTTGGATGAACCTAGATCACAGGAACTAGCCTACATGGACCGAATGGACAGCCATTTGGCTCATAGTGCACCATGTTCACCCAGAAGCGACAAATGTCGCTGGAAGTAAACCAAGAGATGACCCCTTTAGGAGTGCATGCACCCAGTTCACATGAGCCCAAGTCGTGTCTTAATGATGTCAGTGGTTCAGTTCACGTGTACCACACTTACCCGAAATAAATATAGGAAAGGGTTTAGACGCCTTCGGCGAAGCTGACAATGGGGCCCCTACGTCAGCACCTCCCCTCTTCTCCAGCGACTAAGGAAGAAAGGCAAAAAAAATAGAGAATACACAAAAGGGGACCGAGTTGCCTCAATTCTCTTTGCCTCTGGGTTCTACTCCAAGAGGCGACTATAATAACACTATGTGTTGAGATCTCATTCAGTGAATAGAGAGAACCAGAAGAGAAGGAAGAAGGCAACCGAGTTTAAACTCGGGCAAGCATGAGGCAAAAGAAAAAAAAAATCAACATGTAAAACTCATCCTCTGTTATGTGGCGACACTCTTTATTGAGTCAATTGAAAGAAAAGAACACCGAATCAAGAAGGAAGAGGGAACCCGCATGCAATCGGGTTTGGTTCAGGCTGAGGTGAACCGAAAGAAATTGCACCTCTTTAAGGTTCTGAACAGTGTCACTAGGATCACATGTGGCCTCTGGAACTTTCAACTTGATGTGCATTTGAGAGGATTGGCTAAATTGGAAACTGGCAACTAACGGATGCCGAAAGACAAAATTTATTAAATCCAATAATGGAAATGACAGAAAAGGAGGTCTAATACTACACAGGGCATATTAATGCTATATTATACATGCTATGTGTTGCCTCTTTATTGGTTGAATGATGATCGGACGGCTATGGACCATGATGAGCCGTGGCTCGATACTGGTACACTGTACCCCTCTGCACTGCCATCCCTGCACCAAAATTAACCTCATGTATAGCTGTTGGAGACCCTGAGCAAGCTTCCAAAATAGAAGGATCAGTGCTCAGCTGTGTATGAAAAGCATGACTCAAAATTGGCCGAATCTAGGCCATTAGAAGAAATAAAATGAAAAGATCAAGGGTTGTAAATATTTGGCATCTCAAATTGCCAACATGTCTCAATTTCATTGGTCTATGCCACTGTAGAACAATTTGATGCTTTTAAACAAGATCTAGAGCATTGAATCAAAAAGATGAAGAATGGAAGGTGATGATTCATGCTATCAAAACCCTAAACCCTATGCCCTTCTAGGCTATATAAGAAGATGAATAGAAGAAGAAAGAAGACACCAAGCCTACAACCATCAGACAGAGAGATAGAGATATAGTGAAAAGAACTCTTTCTTCTTCATTTTTCAGATAGAATAGTTAGATAAAAAGCTTTGTTCTTCTCCCTCAAAAGCAAGAAAATTCATAGGTAATGAGAGAATCAGAAATGTAAAGCTTAAAGGGGATGATATCATGTATATAGTTCATGTTGAAATGAAGAATTTCCTCTTTTCCCTTTTCCTCCTTTTTTCAATTTTTTTTTTATTATTTGCACTTTTCTTGATCTTTTTCATGATTTTTGCTTGAATCCTTATAAGAACAGTGAAGGCTTGATTATTTCAACTTATTTCATAATAAGTTAGTTATACTAGCCTAATGATCAAATAAAAAAAAAAAAGAGAAGCTTTTTCCCTTTACTGCCTTCAAAAGAAAATATAAAAAAAATATATATAAAACAAATAAATGTCTTTCTTTTTAATGAACTCATTAGCCTTCATCAGTTAATAGGTTTTGTTCTTGCTCATTGTGATTTATTACTATTTTAGCACATAATAGAAATATATGCATAAAAAGAAAAAAAATTACAAAACTTTGATATTTTCCTTTCTTTTGTGTTCTGCCTTCAAATATACCTCTTTAATCCTTTTTAAAGTGATTTAATGATGAAAATACGAAGGTTGAGCCAGCTAGTCTCCCCTCATATTAGAGTCATTTAATTGTTTTAATAAAGAATTAAGGAGAATTAAAAGTGAATAAAAAAAAAAATATAATATGCACAAGGGATGAAAGGGTTGAGCCAGCTGGCTTCCCCTTTTATCTCCTTCAAATGACTCAAGGGCTCATGTTATATGTGTTGAAACTTAGCCCTTTATGCATAGAGGTGTACTATGTGACACTATCTAAAGGGATTAAGTTGCTATACATAAATATGATGAAAGAAAGAGGACTAAGATGCAAATAGACAGCAGCTACAGCTGCATTATTGTCATTTGTATTCTTCTTCCAATGACATCTTAGTGATATGCCAAATAATCAAGTGAAAGATCACATAATGCACAATTTTGACAAAAATCAGGGGCCTACCTGCAAATTTCCAAGTTCTGACAACCTTTTGAGAATTTTGAAACATTAAACAATGACTTTGGAGCTTTTGATTTCTTCTTTTTCTGTCACTGGTGTAAAAAACAGTGGCTTTCATGCCTATAAAACCTGTCCTGACCTCAACCAGCCAGTATACCATGTTTTAATACCCTTGTACCAGTTCCTGGTACACAACCAAACAAAGGACCAGTGATGAAATGCTTTGCAAAGGCTACTGGTACATGGGTATCTTTCAAGATGCCAAAACTGACCCCTGTCAACAAACTAGACAGCATAAGTCACCTTAAAATTCAAAATGAAAAACAAATTGTACAGTTAAATCAAGGACTCCAAAACACATAAAATGGACACAAATTTCACATTTTTCTGATTTTATTTCGATTTTATATGAATTTTTGAAGTTCAGCTTTAAGACAGAAAATCAGCATTTTAAAAGGAAAAAGGGACCTGCTGGTAAATTGAACATAAAAAAAATGATTCAGGGACCAAATTGAAAAATAAACTTTACAGTCATAAAGATAATCTCAAAATACACAAAATAGACATAAATTTTATATTTTTATGACTTTATTTCAATTTATTATGGATTTTTGAAAGTTCAGCATTCAAAATATAGAAGTCTGCTAATCAAAACAGTAAAATTACCTTTAACACCCCTGTCTTAATAAAAATATTAAAAATAGAAATAAAATCTCAAAAAAATTATAAAAATGCACACAAATACTTTCTGACATTCCCTTATGACTTCGTGATAAAAACTTGCATATGCCCTTTTGAATAGAATCAACAAAATAAATAAATTCAAGATTGACCATGCATGAATTTCATGTTACATCCAAAAATCAAAAATTAATAAAAATACATAATAATAAAAATAAAACTCTTGTCATCTCAAAAGAGCTTCTATAAAGCAGAATAGGGGCTTGTGTAAACTCCTAAATATGTTCAAAAGCAGAAAAACATGAAACCGGTACCACATCAGATGTGTACCGAAACATTCAAACTCCAAATCACTTTAATCTTTGAGTAAGCTCTAAATTGACAGTGTATATATCCTGTGCATAATGAAACGAAGCTATTCATATAATTAATCAAAGAAAAAAACAATATACCAAGCATTGAAATCGGGTCATAATTTCAAACTGGTACCGAGAACGCAAGAAAGGCAGCGCACCACCAACTCCGGCAACCGACGGCCACCGATGATACATCCAATGAATTCAACATCTTAAGGCGATCCAGATTATGTTTTCCTCTTGCCCGGCCGTGATTGGAAGCTCACCGGAGCAACGTTGAAGTTAAGCCCTAGTTCGGGTCCCAAGTCATGTCCAAACCCGATTAGCGCGGATTTTAAAGCAACATAAGTCATCTGATTTCGGTGCTAAAACTAAGATTTAATCAAAGCCCAAATCTTGATGTAAAAGAGGAATCTAAGGGTTCTCAATCAAATCCGACGTTTAAATGAAACTGCAATCCGGGACCCACTTGTCAGTAGCCTCGGCCTTAATGATGAACTCTCTGACCAGATCTCAAAGCCCAATGTTACTCAGCGCAAATCATAAAGCCCAAACCCAATCTCAAAGCCCAATAGGCACATCTGATGTTTTATACAAATCCTAAGGCCCAGCACACATGTTAAAGCTCAGCACAAATCTCGAAGCTCCAATAACGAAGGATCCATGCCATTTGCGAATAAACCCCTTGATAGGATTAAATTAGAAGCGTAGTCCCTGTCAAATTACAGAAAGACCCCTGACATTTTAAAAACTCTTTGAATAAACCCATTGGAGGCCCAAATTACATTTAAAACCTTGCATAAAGCCCAAATTGCAATTTATGTGCTTTCAGCCTTACAAATGCCTCCCTGAAAAATATAAAAATGTTTACGAATAAACCCTTTTTAGTCCTTTCAAGCATAATTTCTTCATCTCAAGTCCAAATTAATTCAAACCACCTCCAAATGAACCCAAATTGAACTCTTCATGTTTCTAAATCAAAATTAAACATGTCCAAGCATCAGCCAAATCCTGAAATGACCAAAATACCATTTTCTTCAAAATTAAATGATTTTATTAACAAAAATGTAAATAGACATGCCATAAATTAAATACAAATAAATATTGTACATACACTCTTCAAATGTCCAAATTCCCACTTCTGAAATACAATAAACATTATTTTAATGTAAAATTACACACCTATGTCCAAACATATAGAAAGTCAAATCAAAACCAGAATCAATACGTGAGTCCCTTTTTAGCCCCTTTATTCAATTCACTTAAATAGGCACAAATCCTGGAATGAACGAGGTATTCAGTATGGCTTGGAAGGGTCATCTGATGTAATTAACAGCGGGGGCTTGCGCCCGCTGGGAGTTAAACGTCCCCACAATCATTAAACTCTCTCGATGGACTGATCATGAACAGTAAGGTCCGTCGAGGGTGAACCAAAGGAATTGTAGAAAGAAATTGAATGTTTCAAATTCGATGTTCTCTCCCCATGTTTCAAAACCGAGAGCATTGAACCCTGAGACATTTTAACATATGCACACACCTTCCAAACAGCTGTGCAACTTTCTGCGCCCTACAGGTTTTGGGACGCCCGGTGGGACATTCTCCTCCTCACAGGTTCGGGATCCGATACGAAGATAAAAGGAACACACTCAAGTAGCCAATGACTTCAAAACACTCAAATAACGAGTCATTGGACTGCTTGAGTTATGTCATTTCCTTTTATATTCGATATCGACGCCTATGGATTGAATAATCGGGTTAACACTCATGTATAAGTTACATGTGAAAATTGACTAATGAAATTTTGAGTTTTGCTTGTTAGCAGGATGGCTTACACCGCAATCAACGCACGCTCTTTTGCCCAAGTTACTAGGCTCCCTGCTGGCGAAGAGGTGGTCTACTTTGGGACGTTTGCAGTCCCTATTGATGAAGTTAGGGCATTCGAAGCCCCTGTTCCTGCTCCAATGAATGAACAGCTGTCCCTCGGGTCCATCACCGAGGAAGAAGTTGAAGATGATGAGGAAGCATGCTACTTTCTCACCCCTAAGGGAATGGACGGCAAGACGTTCGTTCCACTCTCCAAAACTAGATGCGCAAGAAGACGTGCGTCTAAGAAAGTAAACAAAATCAACCAAACTCCAGTGACCCCTCTGTCGGTCACCAAGAAAAGAAATCTCCAAGCTTACCAGAATGAGCTGATGGCTCAACCAGCCCTTCCCGTCAGTAACTCATTCTCCCCACTGAGGATAGTGAGGAGGAATTCTTCTACTGCACACATACGTGCAGCGGGAGAAGTCCCTCAAACTGTCTCGTTCATCCATAAACCGAAAAGGATGAACACCAACCGCAAAATGGTTGATGACACTGCTATGGCTATTCATAGGGCCCACAAGCAGCTTCGCATGTTGAAGCAGCGTAGGAATCGATACTACGTACATCCTGCGCAAGAAACGTCTACACCCTCTTCCGTCAAATCAAGATTGACGTTTCCAGCCCAAAAGCTGGGGGCATCTAATGATGCCCAACCCTCGATCAAATCGAGGCTGACATTCCCAGCCTCAAAACCTAAGGCACATGACAGTGCCTTCCTCTCAAAACCAAAGCCAATGTTCTCAGCCCTGAAGCTGGGGGCACCTGATGGTGCCTCGTTAAAGCCAAGACTCCGTCGAGAGAGGCGTGCAAGCACCTCTCAAAACCCAAGTAGTTGGGGATCAAACCAAACCCCTCAAATTCTGCGAAGACCAACCAGTGTACATGATAGGCTGGGGGCACGAATAAATCCGCACCCCTCCAACACTGGAAGTTTAACAATAGTGGCGCCAAATGCCACTCACAAGAAGCGAAGGGTCACTAAAACACACCCTAAACAAGAAGGAGAAGCGACGGTCTTCATTATAACCATTAATGAAGACCTCGAAGAGGAAGATGACCATCCGGTCGAGCCCTCCAACCCCACCGTATGCATGGTGAGAAAAGGGAAAGACCCCATCGTCGAAAATCCAAGTGACGACGAGGAAGAGTCTGATGCAGCATGCCTTCCTCCCATAAATGCTAAACCCAAAACAGTGAGTGGCTCAGATGTAGGTCATATGGATGGACCCGCGTTAGGTAACTTCTATACCGTCTTGGCAACTTCTCCATGTGCTGGTGAAAGTCAAACCGGTGCACAAACGCAAGAGCAAATGTTATCCGCCTTCAACCAAATGCAAGCCGAGATACAAAATCTTAAGGCTGAGGTACATCAAGCCCACGAAAGGGAACAAAGGTTGATAGCTGAAATCCGAGGGAAAGGCCTCGCTAACTCCGAACTCGAAAGAGGAGAAATATCAAACCGGTCCAGCCCCGTGAACGGGCTTGAAAGGATAGAAAGACCAAACCCTCAAGAAAGACGTAGGGTACATTGGGAAGATGAGAGGCGAGAAACCTCTCCAATCTTTACTGCGGTTGATGTTCAAGAAATGATCAGCCGTCAGTTACAAGAAATGGGAATTGCCCCAAAACAGACAACACTGCGAATAGGGAAGCCAT
This sequence comes from Carex parvula, assembly GCA_025461045.1. NCBI lineage: Eukaryota > Viridiplantae > Streptophyta > Magnoliopsida > Poales > Cyperaceae > Carex > Carex parvula. The sequence continues at coordinate 261,589 of JAJGRW010000623.1, read as the reverse complement.
ACCCTCCCGAATTCGATATACCAAAATACCCCCCAACATACACTGTTCCCTTATTCTCCAAGTTCTCAGGAAGTGGAACAGATGAGACAGGACCAGAACAACACGTCAGCCACTTCATGATTCAGTGTGGAGACTCTTCAAGAGAAGAAGCATTCCTTTGCCGCCAATTCGCTAGAAGTCTTTCAGGACCAGCGTTCCAATGGTATTGCTCTCTAAAACCAGGAAGTATAAGATCCTGGGACCAAATGGCGCGTGCCTTCATAGATAGGTTCGCCACTGCGAGCAGTCCAATAAGACTTGCTGATTTAGCATGGGCCAAGCAAGAGCCAAACGAAATTCTTCTGGCGTATATCAATCGCTGGAGAAATATGAGCAACAAGTCGATCCATCCGATACCCGAAAGGGAGGCAGTTAATTTGCTCATAAGAAGTACATCCGGCAAAATGAGAGAGATGTTAATCGTTGCCAACCCCAACAGTTATCAAGATCTGGTAGACACCGTATCTAGATTGGGACAAACGGACATAGAAGAGAAGTCATTTACTTCCTTCAAACCATAGAAGAGACTTCCCAAGAAAGAAAGAATCAAAGACAGTATACGCTGTCAAAACCAACAAAGCTAACAAAATCGAAAATAGGGATTCTGGCTCTTTTGACGAGGAGGCGAGGCAAGTCGATAGCCAACCCACTCAACCAGTTCCTCGCGATAACCAAAATAATCGTTACCCCAAATTATTGGAAGAGCAAAAGAATAAGAAATACTCCTTCAAAAAGGAGAAAACAGCGAAAATATTTAGACAAGCCTTGGAAGATGGTATGGAATTGCCTCGAAACAAGCGCCCCGATCAGGCAGATAAGGTTGATCACCCCAACTATTGCCCGTATCATAGGGTAATAGGCCATAAAATAGAAAATTGTTGGGTCTTTAAAGACTTGATATAAAGAAGAATTCGAGAGGGTCGCTTGCAGTTAGCGCCAAGTGCCGTGCAATAACCCGCACCTCATGAACAAGTTAATGTTATCTCTCATGTCGAGGTGGTCGAAGATCCCGCAAATGAAACATGGGAATTCCACCTCTCCAAGAAAACCAAAAAGTTGCTGAGGCAGCTCTTGAAAGAGCCTCAAGTCAAATGGGACAGCAACTTAAACCCCACTGTGCCAAGGCCCCCGAAACGGGTCATCCATCGTAAGCCAAACAAGAATGGCAGCCAAAAAGGCAAGAAGTCGCCCAAACCAGCAGAGTTGCCTACACCTTCTGAAATCCAAAAGCACATACAAGCTTTAGAGGATCATAAGCAAGGTACTCCGCTACCGTTGGCCCTCTTAGACTTCTTACCAGAAGATGTATTGGCCTTAATGTTGGGCCTCAAAACTGAGAAAGGGGAAATGAGTCAAACCCCTCAAGATAAAGAAACCAATGAAGATGACCATGAAATGTGTAACGTGGTTGTCTATGGAGGAAGTTCCTCAAGTGACTCAGATGACGGCGAAGTCGTCTTTGTCAGAACCAAGAAACCTGATTGCCAAGCAGTGCTCCGCTCGGGTGCATATATCCCTGAGCGCCAACCACCACAAGAAGATGAAATTAGGAGGTCGAAGGCCAAGGCAAAAGGGAAAGAACCCACGGTACAAGATGAACCAGCACCTAAGAAGTATATGGTGCAAGATTACAATATCCTCGCACAGCTTAGAAAAATACCAGCTGCAGTCAGCGTGTTTGATATCTTGATGATGTCTGCTGAAGTGAGAGAAGTGCTTATATATGCGCTCCAAAACCCTGAAGAGTTTCAAGCGCACTTCGCCGAAAAGAAGATGCAAGAAATAGCGCTAGTAGACAACAAAAACCCAACCATCACCTTCAACGACGACGATTTGCTCATAGGCACGTCTGATCACAATAGACCACTCTTTCTCACTGGTGAGTGTGATGGCCAAAAGGTGACCCGCATGCTAATCGATCCGGGCTCCTCCATTAATCTGATGCCTAAACGAACGTTGGACCGTCTCACGTTGAGTGCTAAGTTCCGCTCGAAGGATAAGATCACTAAACATGGATTCAACCACAAAAACGGAGCAATCCATGGGGGCAGTCAGCCTGCCTTTTGATATTGGTGGTATCCAAGAATGGATGAAGTTCTACATCATCGATGCGAAAACCACATACAACGCATTGATAGGTCGACCATGGTTGCACAACAACAATGCCGTTCCGTCAACTTTACATCAATGTTTGAAATATATAAAGGATGGTGAAGTCAAATGATCACTCAAAAGAGAGCAATGTTTCTTTTAATATTTATAAACTCGTAAATGCTATCGGTTCGGACTGCAAGCGCACAATCCTTATCGAGTAGTATATGCGAGGTCGATCCACAGGGAATATTGGTTCAATGCTTTGAGCGATCGAATCACAACCTTTCGAAAGGCTAGACGAAATCTGAAATTTGAGAGATGTTTGTTGATCAATGTAAATTAGGAAACAATTAAAAGTAATTAAAGTAAAGATAGAGATGAGAATTCCTAGGGTTTTGGCACACCATTGCTACTCAATCCGTCTTGACAATATATTCCTGTTGCGTCTGATTTCCTGTTGTTGTTTTATGAAAGATAACTACAAAGGTCACTGCGATTTATGTTACGCCAGAATGACAGATCTTTCATCGAGACTCTACTCAGGACAATGCGATTTACCTTACGCAACTATCGGGTCTCTTATCTCCTAAATTACTACACAGATCACTGCGATTTACCTTACGCAAATGATGGAATTTGGTCATGCGTTTTGTTGTTATGGTTTATGGTTTCCCCGCGAAGGTTTTCTTCACATAAACCTAATAGATCTCAACGAGGCTAACTCATCCAAATAGTTTAAAGAGTTATTAAAGCACTGTCACTACCCTAATGAACTCAAACTAGATCATTGAAATTAGATGAAGAGATAGTAAATCACAAAAGCATATTCGATACAACAACAAGAAACCATAATCAACAGAAATATATATATCAAAACATCAAAGAGTAACAAGGTTTACTGCCTAGCCCTAAGAAAAGGAACTTAGCCGCGGAACGGCATGATTACAATCACTCCTCTCTTCTCTCTTTAATCAAATCTAACCCTAAGTACAAAGATATCAGTTCTATCTGCCCAGGGGCCTTATATAGGAGTGTAGGGACGTGTAGAGGTTGATTGGAGGCTAAGAAATCAATCTGGAAACAGCTGTCGGCAGTTATTTCCCAAGAGACGCCTTCGAATACGGACCGTATTAGTTGATACGGTCCGTATTAGGACCTCGACGGTTAGGGTTTAATGCTTCCAGCGCTATCTCCTGGTCAATGCTAGGCTTGGTCCGTATTAGTCAGTACGGACCGTAACAGAGACTTAGTCGATGAGCGTCGCTGATCCGATTGAGCCGATTCTAGCTCCATTTGATGTAAAATAGTCCCAAAACCTGTATTCTGCAATAAAACATAAAGAAGGGTGACAGTAGCCTTTTTCTCTAATAAAGTAAACATAAGTGTGAGAAAATATGTAAAACCTAAGCCAAAACCCTACGTAAATCATCGTTATTTTGACTCTGATCACGCCTCCCAACTTGAATTGTTGCTTGTCCTCAAGCAATGACATCCCAGCTGGTCAAAGATCTGGTCTAGGTTAAACCATACAATCTCAAGGACTTGTTTAAAATTTAAATTAGGGCTTAGGTTTGGTACAATTGGCATGACAATAAAAACTTAGAACTCTAAAATATTGGTGATCTCTCCCTTGAACAATTTATTCACCCCATGACTGACCTTATTATGCTAACCCTAGAAAAATTATTATCGAACAATCTAATTCACAAATATCCTTAAAATTGAGAGTATTAATTTCCCCTTTGATTATACATGGATCCCTTCCAATCAATAGGAATTCTAATGATATAAATTTTGATTTTCCTTCCCAATTGATTGGAGCAAAGTATGACAACTAAGTGTGTTGGTACTTGTGACTATTTTTCGAAAATTAAATATGTACAAAAATTAAAATTTGGGAGGTTTTCTCGAGCCTATTGGTAACCAGTCTTGCGTAGGCACCCGTATTCTTTTTATCCTCCATCTTTTATTTTATTATTTTTTTTTCTTTTCTACGTTTTTCTATTTTTTTTTTTGGGTTTTTCTCTTTTTCGATTTTTTTTTTTTTTTTTTTTGTATTTTTGTATTTTTCTGAAAAATAAAATAACATATTTTTGTGTCACAAGCACCATGATTACACACAATTTCAAGTATTCATTCATACAAGAAATTATTGCATAGTTTCGCTAGGGGTCTATCTATAATAAATGGGTATTCTAAAACACTATCAAGCTTAAAAGACTTTACAAAAATAAATTACTCAAAATAAAAATTCTAGGTTTTGCAATTTTTGGTCAACTCTCATGGTTAGCAATTAACTGTTCACTTTGAAATCACTAATAATTAAAATTCTGAATTTTTGGTATCATGGCCAATTGTCTAAACCTTAGTCTAATAAAAATTTTAAAACAATTCCTATTTGATTAACCTAAATGCAAATTATATGATCCTATCAATGCAAATGCCTATATGCACGCTAGATAAAAACCTCAATCGTTCCTCCCAACTTATCTTGGTTAATCCTTGAAAAGTGGTCCCGATTGAGTAAAACTGCTAGCGAAAAAATTAAAAATAAGGGTCCTACATGCAATGATCCTAGATACAATGCAATTCCTAAACTAATTTCTTATCCCTTACCCCCATGCTTAAATTTTGTATTGTCCTCAATGCAAGAAAATAAACAAGAAAGAGAGGGATAAGAAAGATCTTGTTTGACCCAAAAAGGTTGCTATTTGACATTTAACACATTAAATGGCTACTCCTGGGACCATCAAACATGTTTATAAAATATTGAAAGGGCACACTACAACCTATTAAATTCTTGGTGATAATCTATATGTGAAACCTTGAATTTTGAAGTGCATGATGTTCAGTAATTAATTCTTCAAGGATTAAACACTGCATGAATGATAATCTGGGTGCAAAATATGGCAGCACCTAGCAAATCCCAGTCTCAAAATACTCTGGGTGCAAATTGGGGATTTTAAACAAAACCTCAATAGAAAGGGCCCCACAGTCAGCGGCCCGCATATAAATTCACCAAAATAAAAATAACACACTATCTTGAATGAACTCGGAACATGAGGGATGAACCCATAAGCTAAGCTGACAGCCCCTCGGTTCATCATGAACCACGAGCACGCAAGGGCAAGAGGAGATCGCCGAAATTTTAAAGACCCAGCGAGTGACCCCTTCATCCCTTGTGCTCCTGGAGCATGGTAGACCGAATAGGAGACCCTATGCGGCTCATAGTGCACTCGGACCAGCCATGAAACCCGATAGTTCAAAAGAGAAAGGAGTCGTGTGTGGGAGCCCGCTAGTCAGTTCTTCCTTCTTCCTTTGTTTCTGAGTATAAGCTCAAATCCCGAATTCAACAACATGAAGCAAAGTTCGGGCAAAGTAGTACCTGATCCTATATGAACTTCCTTCCTCTTTATTCTTCTTCGTTACTCTCTGATAAAAGGGGATATGGTTGAGCTAAACCGAACCCGAGAAATGTGAGAAGAGTAAAAAGGGAATTGGTTGAGTCGATGCAAATTAAGATTCTAGAACTCGCAAGAACCCTTTTGGATGCGAGAGAACACTGCCTAGAATGCCAATTTAGGCAAATGAGCATTAATTCGGCCCTGTGCATGAGCATGATACAGGTCAGACCGAGTATAACCAAGGCACATCAAATTGGCTCACGAAAAGGTAAAATGTGCTCCGGAGCACGTTAATAAGTGCATTGCGATGCTAGGTGCCTTGTTTCTGATGACCCGAATGTAAATATCAAGAAAGGAGCATGTAAAAATCGGTGTACCGCCGGCATAGCATAAATCGGGCTCTACAGCTGTTAATACGTTAAATGGTCCCCAGACACGTGTTATACAGCCTATGGATGATGACAAGAATGGAAATTTCGGCTCCAGAGATGCAGGGGGCACTAAAGACAAGCATAGCCTCATTTGGCCGGTTAATCAATGGCCATTAGGTGGTGTATGCTACTTAATATTAATCCAAGGGTTGAAATCATTCCAGAGGGGAATCATTGACATGTCAAACCCCTATTGGACAGCCTTTGCCACATATGCATGCATGAATGAAGCTAAATGGTTTGAGCCCTTGATCAAACAGCTGATGGGCGTGATGAAAGCCACATCAGCTGAACCCTAAACCCTAGACCCTTGCTGCCCTATATAAGGCACCCAGAATGAAGAAGAAAATGATGACTTAACCACTCAGCAAGCATACAACTCACTCAAATCTCTGCTACTAGGTTTAGACACAAAGAAATACTAAATTTCATAGTTTAGAGAGCAAGTTCTTCAAGCTTTAGCAAAGAAAAAGGTAATTCATACCTGAAAAGATGTAAGCTCTTGATGAGCCATGATCTGTACATTTTTCATGTCAATCGAAATAAAGAGAATTTTTGATGAATTTCCTTTCATTTTCCATTACTGTCTCAAGCTTGATTTTCTTCTTTTATCTTTCTTTTATTCAAAACTTTCAACAATAACAAAAATGTGAGAGATACATGATTTCTAGTTCATCATAGGATGAATAAAATGAAACATGTAGCTTGATGATCAAACAAAAATATTTTATTTCCTTTTCTTGCATTTCTTTTCTCTTTTAAAGCAAAAAAAAAATGTGATATATGTATATAATAAAAATACACTATAATGTCTCCATTTGCACTTTTCTTGCCCTTTAAACAATTTTTATGAGTAATAATAATAAAAAAGTATAAAAATATAATTCTTCCTTGTCCTTTCCCTCCTCTTCCTTCTCATTTTCGATTTTTTTTTTATTTTCCTTTTCAAACTCTTTAATTCTCCTTTTAAAACAATAAAATGTAGAGGGTATACATGTTGAGCTGGATAGCTCCATCTATACCCAAGCTATTTAATTGTTTTATTCAAGAGAATTAAAGAATAAAAAAAAATATATACAATATAATAAATACATGTGAAAGGGTAAATAAAGGTTGAGCTGGATAGCTCCCTTATTTATCCCTATTAAATGAGGCCTATATTGCATATCAAAGAAAACTTAGCTTCCTTATGTGAAAAGCCACCAATGTGCACTAGTTTGCACCATATGAGGAAATTAAGTTGATTCTTATGCAAATAGTGAGGGATGGAAGGTTCAAGGTGTAAATAGACTCAAGTTCTATGTCATTTACACCCTTTACCTAATGAAATTCTAATGATATGCCTTTCGAAAATAATGCAAAAACTTCCAAAACATAATTTTACCAAAAGGCGGGGACCTTTCTGCATAAAAACAGGTTCTTGACAAATTTCTAATGTTTCTAAGTTGGAACAATGATTTTTGGGGTATTTCTTGGAGCTTCCTCTTAGTTGTTGGTACCAAATGATAGCTTAGAAGCTATGAAAAATCATGCAAATGAAAGGATAACTCATGTACTCAATTGCAAATGACCTAAAGCAGTCCATAATACTCCCTGGAACAAGAGCTCAGCAATGAAGCATGAGTTGTGTATCATTGATACATGAAAAACCCTCAAAATGATCAAAAGGACCTTCTCTGGTAAACAGAGCATACTAGACTGATACAGGGACCAAACTGGAAAATGGACATCACCATTAGATAGAGGACATCAAAACACACAAAATTGACACAAGTTGCATATTTTTCTGATTTTATTTCGATTTATTATGAATTTTTGAAGTTCAGCTTTGAAAAACAAAAAAAAATCAGCATTCTGGAAAAGAAGAGGACCTGCTGGTAATTTGAGCAATAAAAATAATTTAAAGACCAAATTAAAAAACGAATTTCACAGTTAGATAGAAGACTTCAAAATACATAAAATGGACACAAATTTTACATTATTTGGATCTTATTTCCATTTTCTATAAACTCCCAAAGTTCCAGCTTTTAAACAGAAAATCCAGCAATAAAAATTGGGAAATGACTTCAATGCCCATCCGATCTTTATAAATACACCAAAAATAGGAATAAAATTCTAAAAATCATGGAAATTCATACAACTAAACTTTGACCCTTTCCTTCATGATCCCATGATGAAATCATGCATACCTTTTAATCAAAATTAATATACATTCAAAAATTGGCAGTATATGAATTCCATGTTCCCCATGAACTCGAAAGCAATTCAAAATTAAACTGAATCTTCTGCAATCTCCAGCAAGCTTCTACAAGCTTACAAGGATCCGGCTAAGTCTCTAAAATCATATCCAGATTTGAATCTGGTACCAAACCGGTACCAGACCTGAAAGCCCGAATCTCAATCATGACCAATGTGTAAATAGATCAAAAATCAATGCCCCTGTTATCTCTTATGCGATAAATCAGTGATATATAATCGAACAATTGAAGAAGATGACCAGGATAATGCAAAGAATTTGATTTAATTTTCAATTCGGACGTCAAGCTCACTTCAGCCGGCGACCACCCCCTCTAGTCGCCGACGATCGCCGACAAATGGTGGTATAGACTCGGGAGATTGAGGCGATCTCAGCCATACTCTCCTCCACTTCAGCCGTGACCGGAAAGCTACCGGAGCTTCAACCCTCAATAATCGGAGAAGAACCCTAGTTTGGCCATTAGACCCGATCCACTATCCAGTTGCGCGACTTTTAAAGCAAAGCTAACCATCGATCTCGGCGCCAAACGGAAATGTTTAAAATGAAATCCTAATCTTAAAGCACAGGAAGATCCAAAGGCTCAATCAAATGATTTCTTGCTAATGGGGTCCATCTGTAAGGCTCGAATGGAATCTCTTTGCGCGAATCCTAAAGCTCATCATCCAAGTTAGTTGATCTGTACAGATCCTGAAGCGTAACTCAAATCTTAAGGTCTCCAGTGCACATCTTAAAGCCCAACATGCGAATCTAAAGCCCAAAGATGTACATCTCTAAATCCCAGCACAAATCTCAAAGCTTAAAAATGCAAATCTCGAAGCCCAGATAACAATTAAAATTATTAAATCAAATCCCTTTTACGAATAAGCCCTTCTGGTTTTTAATATGCACAACGAAGTCTCTACAAATTTACAAAAAGACCCTCTTTTGTCCAAAACTCTCTTAAAGTGGCCCCTGAAAGCCCAATTTACACTTGAAGCCTTGTCCAAAACCCATATTACATATCCAGGCCCTCTCAGCCTTGTAAATAGGTCCTCAAAAAAATATAAATATTTACAAATAGGCCCTTATCACCCCTTTTTGAGCATAACTTTTCCGTCTTAAGTCCGAATTGACTCAAACCACCTCCAAACGAACCCAAATCAAATCCTTCATGCTTCTAAAATAAAATCAAACATAAACAGACATCACACAACATGTTAAATGACCAAAATGCCCTTTTCTCCATTCTTCTCATATTTAAATCATTTTCTCTTAAAAATAAAATATAAACAAAGCATAAATACATTTACAAATACAAATATATTTCTTTTCTATGAATAAAAGAATATAGTACATACATGTTTTGATAATATTCGTTGCAGCTCATGTAGACGTATTAATTAAACATACAAAACAAGAAAAGTCAAACGAAAATAGAAAGACTAAGTACATGAGTTCTCCCCTTTCAGCCCCTTTATTCAATTCACTCAAATAGGCATGAATCCCGAAATGAACGAGGTATTCAGTATGGCTTGGAAGGGTCATCTGATGTAATTAACAGCGGGGGCTTGCGCCCGCTGGGAGTTAAACGTCCCCACAATCATTAAACTCTCTCCATAGACCGATTATGAATCGTAGGTCTGTTGAGGGTGAACCGGAAGGAATAGCAGAAAGGAAGAAGGTAAATGTTTCAAGTTCGATGTTCTTCAAACAACCGAGAGCATTGAACCGTGAGACATTTAAATACATATGCACACACCTTCCATACCAGCTGTGCAACTTTCTGCGCCCTACAGGTTTTGGCACGCCCGGTGGGACATTCTCCTCCTCACAGGTTCGGGATCCGATACGAAGATAAAAGGAACATACTCAAGTAGCCAATGACTTCACCACACTCAAACAACAAGTCATTGGATCGCTTGAGTTATGTCATTTCCTTTTATATTCGATATCGACGCCTATGGATTGAATAATCAGGCTAACACTCATGTATAAGTTTACATATGAAAATTGACTAATGAAATTTTGAGTTTTGCTTGTTTGCAGGAATGGCTTACACCGCAATCAACGCACGCTCTTTTGCCCAAGTTGCTAGCCTCCCAGCTGGCAAGGAAGTTGTTTATTTTGGGACTTTTGCAGTCCCTGTTGATGAAGTCAGGGCATTCGAGGCCCCTGTTCCCGCTCTAATGAATGAACAACTGTCCCTCGGGTCCATCACCGAGGAGGATGTTACAGATGATGAAGGACCATGCTATTTTCTCACCCCTAAGGGGATAGACGGTAAGACGTTCATTCCCCTCTCCAAAACTAGGCGCGCAAGAAGACGCGCGTCTAAGAAAATCAACCAAACTCCCGTGACCCCTCTGTCGGTCACCAAGAAAAGAAATCTCCAATCCTACCAGGATGAGTTAGTGGCTCAATCAGCTCTTCCCGTCCGCAACTCATTCTCTCCTTGGAAGACGGTATGGAATTGCCTCCAAGCAAGCGCCCCGACCAAGCAGATCAGATTGATCACCCCAACTATTGCCCATATCATAGGTTGGTAGGCCATAAAATAGAAGACTGTTGGGTCTTTAAAGACTTGATAGAAAGAAGAATTCGAGAGGGTCGTCTACAGTTAGCACCAAGTGCCGTGCAACAACCCGCACCTCACGAACAGGTCAATGTTGTCTCTCATTATGAGAGGATTGAAGAAAGGAGATTGGAAAGTCCCGCAAATGAAACATGGGAATTCCACCTCTCCAAGAAAACCAAAAAGTTGTTGAAACAGCTCCTGAAGGAACCTCAAGTCAAAAGGGATAACGATCTAAACCCCATAGTGCCAAGGGCCCCAAGACGGGTCATCCACCGCAAACCTAACAAGAATGGAAGCCAAAAGGGCAAGAAGTTGCCCAAACCAATAGAATTGCCTACGCCTTCTGAAGTTCAAAAGCACATACAAACACTAGAGAATCATAGACAAGGTACCCCGCTACCACTGACTCTCCTAGACTTCTTAACAGAAGACGTATTGGCCTTAATGTTGGGTCTCAAGGCTGAGAAAGGGGAAACGAGCAAATCTCCTCAAGAAGGATAAAACAATGATGATGACCATGAAATGTGTAACGTAGTTGTCTATGGAGGAAGTTCCTCAAGCGATTCAGATGATGGTGAAGTTATCTTTGTCAAAACCAAGAAATCTGATTGCCATGCGGTGCTCCGCTCGGGTACGAATATCCCTGAGCGCCAACCACTACAAGAAGATGAAATTGGGAGGTCAAAGGCCAAGGCAAAAGGGAAAGAACCCGCAGTACAAGATGAACCAACACCTAAGAAATGCATGGTGCAAGATTACAATATCCTCGCACAACTTAGAAAAATACCAGCGGCAGTAAGCGTGTTTGACATATTGATGATGTCCGCTGAAGTGAGAGAAGTGCTTATATATGCGCTCCAAAACCCTGAAGAGTTTCAAGCGCACTTCGCCGAAAAGAAGATGCAAGAAATAGCGCTGGTAAACAACAAAAACCCAACCATCACCTTTAACGACGATGATTTGCTCATAGGCACGCCTGATCACAATAGACCACTCTTTCTCACTGGTGAGTGTGATGGCCAAAAGGTAACCCGCATGCTAATCGATCTGGACTCCTCCATTAATCTAATGCCTAAGCGAACATTAGACCGTCTCACGTTGAGCGCTAAATTCCACACAAAGGATAAGATCACTATACATGGGTTCAACCACAAAACAGAGCAATCCATGGGGGCCGTTAGCTTGCCTTTTGATATTGGTGGTATTCAAGAATGGATGAAGTTCTACATCATCGATGCGAAAACCACATACAATGCATTGATAGGTCGACCATGGCTACATAATAACAATGTCGTCCCGTCAACTTTGCATCAATGTATAAAGTACATAAAAGATGGTGAAGTCAAACAAATCACTGGAGAAATTAAGCCGTTTGAAGTGCACGAAATAGGGCTGAAAGATGCCAAATACTTCTTCGATAAACCTGCTCTAAAAGGAGAATGTTCGAAGAAACTACGAGACGAGAAAATAAGGCTATATGGGGCCGATACTGACTCTTCGTCAGGGGAGGAAACCGATGAAGCTAGGATACTCCCGTCATATATAATACCCTCAGAAGACGAGGAAGAAGCAGGTCAATCGTCGCTGATGATTGAGAGGATACCTGAGAACCATCACAAGGAGCTCACAACAAGGGAAGTGAACCAAATCCAAGAGATGGTAGTGTTCATAGTACCGCCTAAAGAAGAGGTTACCGAAGAAGGAATCTCTAGGCACAAGCCTATTGTATTCTATAGAGCGTCCGATGGTAGAAATCGGTCTTTGGTACTGAACAACGATGAATGGCCTTTAGAAGACGAAACCATGTACAACAAAGTAGATGTACCTCTTCTACCATATTGTCCCAAAAGCCTAACCAGGATTCTTGCAAACATGAGCCCCATGTCTCCAACCTACGCTATGACAAAGCGATTCGATCAGATATTGGCTCACCGTAATCCTACAATCATAGGGCCGGATGGAAAGCCAAGAAATACTCGAGGACTCGGGTATGAAGAATCTGATGATGAATATGATGACTCCAAGTGTCGTCCTATACAATACTTCAGCGACAGTGGCAGCGATAACGAGTCACCGACTTGTGATCTAAGGCGAATCCAAAGGAAAGCTGCCCATGCCAACTTAGAAATGGCTTTAGGAGGCGGTCGTGGTAGAGGCCGTGGAAGAGGTCGAGGGAGAAATTCCTTCGCCAATGCCTTGCCAAGACAACCCAAACCAAATCCAACTGAAACTCGCTCTTTCCAAGACCTATTAAGACAAATGAAGGGTCTGGATATGCATTCTGAGCATAGACAACGACAACCAAATAATAACCGAAGAACCTTCAAAGCTTCATGTCATGCAATAGAAGCTGAAGACGATCAATCGTCGTTGATCGCGTGTAGTGTATGCGATAGACCGGGAGAGGTCACAGAAATGACTTCATGTGTCGAATGTGGGGCCATATGCCATCCCCCTTGCACGAGGTTTAGAGAACATCCTCAAAGTAGTGATGAAACCCCGAAATGGAGTTGCCTACGTTGCTTCAAAGGCAAATGGGTACCAGAACCGAAGAAGAGCGAGGAAAAAGCAGAATCACTGCTCCCAGCACCAGCACTTGAGTCTTTTCCACTGGAAGGCATGTTGGCTCAACTCCTAAAGGACTATTTAAAATTCCAATCTGCAAAGAGACAAGCCCATACAGATTCAACAAACACAATCTCTGAATCAAAGAAACCCGTTCCAGTGATGCCAAAAGAAAAGAATACTCTGGCAGAACTTAAGAACAAAACATACTCATTTGGGCGAGATAAAGTTGCTAAAGCATTTGACCTAATGATGCAAAAAGGTCTCAATCTGCCAGTATGCAAATGCCCGGAACAAGCGAGTCGGGTCAACGAACCTAATTATTGCCCATATCACCGTATCCTTGGTCACACCATCGACGACTGCTGGGTTTTCAAGGATTTCCTAGAAAAGAAAAGACAAGAGGGGACCTTACCACTCACGGTGGCAGCCCATCTGGAAGGGACTCATGCGCCAATCCCCAACAAAGATAAAGGGAAGCAAAAGATAAAATTTATCCCTAAAAACGAAGTGCCTTCGCAATTCGAAGAAGGGGACATGGTGTCCATGCTCAGCCAGTCTCAACCATCCAAAGACGGTCACACTGAAATTGAGTGGAAAGGACCATATATCGTCGAGCAAGCTTTGGGGCGAGACACCTATAGGTTGCGAGAAAGCAATGGAAACAAGTTCGCACCACCTATTAAAGGGAGGTATCTTCGAGAATACCAAGCACCCGGGATGCAAAGTCAAGTCCGAGATTCGAGAACTCGAGGCGATGACTCAGAGGATTCAGAAGAAGAGCAAGAAGCTGAATGCCATATGGTGTCTCAAAGGTCCACTGACTCAGAATATGACTCACCTCAAGAAGAAGAGGATCATAGTAACGGTAGCCACACAAAGAAAGGCAAATGCATGAATTGTGATGAAGTGGATGAGTATCACATCATGTTTAATTGCGACCGATGCCATAGATACTCATGTACTGAATGCGCCACCGGAAGAAGGATAAGTTCTAGCTATGACAAAAGGTTCTTCAACTGGTTCTGCATGACCTGCAAATGTATCATAGAGGATGAAAGACGAAAGAAGAAAGAAAATGCCAAACAAACTTCCAAGAAGAAGAAGGGTGAAAGTCCCGAATTTCGCTCAAAACATGGATCATCAAAGAAGCTTAAAGATGACGATTCAAGCGACTCTAGCACAAATGCTGCATGTTATATGGTAGAAGTTGAATCCGAACAAGAAGAATTCGAGTTTGGACATATAACCCATTGCGACATCTGTGACCAAAAAGGAAATTCATGGGACATGTTTGAATGCAAAGAGTGTGGCAGTGGTCACCACCCTTCATGCGCGAGCCCAAAGACAGCCATCGCCAATCACAATGATCCGCGATTCGATATCTACGAGTGCCCGAAGTGCATTTATCAACAAGTGCAAAAGGAGATAAGGGCGATAAAGGAATTCAAGGATAATGCCATAAAGCCCAATTGGGTTGCAAAGGATATCGAAAGCGCTTCAATGCAGGAATGGGACGAAGCCCATATGCCGCAAAAGGCGAGAACCAATGTCGAAGCAAGACAAGAAACGGTCCTCATGTTTGGCCCGTTTGATGAATATAAGAAAGGGCAACTTGTGTGGGTTGTCAAAGAAACACCAAGGTCACAATCTATCAGATTCTGGGGCCCATATTTAGTGGATCAAGTCTTGGAAGGGTACCGATACAGGCTGATAGACAATGAGAGTGGAGAGCCCGTTAAATCAATCAGCGGTCGTTATCTAAAGCTCCATCAGGAGGGTGACACACCAAGCGACTTCTGCCAAGAGTACGAAAGTGACTCGTAAACCGTCACTTGCAAAACCACTCCCACCACAGCCATGATGGAGGCAATAATGCGCATGAAGGGGTATGTCGGGTATCGATGCACCCGAAAGAGAAATGATATATATACCACACCCTTGGAGGAAGTCGACATCTCTAGGTCACAAACTTCCTCAACCTCAATCAGACCCTGCACTAATGGCTGCTCAAAGGACAATTCCCCATAACTGGGAGACCATGGCGCTCACGCCGACAGTAAGAATGGGATATGGCCGATATCCAGGCCCGGGTTCTCTCGCCGTCGACCTCCCCAACAAGGACGCACTGCCACAAGAGAATCGATGGTTATGGCGATCCATCTTTATCTATGTCACTGGAGGAAGGAAAACCGGTTACACCAAATACCGCCTCGGTCACTACTTCTCAAACCAACTCAACTGTGAGTTCTCAAGCCTAATCATTGAGGAAGTCGACGAAATCGAGGCCGACTACATACTCATATGCCCAAATGACGACATAAAAAGTGTCATTCCCACCGATGTCCGAATGATAGGATGGACTTCTAGCCAAGGGGACTATGACAACCCCCTCAATTACCGTGCGCGCATAAGACTTCGCAAGGTACCTCTACACTTATGGAATTATGCTGATATTCATACTTTGGTGGCAGGATTCGGGTATCCTCTTAGGATCGCCCCATATTTCTCCAACAACAACTATAGCACGCTCAGGCTTCTGATCGCTTGCGGGCCACCCAATACCATCCCGCATAAGTTGTGGCTAACCGTTGATCCCATCCGCAAAATTGTGGATGTGGAAATCGAAGGATGGGATGAAAATGATGGAGACATGCCTCCGCCTGATGATGCAGAAAGCTCCGTCAGCAAGCCTCCTCCTCCACCACCAGCACCAGAGAACCCAAAATCCTCTGAGTCACCCAATCTGTCACTGCCCTCTGAACCAACCGCATCGGGCAAAGATAGGAGGCCCGCCAAACATGTGGGGCCCAAGGCCGCTCCTTACTGACAAGGGGGCAACAAGCCGTTTATGTTAAATGTTTTTTTTTTAGGGAGTTGATTTCCCTTTCTCAAGGACAATGCTTATATTTGCTTGATGATGGTGTATTTATGTCTAAATGCTTGTGTGTATGTTTGCATGAAATGAGAATTCCACGAGATCTCCTCCTCAAATTCTACTCCACGATCTCCAAAATTTAAGATCGAAAACTCCACAAATATCCAAAAGTCTAATAAAACCTAAATTCCAAGGTCCACAAATAAAAGATCCCAATAAAAAAATACATAAGCGAAAACCTCTACGAATAAAAAGGACCAAATCGCGGCATGAGTGAAATTGTCTCGAGCGAAAAGTGAGGTCCCTCAACTATCCACAAAATCCATAAAGGCCTCTCGCCACAAAATGGGTTTTGCTAAGTTTGTACCCTTAAACAATTAGCACTGGCAAAGTTTGTCCAGCCAGTTCTGAATATGGACAAACAAGTTTTATATTTTGTACTTTGAACAAGATATGGGCTTTGGTGTTGTGCCCATTTGAAACAACTATCACTGGTTTTGTCTTTCCTCCCAGTTCGAAAAAAGGAGAGACAAGGTTTCTTCATTGTCCTTTAAACAATGGAGTGCCTAATGATGATATCTCAAATAAAATCAAAAGATTAAAGAAAGTGGTCGTTTAGACTATTTAAATTCTGAAGGCACAAAATCCCTTTTAAGACAAAGTTTTCAAAGATGATGGTATTCGTATTTCCCGCGATACCTCGCCAAAGGATTGATGCCATATAGGCTATTCAAGAAGGCACGAGAGGAGTGAGTAAGATTTCACCTCCAAATAAGTGCATACATTTACCTAAGTCCCACCATAATATAGAAAGAGTGGAGAGATGTAAGGCCCACAAAGAAAGCCTCACGCACAAAATGGGCTTTGTCAAGATTGTGCCCTTTAAACAATTGTCACTGGTACGCTCGTCTAACCAGTCATCTAAAGAGACGAGCAGGCTTTATATATTTGTGCCGAACAAAATAAGGCTTTGATGTTGTGCCTAGGCCACGTGAGCACTAAAACAATCATTACGGCCCAAAATAAGAGAAACCGAGAGCCCAAAAGCAATAACCCTAATCGGGTTCTCACCAAACCGATCTCTACAAAAGCAGGCCTCGTGCCAAGTCAACACCCATGAATGATACACCTATGGACCAATGCCCCACGGGCCGCAATCTAAACTAGAGTTTAAGAACAAAAAAAGAATCTTTGACTCCAAAGACTAAAACCCATGATTTGACAAGTAAACACCCCAAAATCCCATGAATGACAAGCGAATACCCTAAGACCCAAGTATAAATTCAGCATACCCTGTTGACATACGTCCCGCGGGTGACAGATGAACCCGAAACCAAAGAATACCTTTCAAGCACTAGAAGGAAACCTATGACAAGCAAGCTAAACTTCACTCGCAAAAGAAGCGTCGCTTCGCTATGTCGCATCAACCTCATGGAGAAGCGTAAACATTTAACCTTAACAGGTTCCGTATGACCAATGAAGCCTCTGAGCAGAACGGTTTTTACGTAGTCATACTTGCTGGGAACCCTCTTTTGTGTGGGCAGCATGAGTGAAGATCCGACCTTAACGGGTTCTGTATGACCAATGAAGCCTCTGAGCAGAACGGTTTTACATAGTCACACATGCCGGGGTATCCTTTTTGTGGGGGTATTGTGTGTGAGGATCAGACCTTAACGGGTCCCGTATGACCGATGTCACCCTTAAGTGGGACGGTTTTTCACGTAGTCATGCGTGCTGATGTTGTCCTTTAAACGAAGGCAGCGCGCGTGAAGGTTCGACCTTAACGGGTCCCGTATGACCGATGTCACCCTTAAGTGGGACGGTTTTTACGTAGTCATACGTGCTGATGTTGTCCTTTAAGCGAAGGCAGCGCGCGTGAATGTTCGACCTTAACGGGTCCCGTATGACCGATGTCACCCTTAAGTGGGACGGTTTTTTACGTAGTCATGCGTGCTGATGTTGTCCTTTAAACGAAGGCAGCGCGCGTGAAGGTTCGACCTTAACGGGTTCCGTATGACCGATGTCACCCTTAAGTGGGACGGTTTTTACGTAGTCATACGTGCTGATGTTGTCCTTTAAGCGAAGGCAGCGCGCGTGAATGTTCGACCTTAACGGGTCCCGTATGACCGATGTCACCCTTAAGTGGGACGGTTTTTACGTAGTCATACGTGCTGATGTTGTCCTTTAAACGAAGGCAGCGCGGGTGAAGGTTCGACCTTAACGGGTCCCGTATGACCAATGTCACCATTAAGTGGGACGGTTTTTACGTAGTCATACGTGCTGATGTTGTCCTTTAAACGAAGGCAGCGCGAATGAAGATTCGACCTTAACGGGTTCCGTATTACCAATGAAGCCTCTGAGCAGAACGGTTTTACATAGTCACACACGCCGGGGTATCCTTTTTGTGGGGATATTGTGTGTGGGGATCAGACCTTAACGGGTACTGTATGACCGATGTCACCCTTAAGTGGGACGGTTTTTACGTAGTCATACGTGCTGATGTTGTCCTTTAAACGAAGGCAGCACGCGTGAAGGTTCGACCTTAACGGGTCCCGTATGATCGATGTTACCCTTAAATGGGACGGTTTTACGAAACCATGTCGCCGATGTTACCCTCCAAGTGGGACGGCGCATGACAAAACCTAAGCCAGCTGAAGACGTTTGATCGCTTAGAGCCCGATCGAATAGACGCAGAAGGTTTTAGATGCAGCTTGAGTTCAATGAAGATGCCTTGTCGCTTAGAGCCCGACAGGGGAGATTCAGAAGATTCAGGATTAAGCCCTGACTCTACAAGTACATCTGGTCGCTTAGAACCCGATTGGAGAAGACTTGAAAGGTTCAGGAGAAAAAAACCGAGTTAGGCAAGTTTATCCGATCGCTTAGAACCCGATTGGAGAAGACTTGAAGAACTCGTAGACAAAAAGAGAAAGAAAGAGAATAAGAGAGAAAATCGATTTAGACGAATCTATTTGATCGCGTAGAACCCAGTTAGAGAAGATTCGAATAAATCGAAAAACTTGTTAGCACCAAAAAGGTATAGTACAAAGTTTCGGACCAAAAAGGTATAGTACAAAGTTTCGGACCAAAAACTTGTTAGCACCAAAAACTTGTTAGCGCCAAAAACTTGTTAGCACCAAAAAGGTATAGTACAAAGTTTCGGTACAGCAAGCTGTACTTTTTAACCTTAAATACACTCTTGGTTCAGATCGCAAGTATACAATCCTAGCTCGTAGTATATTATCGGGTATCGAACACAGGGACGGTTGAAATAAATCGGATTCTACTTAGATTGTATAAAAACTCTAGAAGTCTGCAAAAGGTTGGTTTTTGGTATGTTTAAAGTCCTAAAGTTCAATGACAGTACTTGAAATAGCAAAGTAAATATTGATTTGGTTTTATATGAATAAAAAGGGGTTCCTAGGGTTTTAGATTTCGTCTCAGCTTTGCCTCTAAGTGCCCGGTCCGTACACTCCCATGTACGGGCCGTATGTAATGTGCACGGGCCGTGTACTTTCATACACGGTCCGTGTGGCCCTCGAGTTGATACAGCAACATATTGGTTTCTGTGTCGATCTTTTGTGCAGGGGTATTTCGGCTGTACCTGAGGTAATAATCCTCAACTGTCGTTTGTTGGCTTAGTTACTTGGTACAAGACTCGAATTCTACCTCTTAGGGTTTTAAACCTCAACTCTCGTTTATTGGTCTAGTTAACCTAAGTCACGTGTTGGTTTACTAAAGATATTCTCGATCTTTCGATACGAGGAAAATTTCACCTTTCGGCTACTCTTTGGTTTCACCTCTCGGCTCACAAACCTATCTCAAATACTTAGTTTGGTTGAGTGAATATCAAGGGTTTGAAATACCATCTAGATGTGGCCATGCATCTAACGATAAACCATTTAATCCAAACAAATTCAACTAAGCAATAGAATAATACACAACAAGCAATCACAAAATTCAACACAAATTCCAATAAGTTAGCAAGTAAAACAAAGCATTCAACTACATCTTAACCCTAGAAACTAAGAAGTCTACTCAAGCATAGAGAAACAGAAAATAAAACAAGAAATAAATGAGAAGTTCATGACAAAACTCGAAGATTCAAGAAGAGACGTCGCAAATCTCTCGATTTCCTCCGTTTTCTCCCTCTCCAAGTCCAGCCGTCGCTTCTCTGCCCTAGGTCTTGCTCTCAGATCCAGAATGACCTTTTTTCGGAGAGAGATCCGCCTTTTAAAGCCTTCCATTCGCGACCTCCCCAGCTGGCTCTGTTTCCAATTCTGGGTTATGTTTCCAGAAATGCCGTGTACGGTCCGCACACAAAAGTGCACGGACCGTGTGCCTGTGTTCCGATGAATTGGAGATGCGTGTCTTCAGTCAATGGTCGGGCGAGAGGTGTACGGTCCGCATGCAAGGGTGCACGGACCGTGTATTATTCTTCAGATTCCAGGTCTTTCCTCTTTTTCGCCCTATTCCTGCAACAAAGAAAGAGAGAGCAGCAGTACCATGTCCTATAGAAAATGGTTTTCTCCATCTTTTCATTAATTTTCATCATTTTTCTATTTTTCGCATACACCATGAATACACACATCCAATGGTATTTACTCATACCAATGGATATCCCAGTCTTTCTTTATTTTAAATCTCCATTTCCCTGTTTGAAAGGCACAATTCAGTTTAAAAATGGTTTTCTCGATATAGTTCAACTTTTCATTTTTTCAATTTCTCAAAACATCTCATCCCATACTATTCTTTGGTCAACTATGGGGTTAGTGCACGGCCCGTATGCTAGAGTGCATGGCCCGTGTATTCAAGGTAATCCCAGTTATTTGCCCAAAATTTTTACACAAGTCCCTAATTTCAGCAATCACACAAATTTATCGTCCAAAAAGCAAAATAAAATGCAAGAAAAGGTAAACATGTCCTAAATGCAAAGTTCTCCCCCCCAAGCTTAGTCCGAGCATTGTCCTCAATGCTTCAAGACAGATAGAAAAATAAATATAAAGCTAGGGGAAAAGGAAACAAACTTGATCACTGGTGGGGGCGCCAGCGGCGCAGCTCATCCTCAATCGCCGTGAGCCGCCCACCCTGCTCTACCTGAGTGGCTCTCATATCAGTCATGAGACGGTACAAGTCATGCATGGTGGGGTCGGTGGGGTGAGAAGGGTGTGCAGCAGCGGAGGAAGAGGCATGCATATGCTGGGAGAAGTCGGGAGCATCATGCATAGTCGCGTCAGCAAAAGGAGGTGGGTGTGGTGGCTGCTGAGCCTGTCGTGGTCCGGTGTAGAGCCAAGTGCTCGTGTCTGTGAAGGAGAGTGGTGCGTCGAGTGGGAGACGGTGCTGAGTACCATCCGGCATGCGCCAGTAGTGTCTATCGCTGTGGCCGGCACAAGAAGGAGAATGAGAAAGCTACAAAAGCAAACATCTACCGCCAATATGTTTATCCAAACATAATCAACCAAAACCAAAATACACATACAAAGAGTGGGCTCGAAGGCGCGCACTCTCACAACGAACCCGCAAAATGGAACCTAAAGGAAGGTACCGTAAGGTACCACAGCCAAGTAAGGCTCCACAGTCGCAGAGACACCCTGGGGGCAGTCGACGACCCCTCCTGCCCTAGTGTCAGATGAACCTGTAGCACCTGAACCTGACCCTGCAAAGACAGATACGGGTCATGAAAAAGAAACCAAGAATGATGAAATAAGAAGAGGTAAAGCTAGTGATACCTGACCGAACATCTGCCTCTGCGACTAGAGCAGGAGCACTAGCCTTGCGCCTCTTTCTCGCGCGAGAAACCTTCTTGGGAGGAGGATCAGAACGCTGAAAGGTCCTGCTAGGAATCCCAAAGGAAGTCACTATCCCGCTCTCCGGAACGTGGAATGCTAAACAAAAACAAAACAAAAAAAAAAAACAAAACAAACGAAGGATTTAGTACAATTGGGCGAGATACATAGAAAGTAAAGCCTAATGAAGGGAACATACCAACTCTGGGGGGAACCCTACTCGTAACTCTGGGAGTAGAGAGACGGCTATCCCGGCTGCACATGCCAGGAACCCTCTCGAGAGGAGGTACAGTCCTCGGGCCAATATGATCATCTGGCCCAGGCAAAACTCTCTTCATCCAGTTACCTAAAGTCTCAACATGGCAGACCTGCACCATGTCCCTATACCACCGCTCGTATAAGACAGTGAAAGTCACTAGTCTAAAAGCTCGAGGCATGACAAAGCGCGCCTGTGTCTCTATGCGAAAGAATGATATCCAACACCTAGCTACCCCCGCTAAATCAGCATGGATGTCATCAGGAAGTGGGACATCAGCAGGAATGCACTGATCCAAACCAAACTGATGCGCACAGCGGTGGGGCATGTAGGGCTCCAAGACCACCCTGTCTCCTAAGCGCAAAGGAAGAAGCCCATGGCGAAGGCTAACCAAGAACCCAGCCTCCGCAGAGCCCAACCTCAAACTCCTACGGTGCTCTCCACCGGGCCCTCCATCAAACAAAACCAAATCCTCAGACTGCTCGTCACGACAGGCAAACTGTCTCCCACCATGCAACCTAAGATAACTACCGCTATGATAAAAGAAAGCCCGCGTCCGCCGGGCTGAAATACGGCTGGCTCTCGCTCCAGCTATCTCGGCCAACACCGGCAAGTCATGCCGTAAACCATGATCCATAACCGGAGAATATAACCCCGCCCAATACATGTGGGCCCAACCAAACAAGTAGTGATAGGGCACAACCTCGTCACAAAAAGAGGGGTCACATGATGTCGAAATCACTCTCATGCTCTTGAAAATGTTAGCTAGCGCAGGAATAGCTAAAGAAACCATCTGCCCTCGCGCCAACTTGCTGGCCATAACGAAGGTCTCAGGCCTGATGATGCCGGCTGGCTGGCTAGGGATGACAAAATAACAAAGCCACCATGCTATGAAAGCCGTCAAGGAAGCCTCTCTCCCTAAATCCCTACGGCGACTATGACATGACCTCTCACTGGGGCTATCATAAAAGATCGATGCCTCCTCAGTGTCAAGGGGATCAGAAGGGCGAGCGAACGACTGACAAGGGTACTCAACCCTGTCGGTGAAATACCTAATCCAAACAGGAAAGCTCACGTCACCCGCACGAGAAAGAGTGCGGTACACGTCGAATAAACGACGCAATGCAGCTGAATACGCAAAAACCCCCCTCCAGTGACCTCTGCTGTAAAGCCTCGTCACTGGGCAAATACTCATCATATGGATCTCTAAAAATGGGTAAACCAGACAGCCTATGAAACTCTGCGGGTGAAATGGTCAACTCACGGTCCTCTAAAATAACCGTGTTGGAAGCATATCTCCACCGCTCCGCTAAAGCCTGAAAGAAAGATGGATCCCAAGTATACTCAAAGAGAGATAAGAATACCGCATGATAAATACCGACTCTCTCCAGAGCGGTACGCTCACTCCGCAAGATAAACCTCACCCAGTCTACCAGGCCTGCCTGCCTCTCTAGGGTGCCTGGAGGGAGACAACCAGGAACCCAGGGAAGAGCCCCGGTGCCCACCATGCTCAAACCCAAAAGGTGTAAAGAATGCGGTGTCCGATCCAATGAAATAGGGTAGAGACTATCACCTAAAAACGAATGGAAATCCTGCTGCTGCAATACGGGCCCAGCCCGATGAGTAACTCCCACTCTCAAGACAGTCTCTGGTGTCCAATCAATAGGATCACCAGGAAACCCTCCTCTCACAGGAAAAGGTCCCACCTGTAAGGGATCATGTCTGGTAAATGGAACTCCTGCAACAAAAAAAAAAAACCTTGCTAAAACCCCATCACATTACCATGTAAATGTAAATGCAGAAGAGATAAGGAGACATGTACCTTGATCACGAGGCATAACTGAAGACGATGGTCAAACCAGTCCCTGAACTGTAGTGCCAACCTAAACTTCAGACAATTGCAAGTATGAGTACAAGAGTGGTCCGAGAAGACCCTAAACTAAAACCCATAAAGAAGGAATGGTCCGAAAAGACCCTAAACTAAAATCCATGAAGAAAGCATGGTCCGAAAAGACTTTAAACTAAAGCATGGTCCGCAATGACCTTTAAACTAGAGCATAGTCTGAATAGACTCTAAACTACAACCAAAACCAAGTCCCAACCAGGCGTGGTCCGAAAGGACTTTAAACTAAAGCATGGTCCGAAATGACTTTAAACTATAGCATAGTCTGCATGGACTCTAAACTACAGCCAAAACCGAGTCCCAACCTGACATGACCTGGAAGACCCCGAGATACAGCCAAAACCAACCCTGGTTAGCCAAAGACCCCACCGAGAAGCACACGAGAAAAACTGGATCAAAACCCGAGATTATGCCTACAACCAGAAGGCCATTTTATCTAAACCCTCAATTTTGCAAGTTACCCGCATGGTTCCCGTACTAGATCAGAGATAAAGTTTCCCTGTCTGTAATCCCTCCTCGGTTAGACAGGTTTTCCCCATGAGTGTGTTTGCAGAGTATGGTCGTTGCCCGGGTCCCCTAATATAAAGACAAGGTATTAAGTACTCAGGCAAGCTCTGAAGGATGCACACTCAGCCCCCACCCAACCATGCAAGTATTAGCAAGATGAGATAAAGATAACATACCTTTTGAAGTAGATATGATCGAAAAAGATGATCAGATCTGCTTTTGAGCTCAATGCCCAATATGGAGTTCAAATACCTGAGATTCAAAGAGCAACTCAGAAAGAATTTCATAAAGTTCAAGAGGAACACTGGGGGCACCTGGCTAAGCTGTTCAATCCTAAGGTCTTCACACCTCACCCAGGTGGGGGGCATTTGTTTGACCCAAAAAGGTTGCTATTTGACATTTAACACATTAAATGGCTACTCCTGGGACCATCAAACATGTTTATAAAATATTGAAAGGGCACACTACAACCTATTAAATTCTTGGTGATAATCTATATGTGAAACCTTGAATTTTGAAGTGCATGATGTTCAGTAATTAATTCTTCAAGGATTAAACACTGCATGAATGATAATCTGGGTGCAAAATATGGCAGCACCTAGCAAATCCCAGTCTCAAAATACTCTGGGTGCAAATTGGGGATTTTAAACAAAACCTCAATAGAAAGGGCCCCACAGTCAGCGGCCCGCATATAAATTCACCAAAATAAAAATAACACACTATCTTGAATGAACCCGGAACATGAGGGATGAACCCATAAGCTAAGCTGACAGCCCCTCGGTTCATCATGAACCACGAGCACGCAAGGGCAAGAGGAGATCGCCGAAATTTTAAAGACCCAGCGAGTGACCCCTTCATCCCTTGTGCTCCTGGAGCATGGTAGACCGAATAGGAGACCCTATGCGGCTCATAGTGCACTCGGGCCAGCCATGAAACCCGATAGTTCAAAAGAGAGAGGAGTCGTGTGTGGGGGCCCGCTAGTCAGTTCTTCCTTCTTCCTTTGTTTCTGAGTATAAGCTCAAATCCCGAATTCAACAACATGAAGCAAAGTTCGGGCAAAGTAGTACCTGATCCTATATGAACTTCCTTCCTCTTTATTCTTCTTCGTTACTCTCTGATAAAAGGGGATATGGTTGAGCTAAACCGAACCCGAGAAATGTGAGAAGAGTAAAAAGGGAATTGGTTGAGTCGATGCAAATTAAGATTCTAGAACTCGCAAGAACCCTTTTGGATGCGAGAGAACACTGCCTAGAATGCCAATTTAGGCAAATGAGCATTAATTCGGCCCTGTGCATGAGCATGATACAGGTCAGACCGAGTATAACCAAGGCAAATCAAATTGGCTCACGAAAAGGTAAAATGTGCTCCGGAGCACGTTAATAAGTGCATTGCGATGCTAGGTGCCTTGTTTCTGATGACCCGAATGTAAATATCAAGAAAGGAGCATTTAAAAATCGGTGTACCGCCGGCATAGCATAAATCGGGCTCTACAGCTGTTAATACGTTAAATGGTCCCCAGACACGTGTTATACAGCCTATGGATGATGACAAGAATGGAAATTTCGGCTCCAGAGATGCAGGGGGCACTAAAGACAAGCATAGCCTCATTTGGCCGGTTAATCAATGGCCATTAGGTGGTGTATGCTACTTAATATTAATCCAAGGGTTGAAATCATTCCAGAGGGGAATCATTGACATGTCAAACCCCTATTGGACAGCCTTTGCCACATATGCATGCATGAATGAAGCTAAATGGTTTGAGCCCTTGATCAAACAGCTGATGGGCGTGATGAAAGCCACATCAGCTGAACCCTAAACCCTAGACCCTTGCTGCCCTATATAAGGCACCCAGAATGAAGAAGAAAATGATGACTTAACCACTCAGCAAGCATACAACTCACTCAAATCTCTGCTACTAGGTTTAAACACAAAGAAATACTAAATTTCATAGTTAGAGAGCAAGTTCTTCAAGCTTTTAGCAAAGAGAAAGGTAACTCATACCTGAAAAGATGTAAGCTCTTGATGAGAAATGATATGTACATATTTCATGTCAATCGAAATAAAGAGAGTTTTTGATGAATTTCCTTTCATTTTCCATTACTGTCTCAAGCTTGATTTTATTCTTTTATCCTTCTTTTATTCAAAACTTTCAACAATAATAAAAATGTGAGAGATACATGATTTCTAGTTCATCATAGGATGAATAATATGAAACATGTAGATCGATGATCAAACAAATATATTTTATTTCCTTTTCTTGCATTTCTTTTCTCCTTTAAAGCAAAAAAAAAAAATATGTGATATATGTATATAATAAAAATACACTATAATATCCCCATTTGTACTTTTCTTGCCTTTTAAACAATTTTTATGAGTAATAATAATAAAAAAGTATAAAAATATAATTCTTCCTTGTCCTTTCCCTCCTCTTCCTTCTCATTTTCGATTTTTTTTTTATTTTCCTTTTCAAACTCTTTAATTCTCCTTTTAAAACAATAAAATGGTAGAGGGTATACATGTTGAGTTGGATAGCTCCATCTATACCCAAGCTATTTAATTGTTTTATTCAAGAGAATTAAAGAATAAAAAAAAATATATACAATATAATAAATACATGTGAAAGGGTAAATAAAGGTTGAGCTGGATAGCTCCCTTATTTATCCCTATTAAATGAGGCCTATATTGCATATCAAAGAAAACTTAGCTTCCTTATGTGAAAAGCCACCAATGTGCACTAGTTTGCACCATATGAGGAAATTAAGTTGATTCTTATGCAAATAGTGAGGGATGGAAGGTTCAAGGTGTAAATAGACTCAAGTTCTATGTCATTTACACCCTTTACCTAATGAAATTCTAATGATATGCCTTTCGAAAATAATGCAAAAACTTCCAAAACATAATTTTACCAAAAGGCGGGGACCTTTCTGCATAAAAACAGGTTCTTGACAAATTTCTAATGTTTCTAAGTTGGAACAATGATTTTTGGGGTATTTCTTGGAGCTTCCTCTTAGTTGTTGGTACCAAATGATAGCTTAGAAGCTATGAAAAATCATGCAAATGAAAGGATAACTCATGTACTCAATTGCAAATGACCTAAAGCAGTCCATAATACTCCCTGGAACAAGAGCTCAGCAATGAAGCATGAGTTGTGTATCATTGATACATGAAAAACCCTCAAAATGATCAAAAGGACCTTCTCTGGTAAACAGAGCATACTGTGACTGATACAGGGACCAAACTGGAAAATGGACATCACCGTTAGATAGAGGACATCAAAACACACAAAATTGACACAAGTTGCATATTTTTCTGATTTTATTTCGATTTATTATGAATTTTTGAAGTTCAGCTTTGAAAAACAAAAAAAATCAGCATTCTGGAAAAGAAGAGGACCTGCTGGTAATTTGAGCAATAAAAATAATTTAAAGACCAAATTAAAAAACGAATTTCACAGTTAGATAGAAGACTTCAAAATACATAAAATGGACACAAATTTTACATTATTTGGATCTTATTTCCATTTTCTATAAACTCCCAAAGTTCCAGCTTTTAAACAGAAAATCCAGCAATAAAAATTGGGAAATGACTTCAATGCCCATCCGATCTTTATAAATACACCAAAAATAGGAATAAAATTCTAAAAATCATGGAAATTCATACAACTAAACTTTGACCCTTTCCTTCATGATCCCATGATGAAATCATGCATACCTTTTAATCAAAATTAATAAAAGAATATACATTCAAAAATTGGCAGTATATGAATTCCATGTTCCCCATGAACTCGAAAGCAATTCAAAATTAAACTGAATCTTCTGCAATCTCCAGCAAGCTTCTACAAGCTTACAAGGATCCGGCTAAGTCTCTAAAATCATATCCAGATTTGAATCTGGTACCAAACCGGTACCAGACCAGAAAGCCCGAATCTCAATCATGACCAATGTGTAAATAGATCAAAAATCAATGCCCCTGTTATCTCTTATGCGATAAATCAGTGATATATAATCGAACAATTGAAGAAGATGACCAGGATAATGCAAAGAATTTGATTTAATTTTCAATTCGGACGTCAAGCTCACTTCATCCGGCGACCACCCCTTCTAGTCGCCGACGATCGCCAACAAATGGTGGTATAGACTCGGGAGATTGAGGCGATCTCAGCCATACTCTCCTCCACTTCAGCCGTGACCGGAAAGCTACCGGAGCTTCAACCCTCAATAATCGGAGAAGAACCCTAGTTTGGCCATTAGACCCGATCCACTATCCAGTTGTGCGACTTTTAAAGCAAAGCTAACCATCGATCTCGGCGCCAAACGGAAATGTTTAAAATGAAATCCTAATCTTAAAGCACAGGAAGATCCAAAGGCTCAATCAAATGATTTCTTGCTAATGGGGTCCATCTGTATGGCTCGAATGGAATCTCTTTGCGCGAATCCTAAAGCTCATCATCCAAGTTAGTTGATCTGTACAGATCCTGAAGCGTAACTCAAATCTTAAGGTCTCCAGTGCACATCTTAAAGCCCAACATGCGAATCTAAAGCCCAAAGATATACATCTCTAAATCCCAGCACAAATCTCAAAGCTTAAAAATGCAAATCTCGAAGCCCAGATAACAATTAAAATTATTAAATCAAATCCCTTTTACGAATAAGCCCTTCTGGTTTTTAATATGCACAACGAAGTCTCTACAAATTTACAAAAAGACCCTCTTTTGTCCAAAACTCTCTTAAAGTGGCCCCTGAAAGCCCAATTTACACTTGAAGCCTTGTCCAAAACCCATATTACATATCCAGGCCCTCTCAGCCTTGTAAATAGGTCCTCAAAAAAATATAAATATTTACAAATAGGCCCTTATCACCCCTTTTTGAGCATAACTTTTCCGTCTTAAGTCCGAATTGACTCAAACCACCTCCAAACGAACCCAAATCAAATCCTTCATGCTTCTAAATAAAATCAAACATAAACAGACATCACACAACATGTTAAATGACCAAAATGCCCTTTTCTCCATTCTTCTCATATTTAAATCATTTTCTCTTAAAAATAAAATATAAACAAAGCATAAATACATTTACAAATACAAATATATTTCTTTTCTATGAATAAAAGAATATAGTACATACATGTTTTGATAATATTCGTTGCAGCTCATGTAGACGTATTAATTAAACATACAAAACAAGAAAAGTCAAACGAAAATAGAAAGACTAAGTACATGAGTTCTCCCCTTTCAGCCCCTTTATTCAATTCACTCAAATAGGCATGAATCCCGAAATGAACGAGGTATTCAGTATGGCTTGGAAGGGTCATCTGATGTAATTAACAGCGGGGGCTTGCGCCCGCTGGGAGTTAAACGTCCCCACAATCATTAAACTCTCTCCATAGACCGATTATGAATCGTAGGTCTGTTGAGGGTGAACCGGAAGGAATAGCAGAAAGAAAGAAGGTAAATGTTTCAAGTTCGATGTTCTTCAAACAACCGAGAGCATTGAACCGTGAGACATTTAAATACATATGCACACACCTTCCATACCAGCTGTGCAACTTTCTGCGCCCTACAGATCTCACAGATTACTCATTGTCGCGGGGTGGTGGTGGGTTGAATGGAATCGGTGGTGTGAATGGCATTCCCTTGGAAAGGCAATATTCGTAGAAATTTTCGTGTGCTTTGTTTACCTTGTCCAAATATTCTTCCAAGTAGCGTGTGCGCTTCTTTAAATTCTCGAGGGTGTTGTTGGCGTAACGGGCGGTAGGGCCTGGTTCGCGAGGTTGAGATATTGTTGTTTCTTGCTCCCAACCGGTTGGAGCGGGCATGGAGTTTGTTTCATTTGTGCTCTCGCGCGGTGGAATGAGATGGCGTACGAACGCCATGTCATGGTGATGGATGGTTGATTGGTGTGGTGTGCTTTGGGATTCCTCCATATTTTCTTCGGTTGGCTCCTCCTCCGTAGGCTCCTCCTCCGTTGGTTCCTCCTCTTCTTGTGCTTCATCTTCGTGTTCGGATTCGTATCCGAACTGAAATGACCCCCTATCCGTGCCAATATGGAGGGTCATATTCTCACCAATTTTAAGAGTGTACCTAATGTCGCCGGTGTGTGCGTTGAAGACCGCTTGTACATGGTTGTTGTTCACCAGATAGTTCATATTTAGGCGGTTGTTGCCGAATACTTCCACGAAGCCGTCAAAACTTATGTTGTGGTGATGTGCAAGGAGGGTTACGAAACAACCCACAGAAACCACATGGTTGTTTTTCGTGTCGGCGGCCACGGAAGTAAGGTGATGCAAGATGTGGTGGCCAAGATGTGGTTGATGCTTATGGCTTTTCATGCAACGCATGATGAAGATATCTCGCTCTTGCACCTCCGTTGTGTCTTCTCCTGTTGGGAAGATAGAGTTAGTCAAGATAATATGAATATACCTCAGTTCTATTGAAGAAATAAAGCGTGAGTCTTTGCGGTATATTTTGCGCTCATCAATTGCGACCATCTCCCAATACTTCGTGCGCTTTTCCCTCGTGCATAGTTCGATTTCTCCATTGGTGGGTATGGACAGCGCCTTGCAAAACTCCTCCACGGTTATGGTAAATGGGCGGTTGAGTAAACGGTATGTGATTGTGTTGCCTTCCCACTGTAGTGTTGATAAAAATTCGATGGAGGGTCGTAAGTATACTCTTGTGGTTCGTAGGCTGTCCGCCAAATCCCATAAATTGATGTTATTAAGGGACACGCGCACATAGTCATAGCACCCAAGGACTTTCATGGTGTTTATGCACATCGCCTTGTGTTCGCGACGGTACGGTCGAGCAATGTTTGAGCACGATCAAATTCTTGCTTGCTGTAGAACTTGATTCCCATGGCTGTTGCGAAGATGTGTTCACTGTCGGATTGAGGATCGGAGGAACGGGGGCTGTTGTGCGCCATTTTTCTCTAGTTTCGGTCTCTGTTACGGGCCGTATTCAGCTGATACGGTGCTGATACGGGCTTGACTTGGAGAATTTCTGTGGACAGGTTTCGAATTTTGATATGAAAATTCTACAAAATGGTGCAGGAGAAAGGGAAATGAATGCAGGGTTTATATGGCAGTGAAAAGATGTGATGAATGTGCAGGAAGTGCTGGTAGTGGGAGGTTAGTATTGGCTGAAATTCAAATTTTTATTCTTGAAGCATCAGAAATAGGGTTGGTTAAAACTGCTCATTGATTACGGTCCGTATCAACTGATACGGTCCGTAACCAGCTCATAAATTACGGTCCGTATTAACTGATACGGTCCGTAACTGTTGTGCGGTTTTGTGTTGAACCTTTCTTTTTCTGCGCCAAGTCCCAGATAAGTCCGTATTGGAGAATTACTCCGTATTGGACTGATACAGTCCGTAACAGAGAGTAATTTTTCGTGACGGGCTTCGAATTTTGTCGATTAAGTCCTTTCAGCATTTCCTCCTGTAGGTAAGAATAGTAATCCTGTGATTAGTACAATAGTTTAGGATCAAATGAAATATTTTTTTGATTTTTGAATTTTTATATGAAAAAGAAAACAAAAGTGGCCTTGGGTTGCCTCCCAAGAAGCGCTTGTTTAAAGTCATTAGCTTGACTTTGTGTCGCATCAGTCGTTTGGCTGATTCCCGAAGGAATATGTCTCTTTATGCTCGTCATTTGTTCCTGCGATGTAGTGCTTCAACCTCTGGCCGTTCACCTTAAAATACCCAGTTTCTTGACTCCAGATTTGGATTGTTCCATAAGGGTACACGCACGTGACCTTGTATGGCCCCGTCCATCTGGATCTCAATTTTCCAGAGAAGAGTTTTAATCGTGAATTGAAGAGAAGCACCATGTCGCCTTCCTTGAACTCCCTTTTTCTTATCTTTTTGTCATGGTAGAATTTCGCCCGTTCTTTATACATCTTTGCATTATCGTATGCGTGTAGTCTCAGTTCGTCTAGTGCATTCAGATCTAGTAGCCTCTTTTTGCCTGCATCTCTAAGGTCATAATTGAACGTTTTTTTTGCCCAATATGCCTTGTGTTCTAATTCCACCGGCAGATGACAAGCTTTTCCGTAGATCAGCTTGTAGGGTGTCATTCCGATTGGAGTTTTGAACGAGGTTCTGTAGGCCCAAAGTGCTTCGTCTAGTTTGAGTGCCCAATTCTTTCTGGACCAAGACACCGTCTTTTGCAAGATGTTTTTGATTTCTCTGTTTGAAATTTCTACTTGCCCACTAGTTTGTGGATGGTAAGGAGTTGCCACCTTGTGTGAGACGCCATATTTCTTCAGAAGGTTATTGAATTGATTGTTGATGAAATGCGATCCTCCATCACTTATCACTACTCAAGGGGTGCCAAACCTTGGAAATATGATCTTCTGGAACAGCCGCTTGACTACATTTGCATCTGCTGATGGTGCTGGAATTGCTTCCACCCATTTCGAGACATAGTCGACTGCTACAAGGATATACTTGTTGTTACCTGAGCTTGGGAATGGCCCCATGAAATCAATTCCCCAAACATCGAAAATCTCCACTTCTAGGATTGAGTTTTGTGGCATCTCATCGCGTTTGGATATGTTTCCCGTCCGTTGACATGCGTCACAGCGGGAGACATAATCCTGAACATCTCTGAAGATGTCGGGCCAATAAAAACCTGCTTGAAGAATCTTCAATGCCGTCTTTCGGAATGATGCATGGCCACCATATGGCGAGGAGTGACAGTCATGGATGATGCTTTTCGATTCTTCGTGTGTGACACATCTCCTGTGTATCCCGTCTACACAAAGGCGGAAGAGGTAAGGATCATCCCAGTAGTAATGTTTGGCACTTGTTAGAAATCTCTTCTTTTGCTGAAATGTCATGTTAGGCGGGATGGCTCCACATGCAATGTAGTTGGCCAGATCTGCGTACCATGGCCGTCTGCATGTCTCTACAGAGTAAAGGTGTTCATCAGCAAAAGAATCATCGATTGGTTGATCATCACTGTTTGGTTGTCTCAACCTTGATAGGTGGTCGGCTACCGAATTCTCTGTGCCCTTCTTATCCCTAATTTCGATATCAAATTCTTGTAGGAGAAGTACCCATCGAATGAGTCTAGGTTTTGCGTCTTTCTTGTTGATGAGGTACTTGATTGCTGCATGATCTGTATAAATGATGACTTTTGAACCTACAAGGTAAGATCGAAATTTGTTAATTGCAAAGATTACTGCGAGTAGTTCTTTCTCAGTTGTTGTGTAATTGCATTGAGCTTCATTTAAAACTTTGCTCGCGTAATAAATTGCATAGGGCTTCTTGTCCTTTCGTTGTTCCAGGACTGCTCCTACTGCATAATCACTTGCATCGCACATGATTTCAAAAGGATGGTCCCAGTCAGGTGGTTGGAGAATTGGGGCTGAAATCAAAGCATTCCTGAGTGTGTTGAATGCTTCGATGCATTTTCCATCGAAGATGAATTCGGCATCCTTCATGGTCAAGTTTGAGAGTGGCTTTGCTATCTTCGAGAAGTCCTTGATAAATCTTCGATAAAAACCTGCATGACCAAGAAAACTGCGAATGTCACGAACACATGTTGGTCGAGTTAATTTTTCAATCACCTCGACTTTTGCTTTGTCGACCTCCAATCCCTTAAAGGAGATGGTGTGACCAAGCACTACTCCCTCCTGTACCATAAAATGACATTTTTCCCAATTTAATACGAGGTTCACTTCTTCACATCTTTTTAGAACTTTAGACAAGTTCCTTAAACATGAGTCGAAGGTATCCCCATAAACTAAAAATCATCCATGAATACTTCCATTATTTCTTCAACATAATCTGAAAAGATAGACACCATGGCCCTTTGGAAGGTCGCTGGGGCGTTGCATAACCCGAAGGGCATGCGACGGTAAGCGAAAGTTCCATAGGGGCATGTGAATGTGGTCTTTTCTTGATCTTGAGGATGAATTGGGATTTGGAAGAAGCCGGAGTATCCGTCAAGGTAACAGAAGTATGAATGTTTTGCTAGTCGCTCCAGCAGTTGATCGATAAACGGAAGAGGGTAGTGATCCTTTCTTGTTGCCATGTTTAGCCGCCGATAATCAATGCACATTCGCCACCCTGTAACAACTCTTGTTTGGAGCATTTTGTCGTTATCTCCTTTCACAACTGTGGTGCCTCCCTTCTTCGGAACGACCTGGACGGGACTCACCCAGTTGCTATCAGAGATGGGGTAAATGATGCCTGCATCTAGCAGCTTCAGGACTTCTTTCTTGACCACTTCCTTCAAGTTTGGATTGAGTCTTCTTTGCGATTCTCGTGAGGGTTTGTGATCTTCCTCTAGCAGAATTCGGTGCATGCAGATGGTAGGACTAAGGCCTTTGATGTCATCGATCGTGTAGCCAATTGCTTTCTTGTGTTTCCTGAGTGTATTGACGAGTTTGCTGATTTGGGTCTTGTCAAGCTGAGAGCCGACAATTACCAGATAGGTTCGGTTTGGGCCTAGAAATTCATATCGCAGGTTGGGTGGAAGAGGTTTAAGCTCGAGTTGTGGGGGAGAGGTTGCCTTTTCTTTCTTTTTCTCTTTGCTACTAACCGTATTGGGAGACACGGGTTGTAAGACTAAGGTCATGGGAATTACTTCTTCTTTTTCCGTGACAGTAATGCAACTTGCGCAATTTCATTATAAACCTCGTCAGGTCCATCGATGACATCTTGTTCGGGTTGTACTTCATCATCTTCCCTTCCAAGAAGGCTATCCAGATCCTCTATACCCATGAACTCTTCAAATTCATCAAATGGATATTCTTCCTCTTCAAATTCATCAGTGATGCCCAAGTTGAAGACACGATCGATGTCAGAAGGGTATTTTAAAGCTCTATTTATGTCGTAAGTAACCTTATCCTTTCCGACATTTAATGAAATTCTCCCATTCTTGACATCAATCATTGCTCCACATGTGGCGAGGAATGGCCTTCCAAGGATGATTGGAATGTGTTCATCTTCTTCCATGTCTACTACAACAAAATCTCCAGGTATCCAAAGGTCTCCAACTTCGATCGGTACATCTAGCAATACTCCTTCAGGATATCGAATTGACCGATCAGCCAGTTGTAATGCCATTCGAGTTGGTGATAGATCTCCACAATTCAATTTCTCAAATACCGCCTTTGGCATCAAACTTACACTCGCCCCCAGATCACATAAAGCTTTCTTAAAATCTGTTGTACCAATTGTGCACGGTATCGAAAAGCTTCCCGGATCTTTCAACTTTGTCGGTAATTTGCTTTGCACGAGCGCACTACATTCCAGATTGAGCGGGATTGTTGAGAATTCTTGGAGTCTACTGCGGTTTGAAAGAATCTCCTTCAGAAATTTAGCATACGAAGGTATGTTTGCAATTGCCTCAGTGAAGGGGATTGTGATTTGTAGTTGCTTGAGTGTCTCCATGAATCTCGCGAATTGTGGCTCCATCTTGTGCTTGGCCGGCCTTGGAGGGAATGGCAGAGGTGGCTTGTAGGGTGGTGGTGCAATATATTCAGGTTCGGGTTGTCGCTCGTTTCCACCTACGGTGTCATTCTGCTCCTCAATAGGGTCTGCCTGCGTTTCAAGTACGAGCGGTTCCGGTTGTTGCGGCTCGTAATCTTCTGAATGCGGTGGCTCTGCATGCATCTCATCGGAAGTTTGATCGGGCATGGGAGGTCCCTGATAAGCTGTACCGCTCCTTAGTGTTATGCTCTTGCAAGTCTCTCTTGGGTTTTCTTCCGGTTGGCCCGGAAGTTTGCCTTTTCCACGTGCAATACTTGAGAGTTCTCTTGCCATCTTAGAGACATTATCTTCTAAGTCTTTGTTGCGGTTTGTTAAGGATTCGATCTTTTGTGCGATTTCGGCGTTAGCCTTCTCTTGCTTCTCTAGGAATCTCTCCATTAATGATGTGATGTCTGGTTGCTGCGGTTGATTGTATTGCCTTGGTTGGTAGTTCGGTTGAGGATTGTTGTATATTGGTTGAAAATTGAATTGTGGTTGATAGTTCTGTTGGGGTGCAGCAGGCCTTTGATTGTTTGCATATGAGAGATTTGGATGGTTTCGGTTGTTCGGATGGTATGTGTTGTAGGCGGGTTGAGGTCGAAAGCTGTTGTCGATTGCGTTTGCTTGCTCTATTTCTTCCTCAGTTTCCGTCACATTCATACATTCGGTCATCTCATGTGCTCCTCCGCAATAGCCACATGCTGTTGCGGCATTGACTGCTGCTACCGTTCGCTGCTTGGTTTGCTTGTTGAGTGTCATTTGCAGAGCATCAATCTTTGCGCTCAGCATGGAGATGTCATCTACTCGGTGCATGCCAGGTGTTGGCGCTGGCTTCTTTCGCTCAGGGATCCAGTAGTGTTGGTTGATTGCAATCTCTTCAGTTAGGTTGTAAGCCTCGTTAGGTTCCTTGTTCATGATTGCTCCTCCTGCAGAAGCATAAATAGACAACCTATCGGTAGGGTTTAGACCATTATAAAAAGTTTGGACAATCAGCCATCTTTCTAGACCGTGATGTGGACAACACCTTAACATATCCTTATATCTATCCCATGCCTCACACAATGTTTCACCATCCCTTTGTTCAAAATTAGTAATTAGATTTCTAAACCTTGAAGTTTTAGATGGTGGAAAATATTTTGCAATAAACACATTAAACAATTGGTCCCAAGTTTGAATGGAATTGGCCGGTAAGGAAAACAACCATGCTATTGCTTTATCTTTTAATGAAAATTGAAATAGCCTTAGCCTGATTGCTTCATCGGTAACTCCGTTGATCTTTATCGTCTCGCATATCCCTAGGAAAATTGACAAATGAAGATGTGGATCTTCATGTGGAAATCCTCCAAATTGCTGTTGCGAAACCATATTTATGAGAGCAGGTTTGATCTCAAAATTACGGTTTGTAACAGTTGGCGGGTTTATACTAGAATTAGGATCATTCGCGCATGGTACGCAATAGTCCCTTAGAAGTTTGGGTCTTGCTGCATCGTGAACTTCATTATCACCATTGTCTTGTCTTCCATTGTTAATCGGTTCGTTCGGTGGGATATTCATGTTGATCGAATCTGAGTCCTCTTCGCCTTCATAATTACTTGATGAAGAACTATGATTGGTTCTTATTGGTGATGTGGAAGCGAATTGTCCCCTCCTACTAGCAATCCTCTCGAATCTTCGTACAGATGATTCGGCCAGCGTGCAATTTCCTAAAAAGAAAAGAAAATCTGAAAATTAAACTACACTGAAAAATAAAAAGAAAATAAAATAAAAACGAAATTAAAAATAAAAGAAAAATAAAAATGCAGAAAATAAAAAGAAATCTAGGCGTTTCTAATTAATTGGATTCAATGGTCAAAGCAAGGACGTCTTGCGAGGCCTTGCACAATGAACCGTTACTCCCCGGCAACGGCGCCAAAAAGCTTGATCACTCAAAAGAGAGCAATGTTTCTTTTAATATTTATAAACTCGTAAATGCTATCGGTTCGGACTGCTAGCGCACAATCCTTATCGAGTAGTATATGCAAGGTCGATCCACAGAGAATATTGGTTCAATGCTTTGAGCGATCGAATCACAACCTTTCGAAAGGCTAGACGAAATCGAATCACAACCTTTAGGGTTTTGGCACACCATTGCTACTCAATCCGTCTTGATAATATATTCCTGTTGCGTCTGATTTCCTGTTGTTTTTTTTATGAAAGATAACTACAAAGGTCACTGCGATTTATGTTACGCCAGAATGACAGATCT
The DNA here is from genome assembly GCA_025461045.1 of Carex parvula. Lineage (NCBI taxonomy): Eukaryota > Viridiplantae > Streptophyta > Magnoliopsida > Poales > Cyperaceae > Carex > Carex parvula. The sequence continues at coordinate 223,193 of JAJGRW010000623.1, read as the reverse complement.
TTCATCGAGACTCTACTCAGGACAATGCAATTTACCTTACGCAACTATCGGGTCTCTTATCTCCCAAATTACTACACAGATCACTGCGATTTACCTTACGCAAATGATGGAATTTGGTCATGCGTTTTGTTGTTCTGGTTTATGGTTTCCCCGCGAAGGTTTTCTTCACATAAACCTAATAGATCTCAACGAGGCTAACTCATCCAAATAGTTTAAAGAGTTATTAAAGCACTGTCACTACCCTAATGAACTCAAACTAGATCATTGAAATTAGATGAAGAGATAGTAAATCACAAAAGCATATTCGATACAACAACAAGAAACCATAATCAACAGAAATATATATATCAAAACATCAAGAGTAACAAGGTTTACTGCCTAGCCCTAAGAAAAGGAACTTAGCCGCGGAACGGCATGATTACAATCACTCCTCTCTTCTCTCTTTAATCAAATCTAACCCTAAGTACAAATATATCAGTTCTATCTGCCCAGGGGCCTTATATAGGAGTGTAGGGACGTGTAGAGGTTGATTGGAGGCTAAGAAATCAATCTGGAAACAGCTGTCGGCAGTTATTTCCCAAGAGACGCCTTCGGATACGGACCGTATTAGTTGATACGGTCCGTATTAGGACCTCGACGGTTAGGGTTTAATGCTTCCAGCGCTATCTCCTGGTCAATGCTAGGCTTGGTCCGTATTAGTCAGTACGGACCGTAACAGAGACTTAGTCGATGAGCGTCGCTGATCCGATTGAGCCGATTCTAGCTCCATTTGATGTAAAATAGTCCCAAAACCTGTATTCTGCAATAAAACATAAAGAAGGGTGACAGTAGCCTTTTTCTCTAATAAAGTAAACATAAGTGTGAGAAAATATGTAAAACCTAAGCCAAAACCCTACGTAAATCATCGTTATTTTGACTCTGATCATCAAACAAATCAATGGAGAAGTTAAGCCGTTTGAAGTGCATGAAATAGGGCTGAAAGATGCCAAATACTTCTTCGATAAACCCGTTCTAAAAGGAGAATGTTCAAAGAAACCACGAGGTGAGAAATCAAGGCTATATGGAACCGATACTGACTCGTCGTCAGGAGGGGAGGCGGATGAAACCAGGATACTCTCGTCGTACATAATATCCTCAGAAGACGAGGAAGGAGCAGGTCAATCCTCGTTGATGATTGAGAGGATACCTGAAAACCATCACAAAGAGCTCACACCAAGGGAAGTGAACCAAATCCAAGAAATGGTGGTGTTCATAATACCGCCTAAAGAAGAAATCACCGAAGAAAGAATCTTTAGACACAAGCCTATTGTATTCTATAGAGCCTCTAATGGTAAAAATCGGTCTTTGGTGCTGAACAATGACGAATGGCCTCTAGAAGATGAAGCCATGTCCGACAAAGTGGACGTACCTCTTCTACCATATTGTTCCAAAAGCCTAACCAGGATTCTTGCAAACGTGAGTCCTATGTCTCCAACCTACGCTATGACGAAGCGATTTGATAAAATACTGACTCACCGTAATCCTACAATCATAGGACCGGATGAAAAGCCAAGAAATACTCGAGGGCTCGGGTATGAAGAATCTGATGATGAATATGATGACTCCAAATGTCGTCCTATGCAATACCTCAGCGACAGTGGCAGTGATGACGAGTCACCAACTTGTAATCTAAGAAGGATCCAAGGGAAAGCTGCCCATGCCAATTTAGAAATGGCTTTAAGAGGAGGTCGTGGTAGAGGCCGTGGAAGAGGTCGAGGGAGGAATTCCTTCGCTAATGCCTTGCCAAAACAACCCAAACCAAATCCAACCGAAACTTGCTCTTTCCAAGACCTGTTGAGAAAAATGAAGGGTCTGGATGTGCATTCCGAACATAGACAACAACAACCAAACAATAACCAAAGAACCTCCAAAGCTTCATGTCATGCAATAGAAGCTGAAGACGATCAATCGTCGTTTGTCGCATGCAGTGTATGCGATCGACCGGGAGAGGTCACGGAAATGACTTCGTGTACCGAGTGTGGAGCCATATGTCATCCCCCTTGCACAAGGTTTAGGGAACATCCTCAAAGTAGAGATGAAACCCCAAAATGGAGCTGCCTACGTTGCTTCAAAGGCAAATGGGTACCAGAATCGAAGAAGGGCGAAGGAAAAGCAGAATCACTGCTCCCAACACCAGCACCTGAGTCTTTTCCACTTGAAGGCATGCTGGCTCAACTCCTAAAGGACTATTTGAAATTCCAGTCCGCAAAGAGACAAGCCCATACAGATTCAACGAACACAATCTCTGAATCGAAGAAACCTGTTCTGGTGATGCCTAGAGAGAAGAATACTCTGGCAGAACTTAAGAACAAAACATATTCATTTGGGCGAGATAAAGTTGCTAAGGCATTCGACCTAATGATGCAAAAAGGTCTCAACCTGCCAGTATGCAAACGTCCGGAGCAGGCGGATAAGGTCAATGAACCTAATTTCTGCCCATACCATCGCATCCTTGGTCACACCATCGATGACTGCTGGGTTTTCAAGGACTTTCTAGAAAAGAAAAGGCAAGAGGGGACCCTACCACTCACTGTGGCAGCCCATCTAGAAGGGACTCATGCGCCGATTCCCAACAAAGATAAGGGGAAGCAAAAGATGAAATCTATCCCTAAAGATGAAGTACCCTCACGATTTGAATAAGGGGACATGGTATCCATGCTCAGCCAGTCTCAACCATCCAAAGACGGTCACTCTAAAATTGAGTGGAAAGGACCATACATCGTTGAGCAAGCCTTAGGGCGAGACACCTATAGGTTGCGAGAAAGCAATGGAAGCAAGTTCGCACCACCTATTAAAGGGAAGTATCTTCGAGAATACCAAGCACCTGGGATGCAAAGTCAAGCCCAAAATCGGAGAATTCGAAGTGACGTCTCAGAAAATTCAGAAGAAGAACAAGAAGCTGAGTGCTATATGGCGTCTCAAAGGTCCACCGACTCAGAATATGATTCACCTCAAGAAGAAGAGGATCATAGTAACGATAGCCACACAAAGAAAGGCAAATGCATGAGTTGCGATGAAGTGGATGATTATTACGTCATGTTCAATTGCGACCGATGTTGTAGGTACTCGTGTACCGAATGCGCCACCGGAAGAAGGATAAATTCTGGGTATGATAAAAGGTTCTTCAATTGGTTTTGCACATCCTACAAGTATATCATAGAGGATGAAAAGCAAAAGAAGAAGGAAAAAGTCAAGCAAACTTCCAAGAGGAAAGGCGAAAATTCCAGATCTCACTCAAAACATGAATCATCAAAGAAGCCTAAGGATGGTGATTCGAGCGATTCTAGCATGAATGCTACATGTTACATGGTAGAAGTTGGATCCGAACAAGAAGAATTCGAGTTTGGATATATAACCCATTGCGGCGTCTGCGACCAAAAGGGAAATTCATGGGACATGTTTGAATGCAAAGAGTGTGGCAATAGTCACCACCTTTCGTGCGCAAGCCCAAAGGCAGCCATAGCCAACCACAATGATTCTCGATTCAATGTCTATGAGTGCCCGAAGTGCATTTATCAACAAGTGCAAAAGGAGATAAAGGCGATAAAGGAATTCAAGGATCAAGCTGTAAAGCCCAATCGGGTTGCAAAGGATATCGAAAGCGCCTCAAAGCAGAAATGGGACGAAGTCCATATGCCACAAAAGGCGAGAACCAATGTCGAAGCAAGACAGGAAACAATTCACATGCTTGGCCCATTTGATGAATACAAGAAAGGGCAGCTTGTGTGGGTCGTCAAAAAAACACCAAGGTCGCAATCGATCAGATTCTGGGGCCCATATTTGATGGATCAAGCCTTTGAAGGGTATCGATACAGGCTGATAGACAATGAGAGCGGAGAGCCCGTTAAATCAATTAGCGGTCGTTATTTAAAACTCTACCAAAAGGGTGATACACCAAGCGACTTCTGCCAAGAATATGAAAGTGACTCGTAAACCGCCACTTACAAAACCACCCCCACTACAGCCATGATGGAAGTGATAATACACATGAAGGGGTACGTCGGGCATCGATGCGCCCAAAAGGGGAATGATATATATACCCCACCCTTGAAAGAAGTCAACATCTCCGAGTCACAAACTTTCTCTACCTTAATCAGACTCTGCACTAATGGCTGCTCAAAGAACAATTCCCCACAACTGGGAGACCATGGCACTCACGCCAACGGTAAGAATGGGATATGGCCGATATCCAGGCCCAGGTTCTCTCGCCGTCGACTTCCCTAACAAGGACGCACTGCTGCAAGAGAGTCGATGGTTATGGCGATCCATCTTTATCTATGTCACTGGAGGAAGGAAAACCGAGTACACCAAATACCGCCTCGGTCACTACTTCTCAAACCAACTCAACTGTGAGTTCTCAAGCCTAATCATCGAGGAAGTTGACGAAATCGAGGCCGATTACATACTCATATGCCCAAATAATGACATAAAAAGGGGCATCCTTTCATTGGGCTCGCTCACCTTAGAAGCCGACGTCCCCGGTGTCATTCCCACCGATATCCGAATGATAGGATGGACTTCTAGCCAAGGAGGCAATGACAACCCCCTCAATTACCGTGCACGCATAAGACTCCGCAAGGTACCTTTACACTTATGGAATTCTGCTGATATTCATACTTTGGTGGCAGGATTCGGGTATCCTCTTAGGATCGCCCCATACTTCTCCAACAACAACTATGACACGCTCAGGCTCTTGATCGCTTGTGGGCCACCCAATACCATCCCGCATTAGTTATGGCTGACCGTTGATCCCATTCGCAAAATTGTGGATGTGGAAGTCGAAGGATGGGATGAAAATGATGGAGACATGCCTCCGCCTGATGATGCAGAAAGCTCCGTCAGCAAATCTCCTCCTCCACCACCAGCACCAGATAATCCAAAATCCTCTGAGTCACCTAATCTATCACTGCCCTCTGAACCAACCACATCGAGCAAAGACAGGAGGCCCGCCAAACATGTGGGGCCCAAGGCCGCTCCTTAATAACTGGGGGCAACAAGCCGTTTATGTTAAATGCTTTTAGGAGTTGATTTCCTTTTCTCATGGGCAATGCTTATATTTGCTTGATGATGGTGTGTTTATGTTTAAATGCTTGTATGTATGTTTGCATGAAACGAGAATCCCACGAGATCTCCTCCTCAAATTCTACTCCACGATTTCCAAATTCTAAGATCGAAAACTCCACAAATATCCAAAAGTCCAATGAACCTAAAGTCTAATATCCATAAATAAAATATTCCAATAAAAATACCTAAGCGAAAACCTCTGCGAATAAAAAGGACCAAATCGCGGCATGAGTGAAATTGTCTCAAGCGAAATGTAAGGTCCCCCAATTACCCACAAAATCCATAAAGGCCTCTCGCCACAAAATGGATTTTGTTAAGTTTGTACCCTTAAACAATTAATACTAGCAAAGTTTGTCCAGCCAGTTCTGAATATGGACAAACAAGTTTTATATTTTGTACTTTGAACAAAATATGGGCTTTGGTGTTGTGCCCATTTGAAACAACTATCACTGGTTTTGTCTTTCCTCCCAGTTTGAAAAAAGGAGAGACAAGGTTTCCTTCATTGTCCTTTAAACAATGGAGTGCCTAATGATGATATCTCAAATGAAAAATCAAAAGATTAAAGAAAGTGGTCGTTTAGACTATTTAAATTCTGAAGGCACAAAATCCCTTTTAAAAAAAAGTTTTCAAAACAATGGTGTTCCCATTTCCCGCGATACCCTCGCCTAAGGATTGAGGCCATATAGGCCATTCAAGAAGGCACGAGCGGAGTGAATAAGATGCCACCCTCAAACAAGTGCATGCATGCACCTAAATCCCACCGTAATATGAAAAGAGTGGAGAGATGGAAGGCCCACAAAGAAAGCCTCACGCACAAAATGGGTTTTGTCAAGATTGTGCCCTTTAAACAATTGACACTGGTACGCTCATCTAACCAGTCATCTAAAATGACGAGCAGGCTTTATATATTTGTGCCGAACAAAATAAGGCTTTGATGTTGTGCCTAGGCCATGTGAGCACTAAAACAATTATCATGGCCCAAAACGAGATAAACTGAGAACCCAAAAGCAATAAACATAATCGGGTTCTCACCAAACAAATCTCTGCAGAAGCAAGCCTCAAGCCAAGTAAACACCCATAAATAGTGGATCTGTAGATCAACGCCCCACGGACCACAATCCAAACTAGAGCTTGAGAATAAGAACCCTTGGCTCTAAGACACGCTAAAGCCCTACCGAAGGCAAAGCCCGCAATTTGACACGCCTTTAAGACTTGTCCCCCGGGCCATAATCAAATCAGAGCTCGAAAACAAGAACCCTTAGCTCTAAACATTGAGATCCTACATAAAACCAAAGCCCACGGTTTGGCACCCCTCTCTACAATAGTCCCACCGATAACAATTAGGGACTTCTCAAGCTGGAGTTAGAAAATTAACTAGCCTTTCAACACAAGTCCCACAGGTGACAAGCAAATACCCTAAAGTCCAAGCATAATTTGGCATACCCTGGTGATATACGTCCCACGGGTGACATCTGAACCCTAAACCACATAATAAATTCCCTTTGGCGTCGAAACCGCTATACAAATACCAAAGAACCCTGCTTAAGCCCTATATAGGCCAGAGTCCATGACAGACTCTTGATTGAAACCATGTCCCACCAAGGCCCAGTACACAAATAGGCATATGATCATATTGTAACCAAGAATGAAGCTCATAATAGTACTTTACTCAAACTTGCGTCCCACCAACCTTAAACCCATACAGCACATAGGCGGGTTGGTTATCGAGATGCACAATTAGGCCGTGAATGGCCGCACAACACTGCAAATGATCCTTCACACAAGTCCCATGGGCAAGTCTTTAAACGGTTTCACGTTTGGTGCGACGTATGTACAGCACATAGGCTAGTCAGTTACCGAGAAGTGAATTGAGACTATGAAAGATAACAAGCAGAACCCCCAAGCTAGAGCCTAATGACAAGAATCTTCGGCTCTAAATGCACTAGAAGTCTCACACAAAGCGAAAACCTACAATTTACCTTTCGATGATACCCAGACTGGAGTCAAATAGTCGAATTCCCTGACTCCGTAAAAGCCCAAGCCCACAAGTTGGCAGGCTCTTCAATGAATGTCCCACGTGTGCCATCTAAACCCAAAACCAGATAATACTTTCCGAGCACTAGAATGAAACCTACAACAAGCAAACCAAGCTCCACTCATAAGAGAAGCATTGTCTCATTATGCCGCATCAATCTCATGGAGATGCGTGAACATCTAACCTTAACGGGTTCCGTATGACCGATGAAGCCTCTGAGCAGAACGGTTCTACGAAGTCATACATGCTGGTATAGCCCTTTTGCGGGACAGCGTGCGTGAACATCCAACCTTAACGGGTTCCGTATGACCGATGAAGCCTCTGAGCAGAACGGTTCTACGAAGTCATACATGCTGGTGTAGCCTTTTTGTGGGACAGCGTGCGTGAACATCCAACCTTAACGGGTTTCGTATGACCGGTGTCACCCTTAATCGGGACGGTCTTACGCAGTCATACATGCTGGTGTAGCCTTTTTGTGGGACAGCGTGCGTGAACATCCAACCTTAAAGGGTTTCGTATGACCGGTGTAACCCTTAAGTGGGACGGTCTTACGCAGTCATACATGCTGGTGTAGCCTTTTTGTGGGACAACGTGCGTGACCATCCAACCTTAACGGGTTCCGTATGACCGGTGTCACCCTTAATCGGGACGGTCTTACGCAGTCATACATGCTGGTGTAGCCTTTTTGTGGGACAGCGTGCGTGAACATCCAACCTTAACGGGTTCCGTATGACCGGTGTCACCCTTAATCGGGACGGTCTTACGCAGTCATACATGCTGGTGTAGCCCTTTTGTGGGACAGCGTGCGTGAACATCCGACCTTAACGGGTTCCGTATGACCGTTGTAACCCTTAAGTGGGACGGTCTTACGAGGTCATGTCGCCGGTGTAACCCTTGAGCGGGACGGCGCATGAATCAGGAAGGTAGAGGACAAAACCCAAGCCAACTGGAGACGTTTGATCACTTAGAACCTGATTGAATGGATGCAGAAGGTTTGAGGTACAGCTTGAGTCTAATGAAGATGCCTTGTTGCTTAGAACCCGATGGGGGAGATTCAGAAGATTCAGGATTAAACCCTGACTCTGACAAGTATATCTGGTCGCTTAGAACCTGATTGGAGAAAACTTGAAAGGTTTAGGAGAAAAACCGAACTAAGCAAGTTTATCCGATCGCTTTGAACCCGATTGGAGAAGGCTTGAAGAGTTCGTCGACAAAAAGAGAAAGAAAGAGAATGAGGAAGAAAACTGATTTAGACGAATTTATTTAATCGCTTAGAACCCGATTAGAGAAGATTCGAATAAATCAACCAAAAAGAGAAAAAGGAAAGAGAATGAGAAAACCACAAAAACAAACATCAACCCACAAGTACATATATCCAAGCACAATCAACCAAAACCAGAACACACATACAAAGAGTGGGCTCGAAGCACGCACCACCACGAGTCTCCAAACAGAGCCTAAATGAAAGTGCCGTAGGGCACCATGGCCAAGCAAGGTCCCACAGCCACAGGAACACCCTAAGGGCAGCCGATAACCTCTCCTGCCCTAGCCTTAGATGAACCTCTAGCATCTGAACCTGACCCTGCTGCCGCAACGCGGGTCCAGCCCAATGGGCAACTCCCATCCTCAAAACAGTCTCTGGTGTCCAATCAATGGGATCGCCAGAGAAGCTTCCCTTCACAGGAAAAGGTCCCACCGATAAGGGGTCATGTCTGGTAAAATGAACTCCTGCACAAACAAAGGAATACTGTGAATTACAACCATGGTCCGAAAGAACCCTAAACTAAAACCCATAAAGGAAGCATGGTCCGAAAAGACCCTAAACTACCCCAATGGTCCGAAAAGACCCTAAACTAAAACCCATAAAGGAAGAATGGTCCGAAAAGACCCTAAACTACCCCAATGGTCCGAAAAGACCCTAAACTAAAACCCATAAAGGAAGAATGGTCCGAAACTACAACCATGGTCCGAAACTACAACCATGGTCCGAAAAGACTTTAAACTACAGCCAAAACCAAGTCCCAACCAGGTGTGGTCCGAAACGACCTTAAACTACAAGCATGGTCTAAGAAGACTTCAAACCACATCAACAGCCCGAAAAGACCTTAAACTACAACCAAAACCAAGTTCCAGCTTGATGCAACCCATGAAGACCCCGAGATACAGTCAAAACCAACCCTGGTTAGCCAAAGACCCCAAAGAGAAGCACACGAGACAAACTGGATCAAAACCCGAGATTATGCCTACAACCAGAAGGCTATTTTATCTAAACCCTCAATTTTGCAAGTTACCTGCATGGTTCCCGTACTAGATCAGAGATAAAATTTCCCTGTCTGTAATCCTTCCTCGGTTAGACAGGTTTTCCCATGAGTATGTTTGCAGAGTATGGTCGTTGCCCAAGTCCCCTAATATAAAGACAAGGGATTAAGTACTCAGGCAAGTTCTGAAGGATGCATACTCAGCCCTCACCCAACCATGCAAGTATTAGCAAGATGAGATAAAGGTAACATACCTTTTTGAAGTAGATGTGATCGAAGAAGACGATCAGACCCGCTTTCGAGCTCAATGCCCAATGTGGAGTTCCAACACCTGAGATTCAGACAAGAAAAACAACTCAGAAAGAATTCCATAAAGTTCAAGAGGAACACTGGGGGCACCTGGCTAAGCTATTCAATCCTGAGGTCTTCACACCTCACCCAGGTGGGGGGCATTTGTTTGACCCTAAAAAGTTGCTATTCGAGTCTAACATGATAGATAGCAATTTTGGGGCAATTAAAATGCCAAAGTTACACATGGACCCTTCAAATAAATTGGGTAAAAGTATATTATAATTCCTGGTAATGTTCCACATATAAAACCATGAATTTCGATATGCAATATGGTTTAAACCAATAAAGAATTAAAATTCCTACAAGCAAAACAAGTGTTGTAGAATATGCTGGGTACAAAATCAGGGTATATCCTAGCAAAAACATGTCCTAAGCCGTCCGGGGTGCAATTTAGGGCTGCATACCAAATACCAAAGGGGATGGGACCCACAAGTCAGCGGCCCATGGCCAAATTCGCTGAAACCTTGGTTTGGATGAACCTAGATCACTGGAACTAGCCTACATGGACCGAATGGACAGCCATATGGCTCATAGTGCACCATGTTCACCCAGCAGCGAAAAATGTCGCTGGAAGTAAACCAAGTGCAGATGACCCCTTTAGGAGTGCATGCACCCGGTTCACATGAGCCCAAGTCGTGTCTTAATGATGTCAGTGGTTCAGTTCACGTGTACCACACTTACTCGAAATAAATAAAGGAAAGGGTTTAGACGCCTTCGGCGAAGCTGACAATGGGGCCCCTACGTCAGCACCTCCCCTCTTCTTCGTGCTCCCCTCTTCTCCAGCGACTAAGGAAGAAAGGCAAAAAAATAGAGAATACACAAAAGGGGACCGAGTTGCCTCAATTCTCTTTGCCTCTGGGTTCTACTCCAAGAGGTGACTATAATAACACTATGTGTTGAGATCTCATTCAGTGAATAGAGAGAACCAGAAGAGAAGGAAGAAGGCAACCGAGTTTAAACTCGGGCAAGCATGAGGCAAAAGAAAAAAAAAATCAACATGTGAAACTCATCCTCTGTTATGTGGCGACACTCTTTATTGAGTCAATTGAAAGAAAAGAACACCGAATCAAGAAGGAAGAGGGAACCCGCATGCAATCGGGTTTGGTTCAGGCTGAGGTGAACCGAAAGAAATTGCACCTCTTTAAGGTTCTGAACAGTGTCACTAGGATCACATGTGGCCTCTGGAACTTTCAACTTGATGTGCATTTGAGAGGATTGGCTAAATTGGAAACTGGCAACTAACGGATGCCGAAAGACAAAATTTATTAAATCCAATAATGGAAATGACAGAAAGGAGGTCTAATACTACACAGGGCATATTAATGCTATATTATACATGCTATGTGTTGCCTCTTTATTGGTTGAATGATGATCGGACGGCTATGGACCATGATGAGCCGTGGCTCGATACTGGTACACTGTACCCCTCTGCACTGCCATCCCTGCACCAAAATTAACCTCATGTACAGCTGTTGGAGACCCTGAGCAAGCTTCCAAAATAGAAGGATCAGTGCTCAGCTGTGTATGAAAAACATGACTCAAAATTGGCCGAATCTAGGCCATTAGATGAAATAAAATGAAAAGATCAAGGGTTGTAAATATTTGGCATCTCAAATTGCCAACATGTCTCAATTTCATTGGTCTATGCCACTGTAGAACAATTTGATGCTTTTAAACAAGATCTAGAGCATTGAATCAAAAAGATGAAGAATGGAAGGTGATGATTCATGCTATCAAAACCCTAAACCCTATGCCCTTCTAGGCTATATAAGAAGATGAATAGAAGAAGAAAGAAGACACCAAGCCTACAACCATCAGACAGAGAGATAGAGATATAGTGAAAAGAACTCTTTCTTCTTCATTTTTCAGATAGAATAGTTAGCTAAAAAGCTTTGTTCTTCTCCCTCAAAAGCAAGAAAATTCATAGGTAATGAGAGAATCAGAAATGTAAAGCTTAAAGGGGATGATATCATGTATATAGTTCATGTTGAAATGAAGAATTTCCTCTTTTCCCTTTTCCTCCTTCTTTCGATTTTTTTTTTATTATTTGCACTTTTCTTGATCTTTTTCATGATTTTTGCTTGAATCCTTATAAGAACAGTGAAGGCTTGATTATTTCAACTTATTTCATAATAAGTTAGTTATACTAGCCTAATGATCAAATAAAAAAAAAAGAAGAGAAGCTTTTTCCCTTTACTGCCTTCAAAAGAAAATATAAAAAAAAATATATATAAAACAAATAAATGTCTTTCTTTTTAATGAACTCATTAGCCTTCATCAGTTAATAGGTTTTGTTCTTGCTCATTGTGATTTATTACTATTTTAGCACATAATAGAAATATATGCATAAAAAGAAAAAAAAATTACAAAACTTTGATATTTTCCTTTCTTTTGTGTTCTGCCTTCAAATATACCTCTTTAATCCTTTTTAAAGTGATTTAATGATGAAAATATGAAGGTTGAGCCAGCTGGTCTCCCCTCATATTAGAGTCATTTAATTGTTTTAATAAAGAATTAAGGAGAATTAAAAGTGAATAAAAAAAAAATATAATATGCACAAGGGATGAAAGGGTTGAGCCAGCTGGCTTCCCCTTTTATCTCCTTCAAATGACTCAAGGGCTCATGTTATATGTGTTGAAACTTAGCCCTTTATGCATAGAGGTGTACTATGTGACACTATCTAAAGGGATTAAGTTGCTATACATAAATATGATGAAAGAAAGAGGACTAAGATGCAAATAGACAGCAGCTACAGCTGTATTATTGTCATTTGTATTCTTCTTCCAATGACATCTGATCACTCAAAAGAGAGCAATTTTTCTTTTAAAATTTATAAACTCGTAAATGCTATCGGTTCGGACTGCAAGCGCACAATCCTATCGAGTAGTATATTCGAGGTCGATCCACAGGGAATATTGGTTCAATGCTTTGAGCGATCGAATCACAATCTTTCGAAAGGCTAGACGAAATCTGTAAATTGGGAGATGTTGTTGTGATCTATGTAAATTAGGAAGTGATGCCTCATTATCATATCTATAAATCCGACCGATTTCTGTACCAAAATCTGTGTTTCAAACCACCAAATCGTGTCTTTTGCATTAAATATACATGAAATATCTATAGAATGTGGTACTGCTATGTTTTCATTCTTACTTTGTAGAGAACGAGCGAAATCAGGGAAATTATGAAGTTATGGTACATTACACGCGGGCCGCGCCACTTCCGACGCGGGTCGCATGAACCCCTGACGCGACCACAGACGCGATCTCCATTCTTCACGCGAGGAGCACAGGCACGCGGACCGCGTCACTTACACGTGGGTCGCGTGAATCTATTTCGGAAAGAAAACAGAAAAGGAAACAGAGGCTCAAGGATGGAAGGTCGGCCAAATGGGCTATATTACGGGATCCCTTGCCACAGAAGGGTATCTCATTCATTATTGTGCATTCCAGAGAGCAAGAGGCAGATTGGAGGGCTAAGGTTCGACGGCTAGCTTGGAGGCGAAGTTGAGAGAAGCAAGACGAGAGTTTTGCGACGAATCTTCATCGTTCTTCTAGTTTTTCTATGAACTCTTTTATCTTTATTTGTTTTATTTGTTCTTTGATTATGAGTGAGTAGTTTTCTTTGTTTCTAGGGTTACGATGTAGTTTGATACTTTGTTTTGCATGCATGTTGTTTGAATTTGTGTTGAACAATAGTGTTTAATTGTTTGAGTATTATCTTAATTGCTTGGTTGAAGTTGATTGAATGATTCATGTTTGTTACTGTTAGATGCCTATAACATCTTTCTTGTACTTTGGCCTTGATGGTTCTTTCAACCAAACTTAGTATCTGAGGTAGGTTTACGAGCCGTAAGGCGAGACCAAAAAGTAACTGAGAGGTGAACTTTACCATTTATCGAGAGATATTGGTTACCTTTAGTAAACCAGACAATTAACTTAGATTAAAACCCTAAGAAGGTGAAATTGCATTTCCGATACCAAGTTTATTAAGCCAACAAACGAGAGTTGAGGTTTAGGAACATTAGGTTCGGTCAATGAATCCTTACATTAAAGAACAACGCAAAAACAGACAACTGCTGCATTTGCTCGAGGTCCACACGGGCCGCGTATGAGAGTACGCGGGTGGTGTGTTCCATGCGGGTCGCGTGTGAAAGCACGCGGGTCGCATGGGTACCGAGAGGCAAGGTTGATAATGAATCGAAAATCCTGGAAACGCTTTTCTCCATTTGATAAAACCAAAATTTACTTTCTGTCAATTTAATTACTTCTGTTATTGATTGAATTTAGGATTTAAACAACCAAACCAACTTTTTTCCAACTTCTAGTACCTAATTGATTTAAATAGAATTCCAGATTTGATTAAAGAACCGTCATGTGGATCGATACCTGATTATACTATACGACGGGATTGTGCACTTGCAATCTAGTCGAAAGTTGAATAAGGTTAAAAGCTACAGCTTGCTGTAGTGAAACTTTGTGATACACTTTTGTGTGAACAAGTTTTTGGCGCCGTTGCCGGGGACGGCATCATTTATCTTTTCTGGATTTTTGTTTATTTTGATTAATCTAGATTTTAATTTGTATCTTTTCTTTTTGTTTCTCTCTCTTTCAGGAACACACTGGCTTTCATACCTCCTCCCACGGGCGATTACCATCTCAGGAGCAGAGGACCGATACCCGACGCGACCCGCATAGATTTGTAAGCGGACCGCGTACCTCTTCTCGAAACCGACACTAGATCTGTGCGCTCAGCCCCAGCTGGAACACCTCCTCACGCGACCCGCATACACTTCACGCGGCCCGTGCGAACCGACCCAGACAGAGAGGGACATTCCAGCAGAGCATCAATGAGCACCAACGGAGACGAGGAACGGGCCGAGAATCTGACTGACGATGAGTACCAGGAGGATATCGTGCCAAGGACATTACGAGAGTTCAATGTGCCTAGGGCTGGAGACGTGAGAGGAGCAATCAGACTGCCATAAATTCCAGGACAACAACCGAATTTCAATCCGGGCGTTGTTAACATTGTGCAGCAGAACACTTTCCACGGGTTGGATCATGAGGATCCACACTCTCACCTCCAAACTTTTCTTGAATGTTGCACTACCATTAGAACAAATGGCACAACAAACGATTATACCAGACTTGCTTTATTTCCTTTCACTCTTAGGGATAAGGTCAAAAAATGGTTAGGGTCACTACCAAGGGATTCAATTACCAACTGGAGGGAATTGTCCAACTCATTTCTGACTAGGTTTTTCCCACACAAGAGAACTGCCAAGGTAAGGACCCAACTGACCAGTTTTAGGCAAAGGTCTGATGAACCCCTAAACGAAGCATGGGAAAGGTTTAGGGAGTTGCAATATTCGTGTCCACACCATGGTATACCTGACTGGCTATTGATTCAAACTTTTTATGATGGTTTAACAGAAAGCACTCGTACTTCTGTTGATGCTGTTGCAGGTGGAGCTTTGATGTCAAGAGAACCTCTTGAAGCGATGAACTTGATCGACAACATGGCTCAAAACCAACAATGGTCCGGCCGCGACAATTCCAGACCTGGAGGAGGCGGCCGATTCGAAGTCGATCAGATCACAGCTCTAACCGCCAAGATGGAAGTCATGCAAAAGGCTTTCGACAAAATGAGTGTCAAATCTGTTGGTAACCATCCATCACAGCCGGAGTCATGTGCCATGTGTGGGGAGGGGCATTCTTATGAACACTGTCCACTAGCGCAAAGAGACGATGATGGGCTCGAACATGTGAACTCTCTCAACAGCGAGCCATCCTACTTACCCAAAACCTCCATTCAACCGAACCTACTCCAAGGACCCGGTTGAGCAACAAAACTGGAGGTGGAAGCAGAACAATTCAGCACCTTTCAACAGTGGCCCAAACCCTTCTTACAACAACTCCTTCAACAACCCTTCTGGTAGTAACAACAACTCTTTCAACAATCCTTCTGGTAACAACAACAACCGAAACTTTTACCATAATGCATCCTTTAACAACCAGAACAACCGAGCAGGCCAGTCCGGACCTTCCAAGCCATATATCGCTCCCGCTGTGAGTGATTTCATGCATGAGCAAGGAAAGATGAATCAAATGTTGTTTGAGCAAATGCAAACGATGAATGTTCAACTGACTGCTCAGAATCAGATGATGGAGCAATTGGGGTACAAAGCCGGTCCAAGCCCACCACCACCTGGTAAGCTTCCCAGCCAGCCAGAGGTCAACCCCAGAGGAGAAGCCAAGGCAATCACTCTGCGAAGTGGGACCCAGTACGAAAGCCCAGCCAAGCAGACAGATCAGACCACACCGCATGCGGGCCGCACCGATTCCACGCGCCCCGCGTCGCCTACTGAAGATGAGAATCCGAGCCGCGTCGAATCGACTCGACCGGCAGTCACACCCGAAAACCCAGTGCACGCGACCCGCGCCACTGACACGCGGGCCGCGTCGAAAGAACTCGAAGGTCAGAAGAAGTCAGGGGCCGAGAAACCTCCACCATACAGGCCACCTGTTCCCTTTCCACAAAGACTAGCTGAGACCAGACTGAATGCTCAATTCGCAAAGTTCATTGATGTTCTCAAGTAGCTGCACATTACTATTCCATTCACCGAAGCCTTGACTCAGATGCCCACCTATGCCAAGTTCTTGAAGGACATCCTATCCAACAAGCGAAGCTTGGGGGGCACGAGACGGTGAAACTGACAGAGCAGTGCAGCGCCATTTTGATCAACGAGCTACCACCCAAACTGGAAGACCCTGGTAAGTTTTCTATTCCTTGCACTATAGGGAAAGCCACGATCAAGAAGGCTCTATGTGATTTGGGAGCCAGGATGTGTATCGACTACAGGAAGCTCAATGCAGCCACGCGCAAGGATCACTTTCCATTGCCATTTGTTGATCAGCTCCTTGAAAGGCTTGCTAATCACTCTTACTTTTGTTATCTTGATGGTTATTCTGGTTTCTTTCAAATACCCATTCACTCACAAGACCAAGAAAAGACCACTTTTACTTGTCCGTATGGTACATTTGCATATCGCAGAATGCCCTTTGGTCTTTGTAATGCACCTGCGACCTTTCAAAGAGCCATGATGGCTATCTTTTCTGATTTTATTGAGAATGAGGTTGAGGTCTTTATGGACGATTTTTCTGTGTATAGTGTTTGTTTTGATTCTTGTTTAACTAACCTTTGTAAGATTTTGCAGAAATGCGAAGATGTCAATTTGATTCTGAATTGGGAGAAATGTCACTTCATGGTTCAGGAAGGTGTTGTCCTAGGACATGTTGTGACCTCCAAAGGCATCGAGGTTGATAAGGCGAAGATTGAAGTAATTGAGAAACTTACAATCCCAACTTGTGTCAAAGGGGTTCGCAGCTTTCTGGGTCATGCAGGATTTTATCGCCGCTTTATCAAGGACTTTTCTAAAATTGCGAAACCATTGACCAATCTACTAATTAAAGATTCTGATTTTGTTTTCACTGATGATTGTGTCAAGTCTTTTTGCAGTTTAAAGGAGGCCCTCGTCTCAGCACCCATTTTGCAACCACCTGATTGGTCCCTACCATTCGAGATCATGTGCGACGCGAGCGACTATGCTGTAGGAGCAGTTCTTGGGCAAAGAAAGGACAAGAAGCCGTCCGCCATTTACTATGCTAGCAAAGTGCTAGATCCAGCCCAAATGAACTACACAACCACCGAGAAGGAGCTTCTTGCAATTGTGTTTGCTCTTGACAAGTTCAGATCATATCTAGTTGGCTCGAAAATAATTGTTTACACCGATCATGCCGCACTCAAGTATTTGTTGAGCAAACAGGATGCTAAACCTCGTCTGATTAGATGGATTCTTCTTTTGCAGGAATTTGACATCGAAATTAGGGACAAAAAGGGAGTTGAGAACACTGTAGCTGACCATCTATCCCGCCTTCGGTGGGAAGAGGACTTAGCCAAATTGCCGATCAATGACTCATTCCCTGATGAACATCTCTTCTCAGTCTCAACTCTGGACACCTCTGACGCGGGCCGCACGACTTCGCACGCGGGCCGCATGACTATGCACGCGGACCGCGTGGCCTTCCAGCCGACTCCTTGGTATGCTGACATTGCAAACTACTTAGCTTCTGGGTTGTTACCTGGTACCATGTCTTACCAACAGAAGAAGAAGCTCAGATCATATGCCAGGTATTATTTTTGGGATGAATCCTTTCTTTTCAAAATAGGTGTTGATGGCATTTTCCGACGATGTGTGCCATACGAGGAGACACGCTCCATCCTTGAGCATTGCCATTCATCCGCCTATGGGGGACACGCTTCGTTCTCCAAAACAGCCACCAAGGTATTGCAATCTGGTTTCTTTTGGCCTTCTCTTTTCAGGGATGCAAGAACCTTAGTCATGGCTTGCGACAAGAGTCAACGGACCGGGAACATCACCAAGCGCAATGAGATGCCTCTCAACTCCATTCTTGAGGTAGAAGTTTTCGACGTGTGGGGTATCGATTTCATGGGACCATTTCCATCATCGTGTGGGAATGAGTACATCCTGGTTGCATGTAGAAAAGCAGACTCCAATGCAGTGAAGCGACTGTTCAATGACATAATTTTTCCGCGTTTTGGGGTGCTACGAGCTGTTATCAGTGATGGAGGCAAGCACTTCATCAACCGCCAATTTGACAATCTCTTGAGCCGGCATGGGGTGACTCATAAGGTAACCACTTCTTATCATCCTCAATCTAATGGTCAAGCTGAAATCTCTAACAGGGAAATCAAGTCCATTTTGGAAAAGACTGTGGCAAGAACAAGGAAGGATTGGTCGCTAAAGTTGAATGATGCACTTTGGGCGTACCGCACTGCATTCAAAACACCGATTGGGATGAGCCCTTTCAAGCTGGTGTATGGAAAGCCATGCCACCTACCTGTAGAGATAGATCACAAAGCATTCTGGGCCACGCGAGCCATCAACATGGACATGCTTGCAGCTGGAGAGAAGCGTATCCTCGACTTGCACGAGTTGGAGGAGATGCGTTTACACTCTTATGAGAATGCGAGGATTTACAAAGAAAAGACCAAGCGGATCCATGACGAGCGCATCATGCCTCGCGAGTTTAAGGAAGGTGATCTTGTACTTTTGTTTAATTCTAGATTAAGACTCTTTCCAGGTAAACTCAAGTCTCGATGGTCCGGGCCGTTTGTGGTGAAAAAAGTGTACCATTTTGGTGCAATTGACATTGGCAATGAAGCATGTGGGACATTCAAGGTAAATGGTCAGCGTCTCAAGCACTATGTTGCTGATCATCCACACCCACCACGGTTTGTTCAGGATCTCTCCGATCCTTCCACAGCAGAAACTTAACGAAAGGTGGTCGAGCTTGAGACCTAAAACAAGCGCTTCTTGGGAGGCAACCCAAGCCCTTTTTCTTTAATTTTCTTGCGCTTAGACCAATTTTGCACTCTTTTCTGCATAACTTTCCTTTCTGTTGTTTGCATATATTCCTTTTGGTTTGTAGTTACTTTGCATTTCGGTTGTCAAAAGAGAACTGCCGATTCAGTGCCCCACGCGACCCGCGTCACCACCAACAGTCGCTGTAATGAAGAGGCGCGTCCGTTACGGGTCGAAGCGGTGCGACTTGGCCTTTTTAAGCCCGCCCCGCTTCACCTTCTTCCTTCTCCTTCTCCACAGCACACCAAAACCCTCGGATACGCCCCGCGTTCGAACCCGGCCGTCTAAACCCTGGCCACCTTTTCTCTCACCACCGCGTCTTCTCCACCGTCCGCCGTCTCTCTCTCGCTGCCGCGACTTCCCCACCAGGTACTACATTCTCCCTCTCCATACCTTCCATCACACCCAGCGCAGCGGAAACCCCTCTTCTTCTCTCCTCTTCTGATTGCTTCCGCCATTGCTGCACCTCAACCCCTTTCGACGCGACCCGCGTAGCCATTTCACGTGCCCCGCGTTAGAGTCACTCGATCCGCACCAGATCCACGCCACCCGCGTCCATCCCTTTCCAGAGCACCATGAACCGCGAGCGACGATCCAAACATGCACAGGAACGAAGGCAGGATGCTCTCCGTGCCCAGCAGCAACCTCCTGCGCGCACCCCTTCTCCTTCTGGCTCGCAACATGCATCTGGCTCGCAACACAATGGTAATCCTTCTTCCTCTTCTTCTCACAATTCATCTCACTCTCATCCTGGAGCAGATCCACCATACGTCGAGTTGTATGACACCGACGCCTCTCACAACTCATCCAGTGAGTACACGGCTAGGGCAGACGATTACCCACCTCCACACTTCGCCATCGACTCCCGTCGCATGTTCAACCGCTTTGATATCTTGCGGCAAAGAAGCTTTGAAACACGCGCCGGATCGACTTCGACACCCTTCGCGCATTTGGTGTCGCCGACCAGTTCCTCCATCTCACAGGGCGGATTGGATTCACTCCCGCCTTCTGGGAGATCGCGCACGACTGCTACCAGGAGCTCACACTCGAGTTCCTCTCTTCTCTAGAGCTCAAGTGGGACCCTGAAGGTCAACCTTACATCAAGTTCCGGATGTGCAGTGGGACTTGGAGAGTTGGTATTTCTCATCTTCGTGAGTGGTTTGGATTCATGCCAGACCCTCAGGTTGCCACTCTTGATTTTCGTGTGGGCATGGATAAGGACCATTTCTGGCGTTTGATTTCTGGGATGGATGTGGCCGCCAGCAACGATTTTAAGAGCCTTACCATTCCTCACCCCGTTCTTCGCTGCATCCAGCGAGCCCTTGCAGTTACCATCTTCGCACGCGGCGAGACAGTTGCCCGTGCGAACGTCGATGACCTCGCATTGATGGACCACATGCTCCGTCGCGACGAGGAGTTAGAGCGGCCAGATCTGATGCTCATTATGGTCCGTCATTGGCTTGATCTCCAGAATGCAAAGAAGATAGGTGGCGTCAATACCATCGGTGCCTATGTCACCCACATCGCTTTTCAGTGTGGCGTATCGATCGCCGGTCTCTCTCTCTCCACAGGCCCGATCATCATGGATGCAAAGGCCTACTGCCAGGCGGCTTTCATCAAGATCCAGAGAGGCACTGCTGGCCACCGCGACATATACTCATGGCGTATGCCGGATGGGACGTTATACGAGTTACCCTTTCCAGCACCTATTTCATTCTCGGATATGCGCTCTTGGCTTTTCAGAGGACCTCGGCCACCGCCACCTACTGCTCAGATGCATCCACCTTCTCCTCATGCTACGGATGTTCATATGACTGAGGCACACCACTCTCCACCACACTTCCATGCCTCCACTTCTGCCACACCTCCCTCCTATCCACCGCCGATTCCCGACCCGACCATTCAGGATGTCTACACTCTCATGTATGACATGAGGCGAGAGCATAGCACTGTCCTTTATGATCTTCAGAGCCGGATGACAGCTGTTGAGGAGCAGCTCCGCGCTTGGTGGCTTGATCCTCCCGCCGACGACTGATCAGGTTTGTTCTTCTCTTTCCCTTGCTTTATTTACTTTTTCTATCTTTCAGTCTTGAAGCATTGAGGACAATGCTCGGACTAAGCTTGGGGGGGAGACTTTTGACTTTTAGGATTTATTTTCTTTTTATTTAGGTCATGTTTATTTTTTCTTGCATGTTTAGGTGGAAAATTTGCATAATTGCTTGAATTAGGGACTTTGATGAATTTTTTTGATTATGACTTAGATAACCTTGAGATATTAGAACTAACCCCACAATTGATAAAAAGAACTGATTAGAAAAGATGTTTTGAGAACTTGAGAAGTAGAGAACTTGAATTGTATCGAAACAACATTTTGAAATTGAACTGTGCCTTTTAAATAAGGAAATGGGGATTTAAAACAAGGAAAAATTGAGATATTCACTGGTATGAATGAATACCATTGAATGTGTGTATTCATGGTGTAAGCATAAAAATAAAAAAATGAATGAAAAGATGGAGAACATAAGAGTACTGGCAATAAGTCCAATGGGGCGCCTTTGAGCTCGTCTCCCAATTTAGAAAAGAAACAAAGCTTTGCATACACCAACACACGAGATTCTCAATTTTCTGACCTAAGCTTGTTCCAAGCTTGGGGGAGCAAAAAGAAAAGAAAAATCACCACAAATGAGGGCATAGATTCAATGAAGGAATGAGATATTGATTAATTCGGGTAATTAACTTTGCAAATCTTAGAAACATTTCGAATGAGAAGTTTGATTAGTCAGTTTGTGGAGTGAATCAAAATTGATCAAGGAAGGTCTAGAGTATACCAAAAAGTTTCTCGAAGTTTTTGATTAAAGCAATTCATGTGGATTTCCATTTTTAAGAGTTTAGTTTGCATTTAGCTTAGCTTAGAGCCAACCCGGTACCTAAGTACGATCTTTGCTTGAGGACAAGCAAGATTTAAGCTTGGGGGAATTTGATGCCTCATTATCATATCTATAAATCCGACCGATTTCTGTACCAAAATCTGTGTTTCAAACCACCAAATCGTGTCTTTTGCATTAAATATACATGAAATATCTATAGAATATGGTACTGCTATGTTTTCATTCTTACTTTGCAGAGAACGAGCGAAATCAGGGAAATTATGAAGTTCTGGTACATTACACGCGGGCCGCGCCACTTCCGACGCGGGTCGCATGAACCCCTGACGCGACCACAGACGCGATCTCCATTCTTCACGCGAGGAGCACAGGCACGCGGACCGCGTCACTTACACGCGGGTCGCGTGAATCTATTTCGGAAAGAAAACAGAAAAGGAAACAGAGGCTCAAGGATGGAAGGTCGGCCAAATGGGCTATATTACGGGATCCCTTGCCACAGAAGGGTATCTCATTCATTATTGTGCATTCCAGAGAGCAAGAGGCAGATTGGAGGGCTAAGGTTCGACGGCTAGCTTGGAGGCGAAGTTGAGAGAAGCAAGACGAGAGTTTTGCGACGAATCTTCATCGTTCTTCTAGTTTTTCTATGAACTCTTTTATCTTTATTTGTTTTATTTGTTCTTTGATTATGAGTGAGTAGTTTTCTTTGTTTCTAGGGTTACGATGTAGTTTGATACTTTGTTTTGCATGCATGTTGTTTGAATTTGTGTTGAACAATAGTGTTTAATTGTTTGAGTATTATCTTAATTGCTTGGTTGAAGTTGATTGAATGATTCATGTTTGTTTACTGTTAGATGCCTATAACATCTTTCTTGTACTTTGGCCTTGATGGTTCTTTCAACCAAACTTAGTATCTGAGGTAGGTTTACGAGCCGTAAGGCGAGACCAAAAAGTAACTGAGAGGTGAACTTTACCATTTATCGAGAGATATTGGTTACCTTTAGTAAACCAGACAATTAACTTAGATTAAAACCCTAAGAAGGTGAAATTGCATTTCCGATACCAAGTTTATTAAGCCAACAAACGAGAGTTGAGGTTTAGGAACATTAGGTTCGGTCAATGAATCCTTACATTAAAGAACAACGCAAAAACAGACAACTGCTGCATTTGCTCGAGGTCCACGCGGGCCGCGTATGAGAGTACGCGGGTGGCGTGTTCCATGCGGGTCGCGTGTGAAAGCACGCGGGTCGCATGGGTACCGAGAGGCAAGGTTGATAATGAATCGAAAACCCTGGAAACGCTTTTCTCCATTTGATAAAACCAAAATTTACTTTCTGTCAATTTAATTACTTCTGTTATTGATTGAATTTAGGATTTAAACAACCAAACCAACTTTTTTCCAACTTCTAGTACCTAATTGATTTAAATAGAATTCCAGATTTGATTAAAGAACCGTCCTGTGGATCGATACCTGATTATACTATACGACGGGATTGTGCACTTGCAATCTAGTCGAAAGTTGAATAAGGTTAAAAGCTACAGCTTGCTGTAGTGAAACTTTGTGATACACTTTTGTGTGAACAGGAAGCAATTAAAAGTAATTAAAATAAAGATAGAGATGAGAATTCCTAGGGTTTCGGCACACCATTACCACTCAATCCGCCTTGACAATATATTCCTGTTGCGTCTGATTTCCTGTTGTTGTTTAATGAAAGACACCACATAGGTCACTGCGATTTATGTTACGCAAGAATGACAGATCTTTCACCGAGATTCTACATAGGACACTGCGATTTACCTTACGCAAATGTCTGATCTCTCAAATACCCCAAATTACTACACAGATCACTGCGATTTACTTTACGCAAGTGATGGAATTTGGTACTCGTTTTGTTGGTCTGGTTTATGGTTTCCCCGCTAAGGTTTTCTTCACATAAACCTAATAGATCTCAACGAGGCTAATTCATACAAATAGTTTCTCTTGCCATTAAAGCACTGTCACTACCCTAACGGACTCAAACTAGATCATTGAAGTTAGATGAAGAGATAGTAAATCACAAAAGCATTTTGTTTCAACAACAAGAAACCATAATCAACAGAAATATATATATCAAACCATCAAGAGTAACAAGGTTCACTGCCTAGCCCTAAGAAAAGGAACTTAGCCGCGGAACGGTATTGTTACAAGCACTCCTCTCTTCTCTCTTTAATCAAATCTAACCCTAATTACAAAGATGATTGTTCCTTCTGCCCAGGGGCCTTATATAGGAGTGGAGGGACATGCAGAGGTTGAGTAGAGGCTAAGAAACTGATCTGGAAACAGCTGTCGGCAGTTATTCCCCAAGAGACGCCTTCGGATACGGACCGTATCAGCCGATACGGTCCGTATTAGGACCTCGACGGTTAGGGTTTAATGCTTCCAGTGCTATCTTCTGGTCTGTGCTAGGCCTGGTCCGTATTAGGCAATACGGACCGTAACAGAGACTTAGTCGATGAGCGTCGCTGATCCGATTGACCCGATTCTAGCTCCATTTGATGTAAAATAGTCCCAAAACCTGTATTCTGCAATAAAACATAAAGAAGGGTGACAGTAGCCTTTTTCTCTAATAAATCAAACATAAGTGTGAGAAAATATGTAAAACCTAAGCCAAAACCCTACGTAAATCATCGTTATTTTGACTCTGATCACGCCTCCCAACTTGAATTGTTGCTTGTCCTCAAGCAACGACATCCCAGCTGGTCAAAGATCCGGTCTAGGTTAAACCATATAATCTCAAGGACTTGTTAAAAATTAAATTAGGGCTTAGGTTTGGTACAATTGGCATGACAATAAAAATTTAGAACCTCTAAAATATTCATGATCTCTCCCTTGAACTATTTATTCACCCCATGATTGACCTCATTATGCTTATCCTAGAAGAATTATCATTGAACAATTTATTTCACAAATACCCTTAAAATTGAGAGTATTAATTTCCCCTTCGATTATAAATGGATCCCTTCCAATCAATAGGAATTCTAATGATATAAATTTTGATTTTCCTTCCCAATTGATTGGAGCAAAGTATGACAACTAAATGTGTTGGTACTTGTGACTATTTTTGAAAAATTAAATATGTACAAAAATTAGAATTTGGGAGGTTTTCTCGAGCCTATTGGTAACCAGTCTTGCGTAGGCACCCGTGCTCTTTTTATCCTCCATCTTTTATTCTATTTTTTTCTTTTTCTGGATTTTTCTATTTTTTTTGGATTTTTCTCATTTCTGATTTTTTTGTATTTTTTGTATTTTTCTGAAAAGTAAAATAAATATTTTTGTGTCACAAGCACCATGATTACACACAATTCCAATTATTCATTCATACAAGGAATTATTGCATAGTTTCGCTAGGGGTCTATCTATAATAAATGGGTATTCTAAAACACTATCAAATTTACAAGACTTTGCAAAAAAATAAATTACTCAATAAATAAAAATTCTAGGATTTGCGAATTTTGATCAACTCTCATGGTTAGCAATTAATTGTTTACTTTGAAATCACCAACAATTAAAAATTCTGAATTTTTTGTATCATGGTCAATTGTCTAAACCTTAGCTTAATTTAGTTTAAAACAATTCCTATTTGATTAACCTACTCCTAAAAAAATAAAATACAAGCTAGCTAAAAAGCTCAATTTAATCATTCTAGGGTTTTCGGTAAAGCCTCCAACCCTAGTCAAAAATTGAGTAAAACTACTAGCACCTAAGAATTTAAAATTGCGAGAAATTAAATTGCGAAAAATTTAAAGATACATGGTCAATTTACCTCCTACCCCCCGAATAAAATTGAGCATTGTCCCCAATGCTCGAGAGATAAAAATAAAGGGAATAGTAAAGTAAAAAGACCGGGGAAAGATACAACTCACTGCACCTCAATCCTGAGGTGGTGGAGGTGGTGGCGGTCGCTGGATCTCCTCGTAGAATGACGGATCGAAGAGTCCGAATGGTGGTGGCTAGTACGGCAAACCGGTGGTGAGGGCATGCTGGTAGTACTGCTGTGACATGTAGCGGGCCTGCTGTGCCTCCCGCCTGTTGTTGGCAGCATACCCTCGCAGCTCGTCCATGCCCTGACGAACCTGGCCTACAGAATGACGTGCCGCGTCATACTGCTGGTCAAGCCGGGCATAAGTAGTCCTAGTGTCGATGGAGAACCTCTCCATGTTTGCATTGACCCTTTGGACGGCTTGGAGAACCTGGTTGTACCCACTCTGAGGGGCATCAGATGATCCCGCCCCTTGTCTCGCTGCTTCTGCTGCGAGCGCCTCTTGCCGAGCCCTTTGCTCATTTGCCACCATTTCTCGCATGTATGCGGCGGCTGCTGCGGTTTCGGCCCTATCTTCTTCCTCAGCCTCGGCCATTAAGGCATCAAAATCGACCTCATCATCACTCTCTTGCGCGGCCTGTCTGCCAATAGGTGCCACTTGCCTCCATTTCTGCTGGTTTTTGAGAGGTAGCGGCTTGCAAGGCATTTGAACCCTCCTGCTTTCGATGTGATATAGGTATGGCTCGGGAGGTCTGCCGCTAATCATTCTCATTGCAGTGAGGCACTCGAAATCTAGGAATTTCATGCCGGTGCCTTCTTTCTGGAAGTCTACCTCAATTCTGAGTTGGCGGGCAAGGATTGTTGCGATGGCACCGATGGAGATGTTTCCTCTGCCCCTTTTGTTGGTTCCAATTGAGTGGATGTGGTTGCAGAGGAAGTGGCCGATGTGCGGAGGCTCTTCCGGTGTGATGAGCATGCACTTGAGAATGTAAAGCTCGGGGAAGGTGACTTTTGCACAGGTCTCTCCTCGAGCAAAGAGAGAGTTGCTGAGGGCTGCCTGCATGTAACGGAGCACCGGATGGACAATGTGGCTGGCGACTCTCGGATCACTGATGCGGTCATTGGTGATTAACTTCTAGAAAATCCGGACGTCATTGCATGCCTGTACGCCTTCATCTTTAAAGCCAAAGATGTCGCAGAAGTCGCACATGGACATCTCCTGCTCTATATTCATCAGTTGAAACTTGATTACGTCATTTTCGGAGGAGAAGGTGGCAATGAACTCGCGGGTGAGGTCGTCATAGGTCGGGACATCTACCAGCTTGTTGAGAAAGTCCCAGATGTGAACCCTTTTGGCGAGAGTTTTGAATTGGGCGAGGAGGCCGAGCTCTTGCAGGGTTTCGATGTGGATGGCCTTGTGGTTGATGATTTTGTTGTCTTCTAATCTTTCGAAGACATTGGCGTGTGCTCTGTAGGAGAATTTTATGTCAAAGGGATTATGTTGTTGCCCCTCCATTGGTTGTGGTTCGTTTTGAGGAGGATATTCCGGCAGTTTTTCTCGCTCGGGGCTTTGTTCGGGCGATTCAGGTGGTTGATTTTGAGAAGAAGACTCCCCCCTCTTCTTCTTGCCTAGACCTGTCAAAGCTTTGAGAAGACCTCGTATTTTCAGGGCCATTTTGAGGGTTTGTAAGTTACTGTTACGGACCGTATTGGGTCAATACGGTCTGATTATGGACCCTTGTGGTGGTAGAAATTTGGCCAAGTGCGGGACTGAATACGGACCGTATTGACAGATACGGACCGTATCGGACTGATACTGGTTCTGGTAAAAACTGGAAAACCTATTTTTTTTGTGTTTTTCGTGATTTTTGGTTTTTAACTAGATCTAAAATAGAAACCTACTCTAAAACTAAATTGCAAAAATGAATAGAAGACTAGTTTAAGAAACTAAAATTAAAATCGAAATTTAAAGAGGAAAATGGGGAAAGAAACTCGAAAATGGTGAAGATCGATATTCTCGGTGGATACGGATCAGATACGGCCCGTAATGACGGTTGGTGGTTGTGCGAGAGGTGGTTGACGCGATCTCCCTTGGTTGCCGGCGGTGTTTTGCGAGGTTGGCTTGGATTTTTGCAAGAGGGAGCGAGGAGGAGAGGAAGGAGGAAGAGAGGGAGAGAAGGAAGAGAAGAGGAGAAGAGAAACGGGAGAGGGAGAGGCTCAAAAATAGAGAAATTTCTATTTTGAACGGTTACCCAACTTCGCGCCTCTTCGTTAACGGGTTTTAATTTCACAGATCAGCTTTGATTACGGACCGTATTGGCTGATACGGTCTGTATCCGATCCAAAATTTTGGATCCCGATAACTGTTTCTTCAACTCTTCCTCTGAATATGGTCCGCATTGGCTGATACGGGCCGTATTCTCTACTGTCTTCCTTGTTCATTCAACTCCTCGCTCCGTATTCACTGTCCTAGTCCGTATTGGCTGATACGGTCAGTAACAGAGAATATTTTCTTGACTTTTCCAATATTTTTAACCGAGCCCTTCCTCTAGCATGTTCACCTGGTCATAACAAATGAGTGGATGTGATTCGTTCCCCAGTTAAAGTCCTAATTAAACTGAAATAAAAATTTATAAGAAAATATAAAAGTGGCCTTGGGTTGCCTCCCAAGAAGCGCTTGTTTTAAGTCGTTAGCTTGACTTTGTGTCGCATCAGTTTCTTCCAGATATCCTCCCGTCAATGCAAGTGGGTTGCTTGTCGGGTGGTTCGCCTTCGGCGTCTTCTGTGGTCTCATCATTGGTGCCCTCCTTGAAAAAGTCGGTTGGTGTTTGAGGTCCAGGGTCGAACGCTAGACTCACACCGAGTACTACTTCAACCTCGTCCAGTCTTTGAGAAATTGCATCGAGTTCTTCGCGTAGGTTTTTGATTAGTGCAAGGGCTAAGAGAGAATAATTCATGTTGTTTGCGATATTGGGGCTCCTGTTCAGACCATCGGTTTGTGTTGTCACGGAGGTTAGATGGATCTGACCGTTATCTTGTACAATGAACAGTCTCTCCACTTCTGCTTCATGCACCATTTCCTCGATGTCTTCAAATTCATCCATTCGCAATTCATCATTGCCATACTCATCCACTGTTTCCAAATTGTAAGCAAGATTTTTGTCAGGTGGGACTTTGGTTTCATTCATGTTGAAGATCATCTTGTTCTCGCCAACATTGAGTGAAATCTTCCCATTCCTAATGTTACACCAAAAAGGTATAGTACAAAGTTTCAGTACAGCGAGCTGTACCTTTTAACCTTAAATACACTTCTGGTTCAGACTGCAAGTATACAATCCTACCGCGCAGTATATCGTCGGGTATCGATCACAGGGACGGTTCAAGTGTTATCCGGACTCTACTTAGGTTAACTAAAAACTAGAAGTTGGAAAAGGTTGATTTTGGTTGTTTATGTTCCCTACAGATTCAAGGCAATAATAAAGTGCAAGAAAGAAGATTAAACTGGTTTTAATCGATAAATAAAAGCGTTTCCAGGGTTAAGACTTCATCTCAGTTTTGCTCTCTGACTGTCATGTCCGGGCCGTGTTATTTCGTACACGGGCCGTATCAGTTTACACGGGCCGTGTCATTTCGCTTTACGGTCCGTGTCAATCTCGGGTTAATGCAGCAGCTATTGTTTCTTTGTATCGTTCCTTTGTGTAGGGTTCTATTGACCGGACCTAATGTTTCTGGACCTCAACTGCCGTTTGTTGGTTCATTAACTTGGTACGGAAACTGCAATATATGCCCTCGTCGGGTTCTAGACCTCAACTTTCGTGTTTTGGTCCGAATTACCTAGTTGCTTCATTGGTATACTAAAGGTAACTCCTATCCGCCGATAGAGAGTAACTTTCGCCTTCCGGTTACTACTTGGTTTCACCTCCCGGATCACAAATCCTACCTCATGTACTTAGTTTGGTTGAGAGACGTTAAAGGGTTCTAATACCTTCTAGATGAGGCCTTTCATCTAGTGGTAAACCAATATAAGTCAAACACTTCAATCTAAGCAATTAAAATACTACACAATCAATCAAACACAAATTTCAATACAAAGATTCAATAACTAGCATGCAAGACAAAACATTCGATTACATCAAAACCCTAGAAACAAAGTAAATTACTCACTCATAGTTCTAAAACAGCAAATACAAATAAAGATAGAGTTGATCATGACAAAACGCAAAGTGCAAAGAAGATCAATCGAAAACTCGCGTATTTCGCTTCTCAAATTCGCCTCCAAGCTTAGCCGCCAAAGCCAAACCCTAGAATGTGCTCTCCTGTTCCAGAATGACCTCTCCTGGAGAGAAATCCCGATTATATGCTCAATTGGTCGACCTTCCATCAATAGCCTACTTTCCAGATTTCTGGATCTGTTTCTGGATTTGCTTGACACGGGCCATGTCAAATCTGTCCGGCCTGTGTAACTTATGTTTCTTCAGTGATCGAGTCAGCAGTTGCTTGTGGTCAAGTCAGTGGTCGAGTCAAGGTTGACACGGCCCGTGTGGAATGTGACACGGACCGTGTAGAGACTTCTTGATTCCAGATTTTCTCCTCGATTTCGCCCGAATCCTGCAAAATAAGAATAAACTTGCAGCAGTACCACATTCTAAAGATATTCAATGAAATACAACTGAATTAATGAGTTTAAACACAAGTTTGGTACAATTTGAAGGTCGGAATATAGATAAGTTTGCGAGATATCAAATTCCCCCAAGCTGAAATCTTGCTTGTCCTCAAGCAAAAATCCCAACTTAGGAATCGGGTCGGTCTTTGGATTACCTAAATGCAAATTAAACTCTAAGTGCGAAAAGTTTACGTGAGCTTGCTATTGTTAAGAGCCTTGAGAATCCTTTTGAATGACAATTTGGAGTTTCTTGATAAACTTTGATTCACCCCACAAATTGACTAATCAAATTTCATACTTTGAGATGCTTCAACATTTGTCAAAACTAATTGCTCAAATCGATCAATCTTTCATTCTTACACTGAAACTGTGCCCTCATTTGTGGTGATTTTTCCTTTTTAGCCCCCCAAGCTTGGAACAAGCTTTGGTTAGAAAGTCACGGACTTCGTGTGTTGATGTATGCAAAAGTTCCTTTCTTTTCTAAGTTTGGGAGACGAGCTCAAAGGCGCCCAACAGGACTTATTGCCAGTACTCTTATATTCTCCATCTTTTCATTTTAATTCATCACTTTGTTATTATTATTATTAGTATTTTTTTTTCGCATACACCATGAATACACACATCCATTAGTATTCTTTCATACCAATGGATATCCCAATCTTTCTTTAATTTAAAATCCCATTTCCCTATTTAAAAGGCACAATTTAGTTTCAAAATGGTTTTTCGATACACTTTGGCTTTCATTCTTTCAAATGCCCAAAATATCTCATCCTATTCAATTTTCTCGTCAATTGTGGGGTTATTTCCAGTTTCTCAAGGTCATCCTAATTACAACTCAAAATTTTTCCTAAGGGCTCCTAATTCTAGCAATTCACGCAACTTTTTCACCTAAAATGCAAGAAAATGTAAACATGAGCTAAAAGTGAAAAATAAAAAGTCCTAAGTGCAAAGTTCTCCCCCCCCAAGCTAAGTCCGAGCATTGTCCTCAATGCTTCAAGACAGATAGAAAGAAAATGTAAAGCTAGGGGAAAAGAAAACCAACCTGATCAGTCATGTGGAGAAGACGGCCCGGGGTAGTACCCATGGTCATCATAGTAGCGCCAGTCGCGAAGCTCGTCCTCAATACCGCTGAGTCGGTCATGGTAGTCCGTCAGCTGACACTGAATGTCATAGAGTGTGTCATCATGTTGGATCTGAGTCGCCCGCATGTCAAGCTGAGTGGTCCTCATGTCAGACATAAGGCGGTATAAGTCCTGGATGGAGGGGTCTGCTGGCTGAGAGATGGGTGTAGAAGAAGAGGCAGGCACCTGCTGAGGGGGGACAGGGGCATCCTGCGTAGGCTCATCACGTGGTCCAGTGAAAATCCAAGTAGACCTGTCCTCAAAGGAGAGAGGAGCGTGGACAGGCAGCTTGTACTCAGTAATACCGTCTGGCATGCGCCAACGGTAGCCTATGCGGCGACCCCAGTGCGTGTCGATCTTGATAAAAGCCTCTAACCGGAAGGCCTCAGGATCCATGAGACGGGGGCCTCTGCAAATCGTGTCACCTGTGACCTGTACCCCTAGCTGCTCAGCAATGTGGGTGACGTAAGAACCGATGGTGATGGAGCCCCCGGTCCTCGTGGAGCGCTGAAGGTCAAGCCAATAGTGGATCATGATGAGCATCAGGTCTGGCCGCTCGAGCTCTCCGTCTGGTCGGAGCATGTAATCCATGAGCTTGAAATCCTTAACGTTGGCACGGGCGACTGTCTCGCCACGTGCAAAGAAAGTGACAGCGAGGATGCGCTGTATGCAGCGAAGAGAAGGGTGAGGAATGTTGAGGCCTTTGAATTCCTTGTTGTGAACGGAGCCGATAGTTAGGCCTGAGATTGCATTCCAGAAACGGTCCCTGTTCAGACCTGCACGGAACTCAAAAGAGGAGGTCTGGGGCTCTGGGTGGAAACCAAACCACTCGCGTAGCTGAATAAGGGGGACACGATGGGGCTGACCGCAGAGGAGGAACTTGATGTAGGGACGGGACTGGTCACCTTGGTTATCTTCCTTGAGCTCGAGAGAGGAGAGAAACTCAAGTGAGAGTCTCTCGTAGGCTGGGTGGTCGATACCCCAGAAAGTGGGGGTAAAGCCAATCCTACCAGTGAGAAGCAGGAAATCCTCCTCGACTCCAAATGCGCGGAGGGTGATGAGGTCAACCTGACCTGTGTTGTCGAACTTCTTCTGGCTTAGGTACTCGTAGTGCTCGAACATGCGGCGGGTGGGAATGCGAAAGGACTCAGTCTGGTGCTCATCCGCCCTATCAGTATAATCTCCAGAGAGGTGGTGGGAGAGATCGGAGTCATATCGCTCGGAGTGACGCGAGCTAGACTCGGAGTGATGAGAAGAGGTTGGAGAAGGAGTAGGGTTGGATTCGGTTGGTGAAGGAGTGCGTGCGGGTGGTGGTGGTGGGCGAGGGCGCAGCTGCCTACGGTCCTGGGCATGTTTTGATCGGCGTTCACGGTTCATTATGGTGTTCAGGTTGTGAATGACACGGGTTGAGTGGGTTTTTGACTCGGGTCGGACAAGGTTGACACAGGCCGAGTGAGATTGATACGGGCCGTGTCAGGTTAGGGTTTCGGCGGAGGTGAGAAGGCCGATCGGAAAGCAAACGGTGCCGTGGTGATGGTGATGAAAGAGAGAAAAGGAGAAGGGTAGAAACACTTACCTGAGATGCGCCGATGGTAGAGAAGACGCGAGGTGGCGGCGGCGGCGCGAGACAGAGGGACGCGAAGTGAAAGCGGTGGTCTCGAGATAGAGAGACGCGCGACGGCCGAGAGAGATGTGACGTCAGCTACACGGTGATCGGTGCGGTCGGATCGGCGGTCGGGTGCACTGTGGAGGTAAGAGAGGGAATTGATTCGCCCGTGTTGAGAAGGAATGGCTTTTAAAGAGAAGAGGGAGAACCGACGCGGGGTGTGCGCGACTTTTCATAGGCGTCGGTTGGAAGTGACACGGGCCGTGTCGGATTCTTGTGCGGCCCGTATGAAGGGTCTGACTCAGGTGTTACACTAAAGGATTTCCTAAATGCGATATGAATGGAAAACAAAAATATGCAGAAACAAGATATTAAACTAATCTAAAATGCAAGAAAATTAAACAGGGTTTTGGGTTGCCTCCCAAAAAGCGCTTGTTTTAGGTCTCGAGCTTGACCTTCTTTCTTCAAGTCTCGACTGGAGGGGGATTCGAGAGATCCTGAGTGAAGTTCTCATTCTGGAAATGGTCGGCTATGTAGTGCTTGAGACGCTGACCATTGACTTGAAAAGTTCCTCTCTCGTTATTCCAAAGTTCAATCACCCCAAAAGGGTAAACTCTCTTCACTTGAAACGGGCCAGACCATCTAGATTTTAGCTTACCTGGAAAAAGTCAAGTCTAGAATTAAACAAGAGTACGAGATCACCTACCTTGAATTCGCGAGGTGCAATGTGCTTGTCATGAGCTCGCTTGGTTCTCTCCTTGTAAATTCTTGCATTCTCGTAAGCATTGAGGCGCATTTCCTCCAACTCATGCAAGTCAAGGATGCGCTTTTCTCCAGCCGCAAGTATGTCCATGTTGATGGTTCGCATGGCCCAAAATGCCTTGTGCTCAATCTCTACGGGCAAATGGCAAGGTTTTCCGTACACTAGCTTGAAAGGGATCATCCCAATTGGTGTTTTGAAAGCAGTTCGGTACGCCCAGAGTGCATCATCGAGCTTGAGTGACCAATTCTTTCGTGTCCTTGCCATAGTTTTCTCCAAGATGGACTTTATTTCCCTGTTAGAAATTTCAGCTTGTCCATTAGATTGAGGGTGATAGGAAGTTGTTACCTTGTGTGTCACCCCATGACGGCTCAAAAGATTGTCGAACTGGCGGTTGATGAAGTGCTTGCCTCCGTCACTGATAACCGCTCTTGGCACTCCAAAGCGAGGAAAGATGATGTGAGTGAAAAGCTTCTTCACTGCATTCGAGTCTGCCTTTCGACATGCCACCGCTTCTACCCATTTGGACACGTAGTCCACTACAACCAGGATGTACTCATTCCCACATGATGGGAACGGTCCCATGAAGTCAATGCCCCACACATCAAAGATCTCCACCTCAAGAATGGGGTTGAGAGGCATCTCATTGCGCTTGGTAGTGTTCCCGGTCCGTTGACACTTGTCACAAGCTGAGATAAAAGTCCTTGCATCCCTGAAAATAGAAGGCCAATAGAAACCAGATTGCAATACCTTTGCGGCTGTCTTGTAGAATGACGCATGCCCTCCATAGGCGGATGAGTGGCAGTGCTCTAGAATGGAGTGTGTCTCCTCGTATGGTACGCAACGCCGGAAGATACCCTCAATACCTACTTTGAAAAGAAAAGGTTCATCCCAAAAGTAATACCTGGCGTCCGATCGAAGTTTCTTCTTCTGTTGGTAAGTCATGGAGGCTGGGAAGACACCAGAAGCGAGAAAGTTGGCGATGTCTGCATACCAAGGGACTGATTGGGAGCTGATACGGGTCGTGTCAAAAGTGGTACGGGCCGTGTCAATGTTGGCTGAAACCGAAAGAAGTTGCTCATCGGGGAACGAGTCATTGATCGGCAAGTTGGCAGAGCCCTCATCTTCCCAACGAAGCCGGGATAGATGGTCAGCCACAGTATTTTCAACCCCCTTTTTGTTCCTGATTTCAATGTCAAATTCCTGCAAGAGAAGAATCCATCTAATCAAACGAGGTTTTGCATCTTGTTTAGTTAGCAAATACCTGAATGCGGCGTGGTCCGTGTAGACAATGATCTTTGAACCAACCAAATATGATCTGAACTTATCAAGGGCGAACACAATGGCGAGAAGCTCCTTCTCAGTTGTTGTGTAGTTCATGTGGGCTGGGTCTAGCACCTTGCTAGCATAGTAGATAGCACATGGCTTCTTGTCTTTCCTTTGCCCAAGAACAGCCCCTACAGCATAATCGCTCGCATCACACATCAACTCGAATGGCAAGGACCAGTCAGGTGGTTGCAAGATGGGTGCAGAAATGAGAGCTTCTTTCAAACTGCAAAAAGATCTAACACAATCATCAGTGAAATCAAAGTCAGAATCCTTAACAAGTAAATTGGTTAGAGGCTTAGCAATTTTAGAGAAATCTTTAATGAAGCGGCGATAAAATCCCGCGTGCCCTAAGAAACTTCGAACCCCCTTGACATTCGTTGGGATCTCGAGCTTCTCAATCACTTCAATTTTGGCCTTGTCAACCTCAATGCCCTTGGAAGTCACAACATGTCCTAGAACAACGCCCTCTTGGACCATGAAGTGACACTTCTCCCAATTCAAAATCAAATTTACCTCTTCACACCTCTGTAAAATCTTACAAAGGTTAGACAAACAAGAATCAAAACAAACACCATATACAGAAAAATCATCCATAAAAATCTCAACTTCATTCTCAATGAAGTCAGAAAAGATGGCCATCATAGCCCGTTGAAAGGTTGCTGGTGCATTACAAAGACCAAAAGGCATCCTACGATATGCATATGTACCATAGGGACAGGTAAAAGTGGTCTTTTCTTGGTCTTGTGGGTGGATGGGTATTTGAAAGAAACCAGAATAACCATCAAGATAACAGAAATAAGAATGATTAGCAAGCCTTTCAAGGAGTTGGTCAACAAATGGCAATGGAAAGTGATCTTTGCGTGTGGCAGCATTAAGCTTTCTGTAGTCTATGCACATCCTATAGCCACTCACAACACGTGTTTGGACCAATTCGTTCTTCTCATTCTTTACCACTGTTGTTCCCCCCTTCTTTGGACCACATGGACAGGGCTCACCCACTGGCTGTCAGAAATAGGGTAGATAATACCTGCATCAAGAAGTTTTAAAATTTCTTTCTTTACTACCTCCCTCAGATTCGGGTTGAGCCGTCGCTGGTGTTCAACAGATGGCTTGTGGTCATCTTCCAGTAAGATCCTGTGCGAGCAGACAGATGGGCTGATCCCTTTCAAGTCCTTGATTGAATACCCGATCGCGCCTTTGTGGACTTTCAGCTTCTCCAAGAGTTTGGTGGTTTGATCGGGGTTCAGACCTGCATTCACAATAACAGGACAAGACTTATCTGGACCAAGAAATTCATACCTGAGATTAGCTGGTAGAGGCTTGAGCTCAAGTGTTGGTTGCTCTGTTGGGACCTTGACACGGTCCGTGTCGATTTTGTCCGGTCCGTGTGGCCTAGTCTCCAGCTTCTTGAACTCCTCTGTACGGGCCGTGTCGGATCTATCCGGGCCGTGTCCAAGGTTCTCTAGCAGATCCGTTTTTGCCTCTGCTGCACATGCTGATTCTAACTCACTTGTTTCGACCTGCAACTCAGATAAAAAGTCAGAATAATACCTTAGCGAGTTGTTGACTTCCTCAAGAAAGTAGTCCTCGCTCAAATCTGTCAGACATTCTTCGATCACATCGATTCTGAAGCAAGATTCATCTCTTGATGGGTACTTCATGGCACGGTCAATCTGGAATCGCACCTTCTCTTTTCCGATGTTCAAGGTCAGCGTTCCATCCTTCACATCAATTATGGCACCTGCAGTTCTTAGAAAAGGTCGTCCCAGAATAATGGGGACTTCCTTATCTTCCTCCATTTCCATCACAACAAAGTCAGCAGGAACATAAAACTTACCAACCTGAACCGGTACATCCTCCACTATGCCAAGTGGTAGTCTTACCGACGAGTCTGCTAGCTGAAGAGTCATTCGCGTAGGTTTGAGCTCACCTACCCCCATTCGATCATAGATGGTGCGTGGCATGAGACTCACGCTAGCTCCCAAGTCGCATAACGCTTTCTTGATCGTGGCTTTCCCAGGGTTAAGACTTCATCTCAGTTTTGCCCTCTGACTGTCCTGTCCGGGCCGTGTTATTTCCTACACGGGCCGTATCAGTTTACACGGGCCGTGTCATTTCGCTACACGGTCCGTGTCAGTCTCGGGTTAATGCAGCAGCTATTGTTTCTTTGTATCGTTCCTTTGTGTAGGGTTCTATTGACCGGACCTAATGTTTCTGGACCTCAACTGCCGTTTGTTGGTTCATCAACTTGGTACGGAAACTGCAATATATGCCCTCGTCGGGTTCTAGACCTCAACTTTTGTGTTTTGGTCCGAATTACCTAGTTGCTTCATTGGTATACTAAAGGTAACTCCTATCCGCCATTAGAGAGTAACTTTCGCCTTCCGGTTACTACTTGGTTTCACCTCCCGGATCACAAATCCTACCTCATGTACTTAGTTTGGTTGAGAGACGTTAAAGGGTTCTAATACCTTCTAGATGAGGCCTTTCATCTAGTGGTAAACCAATATAAGTCAAACACTTCAATCTAAGCAATTAAAATACTACACAATCAATCAAACACAAATTTCAATACAAAGATTCAATAACTAGCATGCAAGACAAAACATTCGATTACATCAAAACCCTAGAAACAAAGTAAATTACTCACTCATAGTTCTAAAACAGCAAATACAAATAAAGATAGAGTTGATCATGACAAAACCCAAAGTGCAAAGAAGATCAATTGAAAACTCGCGTATTTCTCTTCTCAAATTCGCCTCCAAGCTTAGCCGCCAAAGCCAAACCCTAGAATGTGCTCTCCTGTTCCAGAATGACCTCTCCTGGAGAGAAATCCCGATTATATGCTCAATTGGTAGACCTTCCATCAATAGCCTACTTTCCAGATTTCTGGATCTGTTTCCGAATTTGCTTGACACGGGCCGTGTCAAATCTGTCCGGCCCGTGTAACTTATGTTTCTTTAGTGATCGAGTCAGCAGTTGCTTGTGGTCGAGTCAGTGGTCGAGTCGAGGTTGACACGGCCCGTGTGGAATGTGACACGGACCGTGTAGAGACTTCTTGATTCCAGATTTTCTCCTCGATTTCGCCCGAATCCTGCAAAATAAGAATAAACTTGCAGCAGTACCACATTCTAAAGATATTCAATGAAATACAACTGAATTAATGAGTTTAAACACAAGTTTGGTACAATTTGAAGGTCGGAATATAGATAAGTTTGCGAGATATCACCTAACATCAATCATTGCCCCACATGTGGCGAGGAATGGCCTTCCAAGGATGATCGGAATCTGCTCATCTTCTTCCATGTCAACTACCACAAAATCTGCTGGTATCTAGAATTTACCAACTTTGATTGGGATATCAAGCAACATTCCTTCAGGATATCGAATTGATCGGTCAGCTAGTTGCAATGAGATCCGCATTGGTGATAGGTCTCCACATTCCAATTTATCAAATACTACCTTAGGCATCAGACTTACACTTGCCCCCAGATCACATAAAGCTCTCTTAAAATCGGTTGTGCCAATGGTACATGGTATCGAGAAGCTTCCCGGATCTTTCAACTTTGTCGGTAATTTGCTTTGCACGAGCGCACTGCATTCCAGATTGAGCGGAACTGTTGAGAATTCTTGGAGTCTACTGCGGTTTGAAAGAATCTCCTTCAGAAATTTAGCATACGAGGGTATGCTTGCAATTGCTTCAGTGAAGGGGATCGTGACTTGTAATTGCTTGAGGGTCTCCATGAATCTCGCAAATTGCTGCTCCATCTTCTGTTTGGCAGGCCTTGGTGGGAATGGCAGAGGTGGCTTGTAGGGTGGTGGTGAAATGTATTTAGGTTCGGGTTGTCGCTCGTCTCCACCTACGGTGTCGTTTTGCTCCTCATAAGGTCTGTCTGCAGTTCGAATACGGGCGGCTCCGGTGGTTGCGGCTCGTACTCTTCGGAAAGCGATGGTTCTGCATGCATCTCATCGGAAGTTTGATCGGGCATGGGAGGTCCCTTGTAAGCTGTACCGCTCCTTAATGTTATGTATTTGCAAGTCTCTCTCGGGTTTTCTTCCGGTTGGCCCGGAAATTTGCCTTTTCCACGTGTAATGTTCGAGAGTTATTTTGCCATATTAGAGACATTGTCTTCTAAGTCTTTGTTGCGGTTTGTTAAGGATTCGATTTTTTGTGCAATTTCGGCGTTAGCCTTATCTTGCTTCTCTAGGAATCTCTCCATTAATGATGTGATGTCAGGTTGCTGTGGTTGATTGTATTGCCTCGGTTGGTAATTCGGTTGAGGATTGTTGTATCTTGGTTGATAATTGGGCTGTGGTTGGTAGTTCTGTTGAGGTGCAGCAGGCCTTTGATTGTTTGCGTATGAGAGATTTGGATGGTTTTGGTTGTTCGGATGGTATGTGTTGTAGGCGGGCTGAGGTCGAAAGCTGTTGTCGATTGCGTTTGCTTGCTTTATTTCTTCCTCAGTTTCCGTCACATTCATACATTCGGTCATCTCATGCGCTCCTCCACAATAGCCACATGCTGTTGCGGTATTGACTGCTGCTACCGTTCGCTGCTTGGTTTGCTTGTTGAGTGCCATTTGCAAAGCATCAATCTTTGCGCTCATCATGGAGATATCATCTACTCGGTGCATGCCAGGTATTGGACTTGGCTTCTTTCGCTCAGGGATCCAGTAGTGTTGGTTGATTGCAATCTCTTCAATTAGGTTGTAAGCCTCGTCAGGTTCCTTGTTCATGATTGCTCCTCCTGCGGAAGCAACAATAGACAACCTATCGGTAGGGTTTAGACCATTATAAAAAGTTTGGACAATCAGCCATCTTTCTAGACCATGATGTGGATAACACCTTAACATATCCTTGTATCTATCCCATGCCTCACACAATGTTTCACCATCAATTTGTTCAAAATTAGTAATTGCATTTCTAAACCTCGAAGTTTTGGATGGTTGAAAATATTTTGCAATAAACACATTAAACAATTGGTCCCAAGTTTTAATGGAATTGGCCGGTAAGGAAAACAACCATGCTCTTGCTTTATCTTTTAATGAAAATTGAAATAGCCTTAGCCTGATTGCTTCATCGGTAACTCCGTTGATCTTTATCGTCTCGCATATCTCTAGGAAGATTGACAAATGAAGATGTGGATCTTCATGTGGAAATCCTCCAAATTGCTGTTGTGAAACCATATTTATGAGAGCAGGTTTGATCTCAAAATTAAGGTTCGTAACAGTTGGCGGGTTTATACTAGAATTAGGATCATTCGCGCGGTACGCAATAGTCTCGTAGAAGTTTGGGTCTTGCTGCATCGTGAACTTCATTATCACCATTGTGTCTTCCATTGTTAATCGGTTCGTTCGGTGGGATATTCATGTTGATCGAATCTGAGTCCTCTTCGCTTTCAGAATTACTTGATGAAGAACTATGATTGGTTCTTATCGGTGATGTGGAAGCGAATTGTCCTCTCCTACTAGCAATCCTCTCGGATCTTCGTACGGATGATTCGGCCAGCGTGTAGTGTCCTAAAAAGAAAAGAAAATCTGAAAATTAAACTAAAACTGAAAATAAAAAGAAAAATAAAAAATAAAAACGAAATTGAAAATTAAAGAAAAATAAAAATGCAGAAAAATAAAAAGAAATCTAGGCGTTTCTAGTTAATTGGATTCAATGGTCAAAGTAAGGACGTCTTGCGAGGCCTTGCACAATGAACCGTTATTCCCCGGCAACGGCGCCAAAAAGCTTGATCACTCAAAAGAGAGCAATGTTTCTTTTAAAATTTATAAACTCGTAAATGCTATCGGTTCGGACTGCAAGCGCACAATCCTATCGAGTAGTATATTCGAGGTCGATCCACAAGGAATATTGGTTCAATGCTTTGAGCGATCGAATCACAATCTTTCGAAAGGCTAGACGAAATTTGTAAATTGGGAGATGTTGTTGTGATCAATGTAAATTAGGAAGCAATTAAAAGTAATTAAAATAAAGATAGAGATGAGAATTCCTAGGGTTTTGGCACACCATTGCCACTCAATCCGCCTTGGCAATATATTCCTGTTGCGTCTGATTTCCTGTTGTTGTTTAATGAAAGACACCACATAGGTCACTGCGATTTATGTTACCCAAGAATGACAGATCTTTCACCGAGATTCTACATAGGACACTGCGATTTACCTTACGTAAATGTCTGATCTCTCAAATACCCCAAATTACTACACAGATCACTGCGATTTACTTTACGCAAGTGATGGAATTTGGTACGCGTTTTGTTGGTCTGGTTTATGATTTCCCCGCTAAGGTTTTCTTCACATAAACCTAATAGATCTCAACGAGGCTAATTCATACAAATAGTTTCTCTTGCCATTAAAGCACTGTTACTACCCAAACGGACTCAAACTAGATCATTGAAGTTAGATGAAGAGATAGTAAATCACAAAAGCATTTTGTTTCAACAACAAGAAACCATAATCAACAGAAATATATATATCAAAACATCAAGAGTAACAAGGTTTACTGCCTAGCCCTAAGAAAAGGAACTTCGCCGCGGAACGGCATTGTTACAAGCACTCCTCTCTTCTCTCTTTAATCAAATCTAACCCTAATTACAAAGATAATTGTTCCTTCTGCCCAGGGGCCTTATATAGGAGTGGAGGGACGTGTAGAGGTTGAGTAGAGGCTAAGAAACTGATCTGCAAAAAGCTGTCGGCAGTTATTCCCCAAGAGACGCCTTCTGATACGGACCGTATTAGCCGATACGGTCCGTATTAGGACCTCGACGGTTAGGGTTTAATGCTTCCAGCGCTATCTTCTGGTCTGTGCTAGTCCTGGTCCGTATTAGGCAATACGGACCGTAACAACGACTTAGTCGATGAGCGTCGCTGATCCGATTGACCCGATTCTAGCTCCATTTGATGTAAAATAGTCCCAAAACCTGTATTCTGCAATAAAACATAAAGAAGGGTGACAGTAGCCTTTTTCTCTAATAAATCAAACATAAGTGTGAGAAAATATGTAAAACCTAAGCCAAAACCCTACGTAAATCATCGTTATTTTGACTCTGATCAACATCTTAGTGATATGCCAAATAATCAAGTGAAAGATCACATAATGCACAATTTTGACAAAAATCGGGGGCCTACCAGCAAATTTCCAAGTTCTGACAACCTTTTGAGAATTTTGAAACATTAAACAATGACTTTGGAGCTTTTGATTTCTTCTTTTTCTGTTACTGGTGTAAAAATTGTGGCTTTCATGCCTATAAAACCTGTCCTGACCTCAACCAGCCAGTATACCATGTTTTAATACCCTTGTACCAGTTCCTGGTACACAACCAAACAAAGGACCAGTGATGAAATGCTTTGCAAAGGCTACTGGTACATGGGTACCTTTCAAGATGCCAAAACTGACCCCTGTCAACAAACTAGACAGCATAAGTCACCTTAAATTTCAAAATGAAAAACAAATTGTACAGTTAAATCAAGGACTCCAAAACACATAAAATGGACACAAATTTCACATTTTTCTGATTTTATTTCGATTTTATATGAATTTTTGAAGTTCAGCTTTAAAACAGAAAATCAGCATTTTAAAAGGAAAAAGGGACCTGCTGGTAAATTGAACATAAAAAAAATGATTCAGGGACCAAATTGAAAAATAAACTTTACAGTCATAAAGAGAATCTCAAAATACACAAAATAGACATAAATTTTAATTTTTATGACTTTATTTCAATTTATTATGGATTTTTGAAAGTTCAGCATTCAAAATATAGAAGTCTGCTAATCAAAACAGTAAAATTACCTTTAACACCCCTGTCTTAATAAAAATATTAAAAATAGAAATAAAATCTCAAAAAAATTATAAAAATGCACACAAATACTCTCTGACATTCCCTTATGACTTCGTGATAAAAACTTGCATATGCTCTTTTGAATAGAATCAACAAAATAAATAAATTCAAGATTGACCATGCATGAATTTCATGTTACATCCAAAAATCAAAAATTAATAAAAATACATAATAATAAAAATAAAACCCTTGCCATCTCAAAAGAGCTTCTATAAAGCAGAATAGGGGCTTGTGTAAACTCCTAAATATGTTCAAAAGCAGAAAAACATGAAACCGGTACCACATCAGATGTGTACCGAAACATTCAAACTCCAAATCACTTTAATCTTTGAGTAAGCTCTAAATTGACAGTGTATATATCCTGTGCATGATGAAACGAAGCTATTCATATAATTAATCAAAGAAAAAAACAATATACCAAGCATTGAAATCGGGTCATAATTTCAAACTGGTACCGAGAACGCAAGAAAGGCAGCGCACCACCAACTCCAGCAACCGACGGCCACCGATGATACATCCAATGAATTCAACATCTTAAGGCGATCCAGATTATGTTTTCCTCTTGCCCGGCCGTGATTGGAAGCTCACCGGAGCAACGTTGAAGTTAAGCCCTAGTCCGGGTCCCAAGTCATGTCCAAACCCGATTAGCGCGGATTTTAAAGCAACATAAGTCATCTGATTTCGGCGCTAAAACTAAGATTTAAATCAAAGCCCGAATCTTGATGTAAAAGAGGAATCTAAGGGTTCTCAATCAAATCCGACGTTTAAATGAAACTGCAATCCGGGAT
This sequence comes from Carex parvula, assembly GCA_025461045.1. Taxonomy (NCBI): domain Eukaryota; kingdom Viridiplantae; phylum Streptophyta; class Magnoliopsida; order Poales; family Cyperaceae; genus Carex; species Carex parvula. Next base: position 179,206 of record JAJGRW010000623.1, on the reverse strand, counting down.
CCACTTGTCAGTAGCCTCGGCCTTAATGATGAACTCTCTGACCAGATCTTAAAGCCCAATGTTACTCAGCGCAAATCATAAAGCCCAAACCCAATCTCAAAGCCCAATAGGCACATCTGATGTTTTATACAAATCCTAAGGCCCAGCACACATGTTAAAGCTCAGCACAAATCTCGAAGCTCCAATAACGAAGGATCCATGCCATTTGCGAATAAACCCCTTGACAGGATTAAATTAGAAGCGTAGTCCCTGTCAAATTACAGAAAGACCCCTGACATTTTAAAAACTCTTTGAATAAACCCATTGGAGGCCCAAATTACATTTAAAACCTTGCATAAAGCCCAAATTGCAATTTATGTGCTTTCAGCCTTACAAATGCCTCCCTGAAAAATATAAAAATGTTTACGAATAAACCCTTTTCAGTCCTTTTCAAGCATAACTTCTTCATCTCAAGTCCAAATTAATTCAAACCACCTCCAAATGAACCCAAATTGAACTCTTCATGTTTCTAAATCAAAATTAAACATGTCCAAGCATCAGCCAAATCCTGAAATGACTAAAATACCCTTTTCTTCAAAATTAAATGATTTTATTAACAAAAATGTAATAGACATGCCATAAATTAAATACAAATAAATATTGTACATACACTCTTCAAATGTCCAAATTCCCACTTCTGAAATACAATAAACATTATTTTAATGTAAAATTACACACCTATGTCCAAACATATAGAAAGTCAAAGCAAAACCAGAATCAATACGTGAGTCCCTTTTTAGCCCCTTTATTCAATTCACTTAAATAGGCACAAATCCCGGAATGAACGAGGTATTCAGTATGGCTTGGAAGGGTCATCTGATGTAATTAAACTCTCTCGATGGGAGTTAAACTCCCCACAATCATTAAACTCTCTCGATGGACTGATCATGAACCGTAATGTCCGTCGAGGGTGAACCAAAGGAATTGTAGAAAGAAATTGAATGTTTCAAATTCGATGTTCTCTCCCCATGTTTCAAAACCGAGAGCATTGAACCCTGAGACATTTTAACATATGCACACACCTTCCAAACAGCTGTGCAACTTTCTGCGCCCTACAATGTTCCAAACAAAACTCCACAAATATCCAAAATTCTAATAAAACCTAAAGTCTAATATCCACGAATAAAATGTTCCAAACAAAACTCCACAAATATCCAAAATTCCAATAAAATCTAAATTCCAATATCCACAAATAAAATATCCCAATAAAAATACCTAAGCGAAAACTTCTACAAATAAAAGGACCAAATCGCAGCATGAGTGAAATTGTCTCGAGCGAAAAGTGAGGTCCCCCAACTACCCACAAAATCTATAAAGGCCTCTCGCTAAAAAATGGGTTTTGTTAAGTTTGTAACCTTAAACAATTAACACTGGCAAAGTTTGTCCAGCCAGTTCTGAATATGGACAAACAAGTTTTATATTTTGTACTTTAAACAAAGTATGGGTTTTGGTGTTGTGCCCATTTGAAACAACTATCACTGGTTTTGTCTTTCCTCCCAGTTTGAAAAAAGGAGAGACAAGGTTTCTTCATTGTCCTTTAAACAATGGAGTGCCTAATGATGATATCTCAAATAAAATCAAAAGATTAAAGAAAGTGGTCGTTTAGACTATTTAAATTCTGAAGGCACAAAATCCCTTTTAAAACAAAGTTTTCAAAAATAATGGTGTTCGCATTTCCCGCGATACCCCTGCCTAAGGATTGATGCCATATAGGCTATTCAAGAAGGCACGAGAGGAGTGAGTAAGGTACCACCCCCAAATAAATGCACACATACGCTAAGTCCCACCATAATATAAAGATAGTGGAGAGATGTAAGGCCCACAAAGAAAGCCTCACGCACAAAATGGGCTTTGTCAAGTTTGTGCCCTTTAAACAATTGTCACTGGTACGCTCGTCTAGCCAGTCATCTAAAATGACGAGCAGGTTTTATATATTTGTGCCGAACAAAATAAGGCTCTGATGTTGTGCCTAGGCCGTGTGTGCACTAAAACAATTATCTTGACCCAAGAACAAGAAATCAAGAACCCAAAAAGCAATGGTTACAATCGGGTTCTCACCAAGCCAATCTTTGCAAAAGCAAGCCTTGAGCCAGGTCGACATCCAGAAATAGTGGACCTATAGATCAATGCCCCACAGGCCACAATCCAAACTAAAGCTTAAGAATAAGAACCCTTGGCTCTAAGACACACTAAAGCCCCACTGAAGGCGAAGCCCACAATTTGACACGCCTTTAAGATTTGTCCCCCGGGCCATGATCAAAACCAGAGCTTAAGAACAAGAACCCTTGGCTCTAAACACTGAAGTCCTATACAAGACTAAAGCCCATAATTTGGCGCACCCCTCTCTACAATAGTCCCACCGATAACAATTGGGGACCTCTCAAGCTGGAGTTAAAGAATCAAACAGCCGTTCAACACAAGTCCCACAGGTGACAAGCGAATACCCTAAAACCCAAGCATAATTTGGCATACCCTTTTCGATATGTCCCGCGGGTGACGTCTAAACCCAAGCCACATGAAAATTCTCTTGACTCCAAAAACACCATGTAAAGACCAAAGAACCCTGATTAAGCCCTATATAGGCCAGAGTCCATGATAGACTCTTAATTACAATCATGTCCCACCAAGGCCCAGTACACAAATAGGCCTACCATCAGATTACAACCGAGAATGAAACTTATAATAATACTCTACTCAAACCTGTGTCCCATTAACCTTAAGCCCATACAGCACATAGGCGGGCCGGTTATCGAGATGCACAATTAGACCGTAAAGGGCTGCACAACATTGCAAATGTTCCTTCACACAAGTCCTATGGGCGAATCCTTGAACGATTTCATGTTTGGTGCGACGTATGTGCAGCATATAGACTAGTCAGCTACCAAGAAGTAAATTGAGACCGTGAAAGATGACAAGCAAAACCCCCAGGCTAGAGCCTAATACCAAAATCTTCGGCTCTAAATACACTAGAAGTTCTACCCGAAGCGAAAACCTACAATTTGGCATGACTTTAAATCTACTTTTCGATGATACCCAGACTGGAGTCAAATAGTCGAATTCCCTGACTCCGTAAAAGCCCAAGCCCACAAGTTGGCAGGCTCTTCAATGAATGTCCCGCGGGTGACAAGCAGAACCCTCAGGCTATAGCCCAATTTGGCACGTCCTGTAAACACTAACCCTACCGATAACTAGAAATTCTTATGCATGTCCATGGGTGACATCTAAACCCAAAACCAGATAATACTTTCCGAGCACTAGAATGAAACCTACAACAAGCAAACCAAGCTCCACTCATAAGAGAAGCATTGTTTCACTAAACCGCATCAACCTCATGGAGATGCGTGAAAATACCAAACCCTAAGGGGTTCCGTATGACTGATGAAGCCTCTGAGCAGAACGGTTCTACGAAGTCATGCAGCTGATGTAGCCTTTATGCGGGACAGCGTGCGTGAATATCCAACCTTAACGGGTTCCGTATGACCGATGTAACCTTTAAGCGGGACGGTCTTACGTAGTCATACATGCTGATGTAGCCTTTATGCGGGACAGCGTGCGTGAATATCCAACCTTAACGGGTTCCGTATGACCGATGTAACCTTTAAGCGGGACGTTCTTACGTAGTCATACATGCTGCTGTAGCCTTTATGTGGGACAGCGTGCGTGAATATCCAACCTTAACGGGTTCCGTATGACCGATGTAACCTTTAAGCGGGACGGTCTTACGTAGTCATACATGCTGATGTAGCCTTTTGATCACTCAAAAGAGAGCAATGTTTCTTTTAATATTTATAAACTCGGAAATGCTATCGGTTCGGACTGCAAGCGCACAATCCTTATCGAGTAGTATATTCGAGGTCGATCCACAGGGAATATTGGTTCAATGCTTTGAGCGATCGAATCACAATCTTTCGAAAGGCTAGATGAAATCTGTAAATTGAGAGATGTTTGTTGATCAATGTAAATTAGGAAGCAATTAAAAGTAATTAAAATAAAGATAGAGATGAGAATTCCTAGGGTTTCGGCACACCATTGCCACTCAATCCGCCTTGACAATATATTCCTGTTGTGTCTGATTTCCTGTTGTTGTTTAATGAAAGACACCACATAGGTCACTGCGATTTATGTTACGCAAGAATGACAGATCTTTCACCGAGATTCTACATAGGACACTGCGATTTACCTTACGCAAATGTCTGATCTCTCAAATACCCCAAATTACTACATAGATCACTGCGATTTACTTTACGCAAGTGATGGAATTTGGTACGCGTTTTGTTGGTATAGTTTATGGTTTCCCCGCTAAGGTTTTCTTCACATAAACCTAATAGATCTCAACGAGGTTAACTCATACAAATAGTTTCTCTTGCCATTAAAGCACTGTCACTACTCTAACGGTCTCAAACTAGATCATTGAAATTAGATGAAGAGATAGTAAATCACAAAAGCATTTTATTTCAACAACAAGGAATCATAAACAACAGAAAATATATATATCAAAACATCAAGAGTAACAAGGTTTACTGCCTAGCCCTAAGAAAAGGAACTTAGCCGCGGAATGGCATAGTTACAAGCACTCATCTCTTCTCACTTTAATCAAATCTAACCCTAATTACAAAGATGAAGTATTCTTCTGCCCAGGGGCCTTATATAGGAGTGTAGGGACGTGTAGAGGTTGATTGGAGGCTAAGAAATCAATCTGGAAACAGCTGTCGGCAGTTATTCCCCAAAAGAAGCCTTCGGATACGGACCGTATCAGGTGATACGGTCCGTATTAGGACCTCGACGGTTAGGGTTTAATGCTTCCAGCGCTATCTCCTGGTCTGTGCTAGGTCTGGTCCGTATTAGCCAATACAGACCGTAACAGAGACTTAGTCGATGAGCGTCGCTGATCTGATTGACCCGATTCTAGCTCCATTTGATATAAAATAGTCCCAAAACTTGTATTCTGCAATAAAACATAAAGAAGGGTGACAGTAGCCTTTTTCTCTAATAAATCAAACATAAGTGTGAGAAAATATGTAAAACCTAAGCCAAAACCCTACGTAAATCATCGTTATTTTGACTCTGATCACGCCTCCCAACTTGAATTGTTGCTTGTCCTCAAGCAATGACATCCCTGCTGGTCAAAGATTCCGGTCTAGGTTAAACCATACAATCTCAAGGTCTTGTTAAAAATTAAATTAGGGCTTAGGTTTGGTACAATTGGCATGACAATAAAAATTTAGAACTTCTAAAATATTCATGATCTCTCCCTTGAACAATTTATTCACCCCATGATTGACCTCATTATGCTTACCCTAGAAAAATTATAATTGAACAATTTATTTCGCAAATATCCTTAAAATTGAGAGTATTAATTTCCCCTTCGATTATAAATGGATCCCTTCCAATCAATAGGAATTCTAATGATATAAATTTTGATTTTCCTTCCTAATTGATTGGAGCAAAGTATGACAACTAAGTGTGTTGGTACTTGTGACTATTTTTGAAAAATTAAATATGTACAAGAATTAAAATTTGGGAGGTTTTCTCGAGCCTATTGGTAACCAGTCTTGCGTAGGCACCCGTACTCTTTTTATCCTCCATCTTTTATTCTATTATTTTTTTTCTTTTTCTAGATTTTTCTGTTTTTTTTTGGATTTTTCTCATTTTTGATTTTTTTGTATTTTTCTATTTTTCTGAAAGGTAAAATATTTTTGTGTCACAAGCACCATGATTACACACAATTTCAAGTATTCATTCATACAAGGAATTATTGCGTAGTTTCGCTAGGGGTCTATCTATAATAAATGGGTAATCTAAAACACTATCAAATTTAAAAGACTTTGCAAATATAAATTACTCAATAAATAAAAATTCTAGGGTTTACAATTTTTGATCAACTCTCATGGTTAGCAATTAATTGTTCACTTTGAAATCACCAATAATTAGAAATTCTGAATTTTTGGTATCATGGTTAATTGTCTAAACCTTAGCCTAATTAAAATTTTAAAACAATTCCTATTTGATTAACCTAATCCTAAGGAAAAAATAAAAATGCAAGCTAGCTAAAAAGCTCAATTTAATCATTCTAGGATTTTTGGTAAAGCCTCCAACCCTAGTCAAAAATTGAGTAAAACTACTAGCACCTAAGAATTTAAAATGCGAAAATTTTAAAGATACATTGGTCAATTTACCTTCTACCCCCCGAATAAAATTGAGCATTGTCCCCAATGCTCGAGAGATAAAAATAAAGGAAGTAATAAAGTAAAAAGACCGGGAAAATATACAACTCACTGCACCTCAATCCTGAGGTGGTGGAGGTAGTGGTGGGTGCTGGATCTCCTTGTAGAATGATGGGTCGAAAAGTCTGTAGACCAGTGGCTGGTACTGGAGTCCGGAGTCGAGAGCGAACTGGTAATATTGTTGATTGAGGTAGCGCGCTTACTAGATCTCGCGCCTACCCCCGTCAACGTTTCTCCGGATCTCCTCCACACTGTTGCGGGCTTGATCGACCTTTTGCTTAATCAGCTGGCTGCTCTCTCCCGAGCGTGTGGTGAGATCTTAAAATTCAGGTTCATCCATTGCATAGCTTGGGTGAACTGATCATATTCACTTATAGGGGCATCGGATGGTGCAGAGAGGAAGGCAGCGGCGGCTCCAAGGAGAGGCAGTGATGAGTGCGGTGGCGATGGTGATCGGCGGCAAGGAGGTGGGCTCGGTCTTGGCAAGGAAGGAAGAGGGAGGAAGAGGAGAGAGAGGGAGAGAGAATAGAGAGAGATTTAGGAGTTCAAACCAAAGGATTTAACAGTTATGAGATGTGATTCTCGCGGATTTTCAAATGTCTCTTTGTTACGGGTTCGCATCTTCCAAATTAGCTGTCATTTGGACCGTATTGGGTGATACGGTCCATATCCGATTTGTTATGCGTAATACCGATAACTGCCTTCAGTCTTAACTTCTTTGAATACATACCGTATTGGGGAAATACGGGCCGTATTCACCACCTCTCTTTTTACTTTCCTTCTTTCACCCTGTATCCACTAATATGATCCGTATTGATTGATACGGACCGTACCAGAGGGTATTTTCCTGTCTTCCGTGTTGTCTTTGATCAAGTCCTTCCTCTGATATGTTCACCTAATCATAGGAAAAATGTGGATATGAGTTGTTTCTCTGTTAAGGTCTTAAATAAACTAGAAATAAATATTATGAAAAATATAAAAATGGCCTTGGGTTGCCTCCCAAGAAGCGCTTGTTTAAAGTCATTAGCTCGACCCCTTGCTTCATTGAGATTCCGAATGAACCATGAACTGTTTTATCTTCACCTTCCGACCATAGACCGCATCGTAGTTCTCCCAAGAACTTTTTGGTGCGATAATATTGAGAACTGTTGGAAGAGGCCTTGATTCTATGATTGGAACTTTGGTTTCTTCCGGTTTGATAGAAATTGAAGTCAACAGAGGATCAGAAAGCTTGTTTTCATGCGGTTGTGTGTACCAACTCTTTTCTAATTCTTGCGTTTCCTCTATTGTCTCATCTTCAAGTAGGATGCGGTACATGGGGATGGTCGGGCTAAGGCCTTTGATGTCATCTATTTTGTCGCCAATAGCCTTTCGGTGCATCTTGAGTATGTTGACGAGCTTGTTGGATTGAACATTATTGAGCCGAGAACTGACAATCACCAAGTAGGTTTGGTTGGATCCTAGGAATTCGTAACGGAGGTTGGATGGAAGAAGTTTGAGCTCGAGTTGTGGATGAGAGGTTGTCTTCTCCCTTTTCTTCACTTTGCTACAGACCGTGCTAGACGACACAGACTGCAGAATTTTAGATTTGGGGGGTTCTTCCTCTTCTTTTGTTATGACAGTGGCACAACTTGCGCAAGTTTCAGCGTAGGATTCATCAGGTTCAGCGGTGGTGTATTGCTCGAGTTGCCTTTCGTCATCTTCCCCTCTAAAAAGGTTGTCCAGTTCCTCCATATCCATGGATTCTCCCAATTCATCATATGGATATTCTTCCTCTTCAAATTCATCCGTGATACCCAAACTGAAGACACGATCAATGTCAACGTCATCCTCCTCTCTTAAAAGGTTGTCCAGTTCCTCCATACCCATAGATTCTCCCAATTCATCATATGGATATTCTTCCTCTTCAAATTCATCTATGATACCCAAATTGAAGACACGATCAATGTCAGAAGGTGTAGGGCGCAGAAAGTTGCACAGCTGTTGGTATGGAAGGTTTGTGCATATGTATTTAAATGTCTCATGGTTTAATGCTCTTGATTGGTTAAGGAACATCGAATCTTGAAACATTCATTTCTTTCTTTCTGCTATTCCTTCTGGTTCACCCTCGACAGACCTACGATTTATAACCAGTCCATCGAGAGAGTTTAATGATTGTGGGGACGTTTAACTCCCAGCGGGCGCAAGCCCCCGCTGTTAATTACATCAGATGACCCTTCCAAGCCATACTGAACACCTCGTTCATTCCAGGATTTGGAGCCTATTTGTCGTGAATTGAATAAAGGGGCTAAAAGGGGAAAGCAAACTCATGTACTTGGTCTTTTTGTTTGATTATCATTGTTTTAGGTATTTAATGAATATGTATATACATAAGATGCAATGAGTGTTACTAAAATATATTTATTATGCCTTTTCATTTATTTTAGAAACCTATTTATATCTGAGAAAGCATATCTTTATTTTATTGATATTTTTATTTAAAAGGAAATGATTTGAGCATGAAGAAAAGGGGAGAAAAGGGTATTTTGGTCATTTAACATGCTATGTGATGTCTAATTATGCTTGATTTTAATTTAGGAAACATAAAGGATTTGATTTGGGTTCATTTGGAATTGGTTTGAGCTGATTTGGGTTTGAAATGAAGAAGTTATGGCCAATAAAGGCTGAAAAGGACTTATTTGTGAAGTTTCAAGTTTTTCAGGGGTCTATTTGTAAAGCTGGAAGGGCTAAGATTTGTAATTTGGGCTTTTGGCAAGGTCTAAAGTGAGAATTGGGCTTCCAGGGACCTATTTGAAGGGTTTTTAGGCAGCCAGGGGTTTATTTGCAGATAATCAGGGACTACTTTGTGAAGGATTTTTTTGTCGGAAGGGCCTTCTTGTGAAAAATCTTTCTTTTATCTTTTCTGGGCTTTGAGATTGCAAGTCTGGGCCTTTAAGATTTGTGTAATGACTTTAAAATGTGCACCATGTTTCAGGATTTGTGTAGGACAGCGGATCTGGGTGATAAACTTTGAGATTCGGTTGCTGCGTTTTGATAACTGTGCTAGGTTCCAAATCATGCATTGAGATTCGTTCAGGAGCATCGGGTCTCCACTGACACGCGGGCCCCCGAGTGGCAGCGATTTATGAGCCCCAAGATCTGACTTTTGTGTCAAGATTCGAGCCTTATTCAAACTTTTCTTTTGGCGCCGAGATCTAGTGATTTATATTACTTCAAAATTCGTGTTCAATTTGATATGAATTAGGGTTTGAAACCCGTGTCTAGGGTTCGGCTCTGATGTGGCTCCGGCGAGATTCCGGTCACGGCGAGGTCAGAGGAAGGCACCATCGGGATCGCCTAGAGGGCAGGAGCATGTTGATGGCATCCTCGGCGGTGGTAGGGCACCGGAGATGGCGGTACGGCCGGGCTAGCACCTTCGGTACCGGTTGAGATTTTAATCGGGTTTCACTGATTTTCTTGCTTTCTTCTTCAATTGATTGTTCATTTAGCATCGCTTGAGTGCAGGAGAGCTTTCTACAAGACCAATTCCATTTATTACAGAGGCTTGATCATTTTTCTAGCTTGACCTCTCGGTTCAGTACCGGTTCTGGTACCGGTGCTTGATATCAAACTTCAGTGGAGTGGTCTCGGATGGGTATGGCAGCTTAGGTATGTTTGGAAGAAGCAGAAGTATACCAAGGCTTAGAAGAATGGATATTGGGTATGATTTAGGTTATTGGGTTTCGGGTTTGGGTTGAGCATGAAGCTCTCATATTTTCTCATGAATTTCATCAATGGCATGTATGATTTTTTTTTTATGTTATTCTTGTAATACACAATATCTGAAAGAGATGCATGAAGTTTGGGAATTTTATACTTTTTATTTCCATTTTTGAGAGAAGTAGAAAACAGAGGGGTGTAAATGCAAATATGCATGTTGCAATTCTCATTTTCTGAAACCCAACTTTGAAAATGGCTAGAAAATAGTAGAAAAATCAGAAAGATGCAAATTTTGAGTCTAAATTGATTGTTTTTTTATCCTCTATCTTTCTATTCAAACAGATTTTTGATTTGGGTTTTTGATCAGCCTGCACTGGCTGATCTATACCAACAGGTCATTTAGGATTTTTCTGTGCTTGTGCTATTCCATTAACCATGATACTTTTATCTTTAAATGCTATGAATGAAAGATTGCATCAAGGAAGAATCAAAGGGGTACTAGCATCACATATGTCATTTGCTAGTAATTATGAAAATTATGCATATAAGTCCTTGGTCATTTGCATATTTATGTAAAAGGATTTTTGAGCATCATGTCATGGGGATTGAATTTTCCCTCTTCTCATTTGCCCTCTCCTTTTAGTAATTATGCATCTAGGTCCTTTGAAAAGTAATAAAATTCATAATATAGAAAAGGATGTAGTAAAACATCAATTCTTCACATATTACTCCTTTTATTCCTCTTTTATGCATTGAAGTCCTTTAAGAGTTCAAAATGACATAATTAGGGAGATGTAGTTAAACATCAATCCCCATTATGCCAATTAATTTAAATTCCCTTTTTCATTTTGTTATGCACTTTTAATTTAATTTTCATATTAAAAGAATTATATGAGAAATTGATATTCAAAGGATGTAGCTAAACATCAACTTTGATATCTCTTCCTTTTATATTTCTTATAATATGAAAATGTCACTTTTAATATACATATTATTTATATTGATGTGATTATGTGTTTTGTTATTTTTCTTTGCAATATAAAATAAAGAAAAGGGGAAACAAAAAGAAAGAAGAAGAAATCAAGGAAAAGAAAAGCAAAGAAGAAAAATGATAAATTTCGACATTTTTTGTATTTTATTTTCATAAAGATCACCAATAAAACAAGCAAGGTGCAAGTAACACATTTTTATTATGTACATCTATATATATTTTTTTTGCTTTAAAAGGAAAGAAGATATCAAAACACATAATCAAGAAAAATGTTATATTGCAAAAGAAATATATAGCATCTGTAGCCTTTGGATTTGATTTTATCATCAGATGGCACATCTTAGCCCTCCATAAACCGGCCTATTATGGTGAAGCTTGTCTTTAGTGCCTCTTGCACCCTGGGAGCTGAACCTTCTATTCCTGTCATCATCCATAGGCTGTATAACACGTGTATGGGGACCAATCATCAATTAGACAGCTGTAGAGGCCGATTTACACTATACCGGCGGTACACCGACCTTATCATATCCCTCTTCTTGATATTAATGCATTGGGTATTAGATAAAGGCCAAGTAGTGTCGCAATATAATGTTTAAAGTGCTCCAGGGCGTATTATATCTTTTACTGAGCTAATTTGTAGTATTCCAATTACACCCGAACTGCACCATATCACATTCATATGCCAGCTCAATTCAATGCATCCCTGATTAAATTGAGGCTTCTAACAGCATCGTGGAGGCCCATTTGTTGCTCCTTTTAAATTATAGAGCCTAATTTGCCCTACAACCCGAGTTCGTACTCTCCTCTCTTTCCCGCTCTCGGCTCTAATTGGAGCCCATAAAACTACAATCGATGGCAGAGATTTGAGTAGAGAGGGAGATAAAGGAACTGCTGTCGATTTCGGGTAAGCATTAGCCATGAGACTCCTTTGCTTTGCCCGAATTCATACTACCTATTTTGGCCATATTTCGGGTTAATAGGAAGAGGAGAAGAGAGGGAAGGATCTTGCAAACGGGGTCCGCATGTCATACTCTCCTTCTCCTTTTAAACGTGTTATTCTATTCGGCTGCACCTAGTGCTCGTGAGCCGTGTAGAGGGTCTGGCATGGTGCATGAAGCACCGAGCGCACGGCGCTTGAAGGGGTCAAAGCGCCCGAGTTTAAATCAGCGCCTAACGGCTTGCTCTGGCTACACTCGGTGTGTGGTGAGCCGTAGGGCTTCTTGTTTGGTGTATGGGGTTTGATATGTATGCTCCAAGTCTATACAAACCAAGGTTCCAGCGAAATTGCTGGTGAACCAATGACAAACGGGTCCCTGTGGTCGAGTTTTGCTTAGAGTTTCCAATTTGTACCCAGAGTGCTCTAAAGCTGGATTTTTGCTGAGTATCTCCCTGATTTTGCACCCAAGGATTTATTCATGACTTGTTTAAATTGTAGGAAATTATTTCCTTTGTAATTTTGACCATACCACACATCAAAATTCATGGTTTCATGTGTAGAATGCCACCAATAATTTTAACATGTTGCACTCAATTCCTTTTAGAGGTCTATGTGTGATTTTGGCACTTATCCAATTAGAAGAAGCTACTCATTACATTAAATTTTAAGTAGCAACTTTTTAGGATCAAACAGAAGGGTATTTCAAAGCTCTGTTTATGTCATAGACCGCCTTGTCTTTTCCGACATTCAGTGAAATTTTTCCGTTCTTAACATCAATCATTACTCCGCATGTGGCGAGGAATGGCCTTCCAATGATGATTGGAATGTGTTCATCTTCTTCCATGTCAACCACAACAAAATCTCCAGGTATCCAGAAGTCTCCAACTTTGATTGGTACATCCAGCAACACTCCTTCAGGATATCGAATTGATCGATCAGCCAGTTGCAGTGCAATTTGTATTGGTGAAAGTTCTCCACATTCTAATTTGTCAAACACTGCCTTTGGCATTAGACTTACACTTGCTCCCAAATCACATAAAGCCCTGGTAAAATTCGTCGTGCTAATTGTGCATGGTATCGAGAAGCTTCCCGGATCTTTCAAGTTTTCCGGTAATTTACTTTGCACGAGCTCACTACATTCCCGATTGAGCGGAATTGTTGAGAATTCTTGGAGTTTGTTGCGATTTGAAAGGATCTCCTTCAGAAACTTAGCATACGAGGGTATGCTTGCAATTGCGTCAGTGAAGGGGATTGTGACTTGTAGTTGCTTGAGTGTCTCCATGAATCTCGCGAATTGTGGCTCCATCTTATGCTTGGCTGGCATTGGAGGGAATGGCAGAGGTGGCTTGTTGGGTGGTGGTGAAATGTATTCAGGTTCGGTTTGTCGCTCGTCTCCACCTACGGTGTCATTCTGCTCCTCAATAAGGTCTGCTTGCATTTCGAATACGGGCGACTCTGGTTGTTGCAGCTCGTATTCTTCGAAATGTGATGGCTCTGCATGTATCTCATCGGAAGTTAGATCGGGCATAGGAGGTCCCTTGTAAGCTGTGCTGCTCCTTAGTGTGATGTTCTTGCAACTCTCTTTAGGATTTTCTTCCGGTTGGCCTGGAAATTTGCCTTTTCCGCGTGTGATGCCTGAGAGTTCTTTTGCCATCTTGGAGATGTGACCCTCCAAGTCCTTGACATGGCTAACTAAGGTTTTGACAGTTTGCGTGATTGCGGCGTTTGTCTCGTCTTGCTTCTCTAGGAATCTCTCCATTAATGATGTGATATTAGGTTGCTGTGGTTGGTTGCACTGCCTCGGTTGGTGGTTCGGTTGTGGTTGGTAGTTCTGTTGAGGTGCAGCAGGTCTTTGATTGTTTGCGTATGAGAGATTTGGATAGTTTTGGTTGTTCGGATGGTGCGAATTATAGGCGGGCTGAGGTTGAAAGCTGTTGTCGATGGCGTTTACTTGCTCTGTTTCTTCCTCAGTTTCTGTCACGTTCGTACATTCGGTCATCTCATGCGCTCCTCCACAATAGCCACATGCTGTTGCAGCATTGACTGCTGCTACCGTTCGCTGCTTGGTCTGCTTGTTGAGTGCTAGTTGCAAAGCATCGATCTTTGCGCTTAGCATGGATATTTCATCTACTTTGTGTATGCCAGGTGCTGGAGTTGGCTTCTTGCGCTCAGGGATCCAGTAGTGTTGGTTGATTGCAATCTCTTCAATTAGGTTGTAAGCCTCGTCAGATTCCTTGTTCATGATTACCCCTCCTGCAGAAGCATCGATAAACAACCTATCGGTAGGGTTTAGACCACTATAAAAAGTATGAACAATTAACCATCTTTCTAGACCATGATGTGGGCAACACCTTAACATATCCTTATATCTATCCCATGCTTCACACAATGATTCACTATCCCTTTGTTCAAAATTAGTAATTGCTTTTCTAAGTCTTGAAGTTTTAGATGGTGGAAAATATTTTGCAATAAACACATTAAACAATTGATCCCAAGTTTGAATGGAATTGGCCGGTATGCTCTTGCTTTATCTTTTAATGAAAATTGAAATAGCCTTAGCCTGATTGCTTCATCGGTAACTCCGTTGATCTTTATCGTCTCGCATATCTCTAGGAAAATTGACAAATGAAGATGTGGATCTTCATGTGGAAATCCTCGAAATTGCTGTTGCGAAACCATATTTATGAGAGCATGTTTGATCTCAAAATTACGGTTCGTAACAATTGGCGGGTTTATACTAGAATTAGGATCATTCGCGGGCGGAACACAATAGTCTCGTAGAAGTTTGGGTCTTGCTGCATCGTGAACTTCATTATCATCATTCTGTCTTCCATTGTTAATCGGTTCGTTCGGTGGGATATTCATGTTGATCGAATCTGAGTCCTCTTCGCTTTCAGAATTACTTGATGAAGAACTATGATTGGTTCTTATGGGTGATGTGGAAGCGAATTGTCCTCTCCTACTAGCAATCCTCTCGGATCTTCGTACGGATGATTCGGCCAGCGTGCAGTGTCCTAAAAAAGAAAAGAAAATCTGAAAATTAAACTAAAAACTGAAAATAAAAAGGAAAATAAAAATAAGAACAAAATTGAAAATAAAAGAAAAATAAAAATGCAGAAAATAAAAAGAAATCTAGGCGTTTCTAATTAATTGGATTCAATGGTCAAAGCAAGGACGTCTTACGAGGCCTTGCACAATGAACCGTTATTCCCCGGCAACGGTGCCAAAAAGCTTGATCACTCAAAAGAGAGCAATATTTCTTTTAATATTTATAAACTCAGAAATGCTATCGGTTCGGACTGCAAGCGCACAATCCTTATCGAGTAGTATATTCGAGGTCGATCCACAGGGAATATTGGTTCAATGCTTTGAGCGATCGAATCACAATCTTTCGAAAGGCTAGATGAAATCTGTAAATTGAGAGATGTTTGTTGATCAATGTAAATTAGGAAGCAATTAAAAGTAATTAAAATAAAGATAGAGATGAGAATTCCTAGGGTTTCGGCACACCATTGCCTCTCAATCCGCCTTGACAATATATTCCTGTTGCGTCTGATTTCCTGTTGTTGTTTAATGAAGGACACCACATAGGTCACTGTGATTTATGTTACGCAAGAATGACAGATCTTTCACCGAGATTCTACATAGGACACTGCGATTTACCTTACGCAAATGTCTGATCTCTCAAATACTCCAAATTACTACATAGATCACTGCGATTTACTTTACGCAAGTGATGGAATTTGGTACGCGTTTTGTTGGTCTGGTTTATGGTTTCCCCGCTAAGGTTTTCTTCACATAAACCTAATAGATCTCAACGAGGCTAACTCATACAAATAGTTTCTCTTGCCATTAAAGCACTGTCACTACTCTAACGGTCTCAAACTAGATCATTGAAATTAGATGAAGAGATAGTAAATCACAAAAGCATTTTGTTTCAACAACAAGGAATCATAAACAACAGAAAATATATATATATCAAAACATCAAGAGTAACAAGGTTTACTGCCTAGCCCTAAGAAAAGGAACTTAGCCGCGGAACGGCATAGTTACAAGCACTCCTCTCTTCTCACTTTAATCAAATCTAACCCTAATTACAAAGATGAAGTATTCTTCTGCCCAGGGGCCTTATATAGGAGTGTAGGGACGTGTAGAGGTTGATTGGAGGCTAAGAAATCAATCTGGAAACAGCTGTCGGCAGTTATTCTCCAAAAGACGCCTTCGGATACGAACCGTATCAGGTGATACGGTCCGTATTAGGACCTCGACGGTTAGGGTTTAATGCTTCCAGCGCTATCTCCTGGTCTGTGCTAGGTCTGGTTCGTATTAGCCAATACGGACCGTAACAGAGACTTAGTCGATGAGCGTCGCTGATCTGATTGACCCGATTCTAGCTCCATTTGATGTAAAATAGTCCCAAAACTTGTATTCTGCAATAAAACATAAAGAAGGGTGACAGTAGCCTTTTTCTCTAATAAATCAAACATAAGTGTGAGAAAATATGTAAAACCTAAGCCAAAACCCTACGTAAATCATCGTTATTTTGACTCTGAACACCTTTATGCGGGACAGCATGCGTGACGGTTCCGTATGACCGATGTAACCTTAACGGGTTCCGTATGACCGATGTAACCTTTAAGCGGGACGGTCTTACGTAGTTATACATGCTGATGTAGCCTTTATGCGGGACAGCATGCGTGAATATCCAACCTTAACGGGTTCCGTATGACCGATGTAACCTTTAAGCGGGACGGTCTTACGTAGTCATACATGCTGGTGTAACCTTTAAGCGGGACAGCGTTCGTGAATATTCAATCTTAACGGGTTTTCGTATAACCGATGTAGCCTTTAAACGGGACGGTTTTACGAGGTCATGTCGCCGGTGTAACCTTTAAGAGGGACGGCGCATAAATCAGGAAGATAGAAGACAATAAACCCAGGGCTAACTGAAGACGTTTGATCGCTTAGAACCCGATCAAATGGATACAGAAGGTTTGAGGTACAGCTTGATTCCAATGGAGATGCCTTATCGCTTAGAACCCGATCACGCAGGTTCAGAAGATTCAGGATTAAGCCCTGACTCTGACAAGTTTATCCAGTCGCTTAGAACCCGATTGGAGAAAACTTGAAAGGTGCAGGAGAAAAAAAAACCCGAGCTAGGCAAGTTTATTCGATCGCTTAGAACCCGATTGGAGAAGGCTTGGAGAGTTCGTCGACAAAAAGAAAATAAAAGAGAAAGCCAAGTCAACAAGGCTATCTGATCGCTTAGAACCCGATTGGAGAAGGTTTGAAAGGTTTGAGAGAAAAACCCAAATTGGATGAGCCTACTTGATCACTTAGAACCCGGTTGAGAAAGATTCGTAAAATTCGGTCGCCAAAAAGAGAAAGAAGAAGGAGAAAGAGAAAATCACAAAAGCAAACATCAACCACAAATACGTATTTCCAAGCACGATCAACCAAACCAAAATACACATACAAAGAGTGGGCTCGAAGGCGCGCACTCTCACAACGAATCCACAAAATGGGACTTAAAGGAAAGTGCCATGAGGCACCATAGCCAAGCAAGGCTCCACAGTCGCAGAAACATCCTGGGGGCATCGATAACCTCTACTGCCCTAGCCTCAGATGAACCTGTAGCACCTGAACCTGACCCTGCTGCCGCAACGCGGGTCCAATTTGATGAGTGACCCCTGTCCTCAAAGTAATCTCTGGTGTCCAATCGATAGGATCACCAGGAAATCTTCCTCTCACAGGAAAGAGTCCCACCGGCAAGAGATCATATATGGTAAAAAGAACTCCTGCATAAACAAAAGTGTCGCAAGTTACACATTCATGGCCCGAAAAGACCCTAAACTAAAACCCACAAAGAAGCATGGTCCGAAAAGACCCTAAACTAAAACCCACAAAGAAGCATGGTCCGAAAAGACCCTAAACTAAAACCCACAAAGAAGCATGGTCTGAAAAGACCCTAAACTAAAACCCACAAAGGAGTGGTCCGAAAAGACCCTAAACTCAAACCAATAAAGAGGCATGGTCCGAAAAGACTTTAAACTAAAGCATGGTCCGAAAAGACCCTAAACTAAAATCTATGGAGAAAGCATGGTCCGAAAAGACTTTAAACTAAAGCATGGTCCGCAATGACCTTTAAACTAGAGCATAGTCTGAATAGACTCTAAACTACAACCAAAACCAAGTCCCAACCAGGCGTGGTCCGAAAAGACTTTAAACTAAAGCATGTCCGAAATGACTCTAAACTAAAGCATAGTTTGAAAGGACTTTAAACTCCCGCCAAAATCAAGTCCCAACCGAGCATGGTCCGAAAGGACTTTAAACTACAACCAAAACCAAATTCCAACCTAACATAATCCTAGAAGACCCCGAGATACAGCCAAAACCAACCCTGGTTAGCCAAAGACCCCACCGAGAAGCACACGAGACAAACTGGATCAAAACCCGAAATCATGCCTACAACCGGAAGGCTCACTTATCTAAACCCTCAATTTTGCAAGTTACCCGCATGGTTCCTGTACTAGACCAGAGATAAAATTTCCCTGTCTGTAATCCCTCCTCGGTTAGACAGGTTTTCCCATGAGTATGTTTGCAAAGTATGGTCGTTGCCCAGGTCCCCTAATACAAAGACAAGGGATTAAGTACTCAGGCAAGCTCTGAAGGATGCATACTCAGCCCTCACCCAACCATGCAAGTATTAGCAAGATGAGATAAAGATAACATACCTTTTGAAGTAGAAATGATCAAAGAAGATGATCAGACCCGCTTTTGAGTTCAATGCCCGACATGGAGTTCGAATACCTAAGATTCAAACAAGAAGAAAACAACTCAGAAAGAATTCCATAAAGTTCAAGAGGAACACTGGGGGCACCTGGCTAAGCTGTTCAATCCTAAGGTCTTCGCACCTCACCCAGGTGGGGGCATTTGTTTGACCCTAAAAGGTTGCTACTTAAAGTTCAGCACAACAAGTCAGAATCACAAAGGAAACAATTTATTGCAAATAAAACAAATGCTGGATGATGTTCTGGGTGCAAAAAAAAAAAACATGGTGGCACCTAGCAAATTCCTATTTCAAGATGCTCTGGGTACAAGTTGGGGACTTTAAACGAAACCCAACACATACGGGCCCACCTGTCAGTGGCTCATTTACAATTTCGCTGGGAACTCGGTTCAGGTAAACCCAAAACAGGCACAATGAGCTTCATAGACCGAACCAACAGTCATACGGCTCACTGTGAGACGAGGCCATGCAAATCTTGCACAAAGGCGCTGGGTTTTAAAGCTCAGCGGGGAGACCCCTTCGTCCTATGTGCTCCTGGTGTTTCATACACCGTATTAAACTCAAAGCATGGTGTACCGAGCACCAGTTGCATCCAAACAAAACAACAGGTTTAAAGGAAATAAGAGATGAGAGGAAGAGGCTGACATGCGGTTCCCGATCCCTGACTCTTTCTTCCTCCTCTCTCCTTTGTTCCGAATGTAAAATCAAGACTTCAAAATTGAAGGAAAATGAAGAAAGGTCGAATGAGGCTTTACCTAAACCTCACACGGGTCTCCTCCCCTTTATCTCTCTGTTCTCTCTTCGATTAGAAGAAGTGCAATTGAATTAGAGACAAACCCGATAAGCAAAGGAGAAAGGGAAGAAACCCGAATACAAATGGGTCAGACCCGAATTGGGGGAAGCTAAAGGGCAATTGCTCTCTTCCAAAGCTTTGAATGGAGTTGTCAGAAACCCACCAATGTTTGATTTAATGGGCCTGCATGAGCTAGCCCGAAATGGGAATTTACAATTTAATGAAAATGGAAAAATAAGAATGGCAAGTCATGAAGTGGAAATTGACAGTTGAGAGGGTATGATGGCACCCAAACTATGCTGAGGTTATGTTGTACCTGCTTAGTGGTGACCCTCTATTGGTTAAAATTGTTAAATGGCAACAAGACATGGTAAGCCGATTTTGATCTCAAGGCAGCACATGCTGCTGTGCATTGGTACGCTGTGCTAAATTAACCATATGCACACCTGTCCAAGCACCAGGCTATAAGCCAAATTAGAAGAATCTCTTCTTTGAGTTGCATGAAAAGCATGATTTTAATGAGCAAAATCTTGACCATTAATGAAGAAGATCAAGGGATGTGAACACCTTGTATTTCGGATTGCCAACATGGCTGATTATCATTGGTCTATGCAGCTGTGTACATGGTTTGATACCTTGAAGATTAAATCTGAAGCATTGAAAATAGAATGAAGAAAAGGGAAGGTGAAGATCAAGCCAACATGGCCCTATACCTAAACCCTAAACCCTATGCTCTAGCCTATATAAGAGCACCAAATCAAAGAAGAAAGCATCCAGCAATTATCACCAGAGAAACAAGCAATCACCCAGATACAAATTCCTACAAGAAATAGAAAGGAAAAGAGAGAAAAAAAGAAAGAAAGGTTCAATCTTAGCCGAAATCAAGAAAATAGGTAGAGATTTGGATGCAATGTAGAAGCTCTAAGTAGCTTGATGTTCATGTAAATTAGTTTGAATGAATGAAATGCTCTTGCTCATGATTCCCCTTTTATTTTCTTGCATGTCTGAAGCTTCTTTTATTTCTTCTCTTTTGATCTTTCTTTCTTTTCGGTTTTGAGAGATTGAATGCCTTTGCTCATATAAATGAATTGAAGGCATGAAATCATCTAAATGAAATAAAAGTGAAGGTACATGAGTAAAAGAGGTAGAGTATGGTCGGTACATCCAGCAACACTTTCGGTTTTAATATTTCTTGAAATCTCCAACTTTGATCAGTACATCCAGCAACACTCCTTCAGGATATCGAATTGACGGATCAGCCAGTTGCAGTGCAATTTGTGAAGGTGAAAGTTCTCCACATTCTAATTTGTCAAACACTGCCTTTGGCATTAGACTCACACTTGCTCCCATATCACATAAAACCCTCGTAAAATTCGTCGTGCCAATTGTGCATGGTATCGAGAAGCTTCCCGGATCTTTCAACTTTTCTGGTAATTTGATTTGCACGAGCGCACTACATTCCTGATTGAGCGGAATTGTTGAGAATTCTTAGAGTTTGTTGCGATTTGAAAGGATCTCCTTCAGAAACTTAGCATACGAGGGTATGCTTGCAATTGCCTCGGTGAAGGGGATAGTGACTTGTAGTTGCTTGAGTGTCTCCATGAATCTCGCGAATTGTGGCTCCATCTTTTGCTTGGCTGGCCTTGGAGGGAATGGCAGAGGTGGCTTGTAGGGTGGTGGTGAAATGTATTCAGGTTCGGGTTGTCGCTCGTCTCCACCTACGGTGTCATTCTGCTCCTCAATAGGGTCTGTCTGTAGTTCTAATACGGGCAGCTCCGGTGGTTGTGGCTCTTACTCTTCGGAATGTGATGGCTCTGCATGCATCTCATCGGAAGTTTGATCGGGCATGGGAGGTCCCTGGTAAGCTGTGCCGCTCCTTAGTGTGATGTTCTTGCAACTCTCTTTAGGATTTTCTTCCGGTTGGCCCGAAAATTTGCCTTTTTCGCGTGTAATGCTTGAGAGTTCTTTTGCCATCTTGGAGATGTGACCCTCTAAGTCTTTGACGTGGCTTACTAAGGTTTTGACCGTTTGCGTGATTGCGGCGTTACAAAGATGTCGGCAGTGGAGCAAGTGTGAGTTACAAGCACTCCTCTCTTCTCTCTTTAATCAAATCTAACCCTAATTACAAAGATGAGTTATTCTTCTGCCCAGGGGCCTTATATAGGAGTGGAGGGACGTCTGGAGATTGAGTAGGGCTAAGAAACTGATCTGGAAACAGCTGTCGGCAGTTATTCCCCAAGAGACGCCTTCGGTTACGGACCGTATTGGGCAATACGGTCCGTATTAGGACCTTGACGGTTAGGGTTTAATGCTCCCAGCGCTATCTTCTGGTCTGTGCTAGGCCTGGTCTGTATTAGGCAATACGGACCGTAACAGAGACTTAGTCGATGAGCGTCGCTGATCCAATTGACCCGATTCTAGCTCCATTTGGTGTAAAATAATCCCAAAACCTGTTTTCTGCAATAAAACATAAAGAAGGGTGAGAGTAGCCTTTTTCTCTAATTAATTAAACATAAGTGTGAGAAAATATGCAAAACCTAAGCCAAAACCTTACATAAATCATCATTATTTTGACTCTGATCAGAGTTCGACATCGAAATTAGGGATAAGAAGGGCACAGAGAATTCAGTAGCCGACCATTTGTCAAGACTGAGACAACCAAGCGAGAATGATCAGCCGATCGATGATTCCTTTGCTGACGAACACCTCTACTATGTAGAAATAAGCAAACAACCATGGTACGTAGATCTGGCCAACTATATTGCATGCGGGGCCATCCCATCCAACATGACATTTCAGCAAAGGAAGAGATTCTTGGCAAGTGCTAAACATTTCTACTGGGATGATCCTTACCTCTTCCGCCATTGTGTAGACGGAATACACAGAAGATGTGTCACACACGAAGAATCGAAAGGCAACATCCATGACTGCCACTCCTCGCCATATGGTAGCCATGCATCATTCCAATAGACAGCATTGAAAGTCCTTCAAGCAGGTTTTTATTGGCCTGACATCTTCAAGCAGGTTTTTACGGACTGTATCAGTCCAATACGGGGTAATACTCCAATACGAACCTATCTCGGACTTGGCGCAGAAAAAACAGAGTTCAACCCAAAATCGCACAACAGTTACGGACCTGTTTGACCCTAAAAAGTCAAGGATTTAATTATCCAGAAAGATGCCATTCAATTGCAAAGTTGGTCGATTAAAGGTCAAACATACTCTAATTTGACACAACAACACTAAATGGGAGATGAAATTCATTAAATCTAATTCATGATTAAAACCTACTCGAATAATCATGAATTTTGATATTTGGCGCATTTCCTAACTCAAAATGATGAGAAAGATATCAAAATTATAAAACAGGGGCTCTCTGATTGGTGCCACGTGGCCCTGGAGACCCATAGCATGAGTCATGCTTCCCCGGGTGCAAACGGGGTATACAAAACCCGGACCTTACAACTTGGGCCCACAAGTCATTGACTCAAAGCAAAATTCGCTACTTAGCTGAGATAGGTGGACTTGGTTCAAGAAAGCAGAGCTTGTAGACCGAATAGTCAGCCACACGGTGTATGATGCACCAAGCCTAGCTAAACCATACACCCTAAATATAGTTTGTCGCCGAAACTAAAATGACCCCTTCACTGAGCGTACTCTCGGTGCTCGGTACACCACACAAGGCCTAATACATGGTTTATCAAACACCAAGTGCAACTAAAATAAAGAAAGAAGGAAAAGAGTTTCAGCATCAAAACGAAAAGAGACTGACTCGTGGGCCCCACGAGTTCAACCAAAACCAAACCAGGGGCCCGAATTACTGAGAAGGAATGTATAAGCGCTCACCAAAGGTGGGTTGAGCACTTCCTCTTCCACTCTCCTCCAAGCTCTCTCAAAGTTGAAACAATTTTTCTACTCTCAATCTAACCCGAGAATATGTGGGTGTGATGAAGTGGCTCGGCCAATGTGTTCAAAATTGAAGATTGAGGCTTTAACAGGGTCCCTTTATGCATAATACGACACCATTAGAAGGTTCAATTTAATGCAACATGCATTGAATCGGGCCTGCACCCGAAGCTAATATGGTGCAATTCGGGCATAATGGAAAGTGACAAAATTGGCTCTCGACAAGAGTCAATGTACCTTGGGACGCATTAGAGGGTGTATGGCGATGCTAGATGTCACATTTTCAATAACCTAAGGACAAGGATAAGAGTAAACCATGTTAAGGTATAATAAGCTGCTGGTGCAACACCAATTTGGCCAATACAGCTATTCATTAGCTAGCTGGTCCCAGGGACACGTGCCCCTCACTCCAAGGAACATGACAAAGATGGAAATTCCCCTCCCAGGGTGCTGGAGCACGTGAATGGAAATTTCCATTCAGAGGCCGGTTAATTAAGGGCTTTGATGGCACCCCCTGCATATGAGATTAATCCAAGGGCTGTAAATGACTCAAATTAAGATGAATGATATATTAAAGTGCTATTGAATGATCCCCTGCCAGCAAGGCATTCGAAAGTGAGTGAATGAATCCAGACCCTTGATCAAGCACTTGGTGTGCATAGCAAATGACACCTCAGCTGAACCCTAAACCCTAGGCCCATGCCTGCCTTATATAAGGCACCCAAAATGAATACTCAAGAGACATCTTCTTCTCCAGAAACTCCTGTGCAAGAATCAAACCACAAAGAAACCTCCATTTTCAAAGGAATTTAGGTTTAGAACTTCAAAGTTTCAAGCTTTTAGAAAGGTAATCTATACCTGGAGAAATGTAAGCTCAAGATGAGCAATGATCTGCATATAGGCTATTTTAATCGAAATAAAAGGATTTTTGTTTGATGGTTTCTAGTTTGTTCTTTGCTTGATCTTGTTCTCATCTTCTATTTTCCCTTTTCTTTTACTCTCAAAACCATGGATGAGAGAGCTATATAACTTCTAGTTCATCATAGGATGAAGAAAAAACAAAGGAAATATATAGCTTGATGATCAATTAAAAGTGCTTCCTTTCTTCTTTTTTTGCATCTTCTTTCCTTTTAAAGCAAAAAAAAAATATATATATGTACATGTATATATCAAAAATGTGTTTATTTGCCTCTTCCTTGTCTTCTTGGTGATCTTTATAAGAATAAATACAAAAATATCGAAATTTAACATTTTTCTTCTTTTCTTTCCTTTTTTTCTACCTCCTCTTTCTTTTTATTCTTCTCCTTTCTTTTGTTCTTCTTTTCTTTATTTTATGTTGCAAAGAAAAATAGCAAAACACATAATCACACAAATATATAAATAATATGTATATTAAAAGTGGCATTTTCATATTATAAGAAATATAGAAGGAAGAGATATTAAAAGTTGATGTTTAGCTACATCCTTTGAATATCAATTTCTTATATAATTCTTTTAACATAAAAATCAAATTAAAAGTGCATAACAAAATGAAAAAGGGAATTTAAATTAAATGACATTGTGGGGATTGATGTTTAACTACATCTCCCTAATTATGCCATTTTGAACTTTTTAAAGGACTTCAATGCATAAAAGAGGAATAAAATGAGTAATATGTGAAGGATTGATGTTTTACTACATCTCTTTCCATATTATGAATTTTAGCACTTTTCAAAGGACCTAGATGCATAATTACTAAAAGGAGAGGGCAAATGAGAAGAGGGAAACTTCAATCCCCATGATATGATGCTCAAAGATCCTTTTATATGAATATGCAAATGATCAAGGACCTATATGCATAATTTTCATAATTGCTAGCAAATGACATATGTGATGCTAGTATCCCTTTGATCTTTTTGCAATTTTTCACACATAGCCTTTTAAGACAAAAAAAAAATCCTGATCAATAAACCCCATACTAACATAGTATAAGCACAGAAAATACCCAAATGATCTGCTGGTACAGATCAGTCAATGCTGGTTGATCTGAAAGTCAAATCAAAAATATATTTGAATGGAAAGATAGAGGATAAAAAAACAATCAATTTAGACTCAAAATTTGCATCTTTGTGATTTTTCTACTATTTTATAGCCATTTTCAAAGTTGGATGTCAGAAAATGAGAAAACTGCAACATGCACATTTGCATTTACACCCCTCTGTCCATTTCTCCTCTTAAAAATAGATATAAAAAGCATAAATATTCCAAAATTTTATGTACCCATTCTTGATATATCATGTTACAAGAATAACATAAGAAAACATACATGTTATTGATGAAATTCATGAGAAATTCATGTTTCTTTCTCAAACCCGAAACCCAATAACAAGTTCATACCCGAATTCAATGCCATGCCCAAAATTAAATCCCTTTCAACCTTGATACCTTCCAGACATGCTCAAGACTACAACACATCAATCCCAAATACATTTCCCAAGCCAAGGATTTGTGTACCAATGCCAAACCGGTACCAAACCGAGAAACTAATGCTAGAAGGTCTCTCAAATCTTAATAGAATGAGAAATTGATCTCATATGAAGCTTTCTCATACTCAAACAATGCCAAAGAGATGAGTAATTGAAGAAAAACACAAGATAATCGATGAAATCGGATCACAACTCCACCGGTACCGAAACCTGGAGCTAGCCGTGTACCACCTCTCTCCAACGATCAATCACCGCCGACAATGCGACCAATGAACTCATAAGACCGAGGCGACCTCAATGGCGTCGCTCCCCGGCCTTGCCGTCACCGGAAACCCCGTTGGGGTGGCTAGCGGGTTAAACCCTAAATCGGGTTCTATATCCGATTCAAACCAAGCTCTCACGATCTTTGAAGCAGCCGTGACCATTAGATCAAGGCGCCAAAACAAATTTTCAAACCAATATCCAAATCTCAATGGAATATTCAATCGGATGGTCAAAGCTTCACTCTAATCCGCTGTTGCTAGGGACCCACTTGTCGGATTAAAATGGCAACCCCCCCTCTGCGCGAATCTCAAAGCTTTAATGCATATCTTAAGCCTATGACCTGAATCTGCACAAATCGCAAAGCCTAATTCAAATCTAAAGCCTCCTGCACATATCTTAAAGGCCCAAACACTAATCTCAAAGCCCAGAAATGATAAAAGAAGGATTTTCACAAGAAGGCCCCTCCGACAAAACTTCTTCACAAAATAGTCCCTGATTATTTGCAAATAAGCCCCTGGCTGCCTAAAATCTCTTCAAATGAGCCCCTGGAAGCCCAATTTTCACTTCAGACCTTGCTAAAAGCCCAAACCACAAATCTCAGTCCTTCCATCTTTACAAATAGGTCCCTGGAAAACTTTAAATCTCACAAATAAGTCCTTTTCAGCCCTTATTGGCCATAACTTCTTCATTTCAAATCCAAATCAACTCAAACCAATTCCAAATGAACCCAAATCAAACCCTTTATGTTTCTAAATTAAGATCAAGCATAATTAGACATCACATAACATGTTAAAAGACCAAAATGCCCTTTTCTCCACTTTTCTTCATGTTTAAAACATTTCCTCTTAAATAAAATATAAATAAAGCACAAGTATATTTCTAAAATAAATAAAAAGAGTATAGTATATATATTTTAATAATATTCATTGCATCCCATGTATACATATTAAGTAAATATCCAAAACGAGAAAAGCCAAACGGAAATAGGAAAACTAAATACATGAGTTCTCCCCTTTTAGCCCCTTTATTCAATTCACAACACATAGGCTCTAAATCCTGGAATGAACGAGGTGTTCAGTATGGCTTGGAAGGGTCATCTGATGTAATTAACAGCGGGGGCTTGCGCCCGCTGGGAGTTAAACGTCCCCACAATCATTAAACTCTCTCGATGGACTGATTATGAAGAGTAGGTCTGTCGAGGGTGAACCAGAAGGAATAGCAGAAAGAAATGAATGTTTCAAGTTCGATGTTCCTTAAAACAATCAAGAGCATTGAACCATGAGATATTTGTATGCATATGCACACATCTTCCATACCAACAGCTGTGCAACTTTCTGCGCCCTACAGGTTTTGGCATGCCCGGTGGGACATTCTCCTCCTCACAGGTTCGGGATCCGATACGAAGATAAAAGGAACATACTCAAGTAACCAATGACTTCAAAACACCCAAACAACGAGTCATTGGATCGCTTGAGTTATGTCATTTTCTTTTATATTCGATATCGATGCCTATGGATTGAATAATTGGGCTAACACTCATGTATAAGTTTACATATGAAAATCGACTAATAAAATCTTGAGTTTGCTTGTTTGCAGGAATGGCTTACACCGCAACCAACGCACGCTCGTTTGCTCAAGTTACCAGCCTCCCTGCTGGCGAAGAGGTGATCTACTTTGGGACTTTTGCAGTCCCCATCAATGAAGTCAGGGCATTCGAAGCCCCTGTTCCTGCTCCAATGAATGAGCAACTGTCCCTCGGGTCCATCACCGAGAAAGAAACTGAAGATGATGAGGAAGTATGCTACTTTCTCACCCCTAAAGGAATGGACGGCAAAACGTTCATTCCACTCTCTAAAACTAGACGTGCAAGAAGACAACCAAAGTCAACCAAACTCTCGTGACCCCTCTGTCGGTCACCAAGAAAAGAAATCTCCAAGCTTACCAGAATGAGCTGGTAGCTCAACCAGCCCTTCCCGTCAGCAACTCGTTCTCCCCACTAAGGATAGTGAGGAGGAATTCTTCTACTGCACACATACGTGCAGCGGGAGAAGTCCCTCAAACTATTTTGTTCATCCATAAACCAAAAAGGATGGACACCAACCGCAAAATGGTTGATGACACTGCTATGGCCATTCATAGGGCCCACAAACAGCTACGCATGTTGAAGCAGCGCAGGAGCCGATACTACGTGCACCCTGCGCTAGAAACCTCTGCACCCTCTTCCGTCAAGTCTAGATTGACGTTTCCAGCCCAAAAGCTGGGGGCATCTAATAATGCCCAACCCTCGATCAAATCAAGGCTGATATTCCCAGCCTCAAAACCTAAGGCACATGACAGTGCCTTCCTCCCAAAACCAAAACCAATGTTCTCAGCCCCAAGGCTGGGGGCACCTCACGATGCCTCGCTGAAACCAAAACTCCGTCGAGAGATGCGTGCAAGCACCTCTCAAAGCTCAAACAACGAGGGATCAAATCGAACCCCTCAAATTTTGAGAAGACCGGCCAGCGTACATGATAGGCTGGGGGCACGAATATATCCGCACCCCTCCAACACTGGAAGCTTGACAATAGTGGCGCCAAATGCCACTCAAAAGAAGCGAAAGGTCATTGAAACACATCCAAAACAAGAAGAAGAGGTGGCAGTCTTCATGATAACCACTAATGAAGACCTCGAAGAGGAAGATGACTATCCCGTCGAACCCTCCAACCCCACCGTATGCATGGTGAAAAAGGAAAAAGACCCCATCATCGAAAATCCGAGTGATGACGAGGAAGAGTCTGATGCAGCGTGCCTTCCTCCTATAAATGCCAAACCCAAGAACGCGAGTGGCTCAGATATAGGTCACATGGATGGGCCCGCGCTAGGTAACTTCTATACCGTCTTGGCAACCTCTCCGTGTGCTGGTGAAAGCAAACCGGTGCACAAACGCAAGAACAAATGTTGTCCGCCTTCAACCAAATGCAAGCCGAGATACAAAATCTTAAGGCTGAAGTGCATCAAGCTCACGAAAGGGAACAAAGGTTGGTAGCCGAAATCCGAGAAAAAGGACTAGCCGGCTCTGAACTCGAAAGAGGAGAGACGTCAAGTCGGTCCAACCCTGTGAACGGGCTTGAAAGGATAGAAAGACCAAACCCTCAAGAAAGACGTAGGGTGCATTGGGAAGATGAAAGGCGAGAAACCTCACCAATCTTTACTGCGGTCGATGTTCAAGAAATGATCAGCCGTCAATTACAAGAAATGGGGATTGCCCCAAAACAGACGGCATTGCTAATAGGGAAACCATACCCTCCCGAATTCGATATACCAAATACCCCCCCAACGTACACCGTTCCTTTATTCTACAAGTTTTCAGGAAGTGGAACAGATGAGACGGGACCAGAACAACACGTTAGCCACTTCATGATCCAATGTGGAGACTCCTCAAGAGAGGAAGCATTCCTCTGTCGCCAATTCGCTAGAAGTCTTTCAGGACCAGCGTTCCAATGGTATTGCTCTCTTAAACCGGGGAGTATAAGATCCTGGGACCAAATGGCGCGTGCCTTCATAAATAGGATCGCCACTGCGAGCAGTCCAATAAGACTTGCTGATTTAGCATGGGCCAAGCAAGAGCCAAACGAAACTCTTCTAGCATATATCAATCGCTGGAGAAATATGAGCAACAAATCAAGCCATCCCATACCCGAAAGGGAGGCAGTTGATTTGCTCATAAGAAGTACATCCGGCAAAATGAGAGAAATATTAATCGTTGCCAACCCCAACAGTTATCAAGATCTGGTAGATACCGTATCTAGATTGGGACAAACAGACATAGAAGAGAAGTCATCTACTTCCTTCAAACCAAGAAGAGACTTCCCGAGGAAGAAGGAATCAAAGACAGTATACGCTGTCAAAACTAACAAAACCAACAAAACCGAAAGCAGGGATTCTGACTCCTCTGATGAGGAGGCGAGGCAAGTTGATGGCCAACCCGCTCAGCAAGTCCCCCGCGATAACCAAAATAGTCGTTACCCCAAGTCATTGGAGGAACAAAAAAGCAAGAAATACTCCTTCAAAAGGGAGAAAACAGCGAAGATATTCAGACAAGCCTTGGAAGATGGTATGGAATTGCCTCCAAGCAAGCGCCCCGATCAGGCAGATAAGGTTGATCACCCCAACTACTGCCCGTATCATAGGTTGGTAGGCCATAAAATAGAAGACTGTTGGGTTTTTAAAGACTTGATAGAAAGAAGAATTCGGGAGGGTCGATTGCAATTAGCACCGAGTGCGGTACAACAACCCGCACCTCACGAACAGGTTAATGTTGTCTCTCATGTTGAGATGATTGAAGAAAGGAGATTTGAAAGTCCCGCAAATGAAGCATGGGAGTTCCACCTCTCCAAGAAAACTAAAAAGTTGCTGAGACAGCTTCTGAAAGAGCCTCAAGTCAAATGGGACAGCAACTTAAACCCCATGGTGCCAAGGCCCCCAAATCGGGTCATCCACCGCAAGCCAAACAAGAATGGCAGCCAAAAGGGCAAGAAATCGATCAACCCAACAGAGTTGCCTACACCTTCTGAAATCCAAAAGCACATACAAACGTTAGAGAATCATAAGCAAGGTACTCCACTACCATTGACTCTCTTAGACTTCTTAACAGAAGATGTATTGGCCTTAATGTTGGGCCTCAAGGCTGAGAAAACGGGAACGAGTAAAGCCCCTCAAAAGGGCAAAAACAATAATAATGATCATGAGATGTGCAATGTGGTTGTCTATGGAGGAAGCTCCTCAAGTGACTCAGATGACGGCGAAGTCGTCTTTGTCAAAACCAAGAAATCTGATTGCCAAGCAGTGCTCCGCTCGGGTACATATATCCCTGAGCGCCAACCACCACGAGAAGGTGAAGTTGGGGGGTCGAAGGCCAAGGCAAAAGGAAAAGAAGCCATAGTACAAGATGAACCAACACCTAAGAAATACATGGTGCAAAATTACAATATCCTCGCACAGCTTAGAAAAATACCAGCTGCAGTCAGCGTGTTCGATATCTTGATGATGTCTGCTGAAGTGAGAGAAGTGCTCATATACGCGCTCCAAAACCCTGAAGAGTTTCAAGCTCACTTCGCCGAAAAGAAGATGCAAGAAATAGCGCTAATAGACAACAAAAACCCAACCATCACCTTCAGCGACGACGATTTGCTCATAGGCACGCCTGATCACAATAGACCACTCTTTCTCACTGGCGAGTGTGATGGCCAAAAGGTAACCCGCATGCTAATCGATCCGGGCTCCTCCATTAATTTAATGCCTAAGCGAACATTGGACCGTCTCACGTTGAGTGCCAAGTTCCACACCAAGGATAAGATCACTATACATGGGTTCAACCACAAAACGGAGCAATCCATGGGGGCAGTTAGCTTGCCTTTTGATATTGGTGGTATCCAAGAATGGATGAAATTCTATATCATCGATGTGAAAACCACATACAACGCATTGATAGGCCGGCCATGGCTACATAATAACAATGCCGTCCCGTCAACTTTGCATCAATGTATAAAGTACATAAAGAATGGTGAAGTCAAACAAATCAATGGAGAAATTAAGCCGTTTGAAGTGCATGAAATAGGGCTAAAAGATGCCAAATACTTCTTCGATAAACCTGCTCTAAGAGGAGAATGTTTGAAGAAATAACGAGGTGAGAAAATAAAGCTGTATGGAGCCGATACTGACTCTTCGTCAGGGGAAGAGGCCGATGAAGCTAGGATACTCCCATCGTACATAATACCCTCAGAAGATGAGGGTGAAACAAGTCAATCCTCGTTAATGATTGAAAGGATACCCGAGAACCATCACAAGGAGCTCACACCAAGGGAAGTGAACCAAATCCAAGAGATGGTAATGTTCATAGTGCCGCCTAAAGAAGAGGTCACCGAAGAAGGAATCTTTAGGCACAAACCTATTGTATTCTATAGAGCGTCCGATGGTAGAAGTCGGCCTTTGGTACTGAACAACGACGAATGGCCTTTAGAAGACGAAACCATGTCCGACAGGGTAGATGTACCTCTTCTACCATATTGTCCCAGAAGCCTAACCAGGATTCTTGCAAACATGAGTCCCATGTCTCCGACCTACGCTATGACAAAGCGATTCGATCAGATATTGGCTCACCGTAGTCCTACAATCATAGGACCGAATGGAAAGCCAAGAAATACTCGGGGGCTCGGGTATGAAGAATCTGATGATGAATATGACGACTCCAAATGTCACCCTATACAATACTTCAGCGACAATGGCAGCGATAATGAGTCGCCGACTTGTGATCTAAGACGAATCCAAAGGAAAGCTGCCCACGCCATGTGCCATCCCCCTTGCACAAGATTTAGGGAACATCCCCAAGGTAGTGATGAAACCCCAAGATGGAGCTGTCTGCGTTGCTTCAAAGGTAAACGGGTATCAGAACCAAGGAAGGACGTAGGAAAAATAGAATCACTATTCCCAGCACACGCGCCTGAGTCTTTTCCGCTTGAAGGCTTGCTGGCTCAACTCCTAAAAGATTACTTGAAATTCCAATCCACAAAGGGACAAACCCATACGGATTCGGCAAACACAATCCTTGAATCGAAAAAACCCGTTCCAGTAATGCCAAGAGAAAGGAGTACATTGGCAGAACTTAAGAACAAAACATACACGTTTGGGCGAGATAAAGTCGCTAAAGCATTCGACCTAATGATGCAAAAGGGTCTCAACCTGCCAGTATGCAAACGCCCAGAACAAGCGAGTAGGGTAAACGAACCTGATTTCTGCCCATATCACCGTATCCTTGGTCACACCATCGATGACTGCTGGGTCTTCAAGGACCTCCTAGAAAACAAAAGACAAGAAGGAACCTTACCACTCACCGTGGTAGCCCACTTAGAAGGGATTCGTGCGCCAATTCCCAACAAAGAGAAAGGGAAGCAAAAGATGAAGTCTATCCCTAAAAATGAAGTACCTTCACAATTCGAAGTAGGGGACATGGTATCCATGCTCAGCCAGTCTCAACCATCCAAGGACGGTCGCGCTAGAATTGAATGGAAATGACCCTACATCGTTGAGCAAGCCTTAGGGCGAGACACCTATAGGTTGCGAGAAAGCAATGGAAGCAGGTTCGCACCACCTATTAAGGGGAAGTATCTTCAAGAATACCAAGCACCTGGGGTGCCAAGTCAAACCCAAAGTCGGAGAAGTCAAAGTGAAATCACAGAAAATTCAGAAGAAGAACAAGAAGCTGAGTGCTATATGGCGTCCCAAAGGTCCACCGACTCAGAATATGATTCACCTCAAGAGAAAGAGGATCATAGTAGCGGTGACCACACAAAGAAATGCAAATGCATGAGTTGCGGTGAAGTAGACGATTATTACGTCATGTTCAATTGCGACTGATGTACTAGGTACTCATGCACCGAGTGCGCCACCGGAGGAAGGATAAATTTCGGATATGATAAAAGGTTCTTCAATTGGTTTTGCACCTCCTGTAAGTGTATCATAGAAGATGAGAAACAAAAGAAGGAAAAAGTCAAGCAAACCTCCTCTTCCACCATCAGCACCAGAGAAACCGAAATCCTCTGAGTAACCTAGTCCGTCACTGCCCTCTAAACCAACCACATCGGGCAAAGACAAGAGGCCTGCCAAACATGTGGGGCCCAAGGCCGCTCCTTACTAAATGAGGGCAACAAGACGTTTTATGTTAAACGCTTTTAGGAGTTGATTTCCCTTTCTCATGGACAATGCTTATATTTGCTTGATGATGACGCGTTTATATTTAAATGCTTGTATGTATGTTTGCATGGAACGAGAGTCCCACGAGATCTCCTCCTCAAATTCTACCTCACGATTTCCAAAACTTAAATCATAAATAAAAAAAAACCCCCACAAATATCTAAAGCTCCAATAGAACCCAAATTCTAGGATCCACAAATGAAACATTCCAAACAAAATTTCACAAATATCCAAAAGTCCAATAAAACCTATATTCCAATATCCATAAATAAAATATCCCAATGGTTATGCATAAGCAAAAACCCCTACGAATAAAAGGACCAATCGCAGCATGAGTGAAATTGTCTCGAGCGAAAAGTGAGGTCCCCCAACTACCCACAAAATCCATAAAGGCCTCTCGCCACAAAATGGGTTTTGTTAAGTTTGTACCCTTAAAAAATTAACACTGGCAAAGTTTGTCCAGCCAGTTCTGAATATGGACAAACAAGTTTTATATTTTGTACTTTAAACAAAATATGGGCTTTGGTGTTGTGCCCATTTGAAACAACTATCACTGGTTTTGTCTTTCTTCCCAGTTTGAAAAAAGGAGAGACAAGGTTTCTTCATTGTCCTTTAAACAATGGAGTGCCTAATGATGATATCTCAAATAAAATCAAAAGATTAAAGAAAGTGGTCGTTTAGACTATTTAAATTCTGAAGGCACAAAATCCCTTTTAAAACAAAGTTTTCAAAACGATGGTGTCCGCATTTCCCACGATACCCTCGCCTAAGGATTGATGCCACATAGGCTATTCAAGAAGGCAAGAGAGGAGTGAACAAGATGCCATCCTCAAACAAGTGCATGCATGCACCTAAATCCCACCACAATATAAAAAGAGTGGAGAGATGTAAGGCCCACAAAGAAAGCCTCACGCACAAAATGGGCTTTGTCAAGATTGTGCCCTTAAAACAATTGTCACTGGTACGCTCGTCTAACCAGTTATCTAAAATGACGAGCAGGCTTTATATATTTGTGCCGAACAAAATAAGGCTTTGATGTTGTGCCTAGGCCACGTGAGCACTAAAACAATTATCATGGCCCAAAATAAGAGAAACTGAGGGCCCAAAGGCAATAACCCTAATCGAGTTCTCACCAAACCAATCTCTGCAAAAGCAAGCCTTGAGCCAAGTCAACACCCATAAATGATAGACTTATGGACCAATGCCCCACGGGCCACAATCCAAACTAGAGTTTAAGAACAAGAACCCTTGACTCCAAAGACTAAAATCCCAAGCACAATTTGGCATACCCTGTTGATGTACGTTCCACGGGTGACAGCTAAACCCAAAACCTAATAATATATTCCAAGCACTAGAATGAAACCTACGACAAGCAAACTAAACTTCGTTCATGAGACGAGCGTTGTTTCACTATGTTGCATCAATCTCATGGAGATGCATAAACATCTAACCTTAACGGGTTCCGTATGACCAATGAAGCCTCTGAGTAGAACGGTTTTACATAATCACACATGCCGGTGTAGCCGTTTTGTGGGGGCAGCGTGCGTGAGAATCAGACCTTAACGGGTCCCGTATGACTGGCGTCACCCTTAAGGGGGACGGTTTTTACGTAGTCATACATGCTGGTTAGCCTTTTTGTGGGGCGGCATGAATGAAAATTCGACCTTAACGGGTTCCGTATGACCGGTGTCACCCTTAAGTGGGACGGTTTTTACGTAGTCATACATGCTGGTGTAGCCCTTTTGTGGGGGCGGCATGAATGAAAATTTGACCTTAACGGGTTCCGTATGACCGGTGTCACTCTTAAGTGGGACGGTTTTTACGTAGTCATACATGCTGGTGTAGCCTTTTTGTGGGGGCGGTATGGATGAAGATTCGACCTTAACGGGTTCCGTATGACCAATGAAGTCTCAGAGCAGAACGGTTTTACATAGTCACACATGCTGGTGTAGCCTTTGTTGTGGGGCAGCGTGCGTGAGAATCAGACCTTAACGGGTCCCGTATGACCGGTGTCACCCTTAAGTGGGACGGTTTTTACGTAGTCATGCATGCTGGTGTAGCCCTTTTTGTGGGGGCAGCATGAATGAAAATTCGACCTTAACGGATTCCGTATGACCGGTGTCACCCTTAAGTGGGACGGTTTTTACGTAGTCATACATGCTGGTGTAGCCTTTTTGTGGGGGCAGCATGAATGAAAATCCGACCTTAACGGGTTCCGTATGACAGGTGTCACCCTTAAGTGGGACGATTTTTACGTAGTCATACATGCTGGTGTAGCCTTTTTGTGGGGCAGCATGAATGAAAATTAGACCTTAACGGGTCCCGTATGACCGGTGTTACCCTTAAGTGGGACGGTCCTTACGTAGTCATGCATGCTGGTGTAGCCTTTTGTGGGGGCAGCATGAATGAAAGTCAACCTTAACGGGTTTCCATATGGCCGGTGTAACCTTAAGTGGGACGGCGCATGACCAAACCTAAGCCAGCTGAAGACGTTTGATCGCTTAGAACCCGATTGAATAGACCCAGAAGGCTTGAGGTACAGCTTGAGTCCAATGGAGATGCCTTGTCGCTTAGAACCCGATGGGGAAGATTCAGAAGATTCAGGATTAAACCCTGACTCTACAAGTATATCTGGTCGCTTAGAACCCGATTGGAGAAAACTTGAAAAGTTTAGGAGAAAAACCGAATTAAACAAGTTTATCCGATCGCTTAGAACCTGATTGGAGAAGGCTTGAAGAATTCGTAGACAAAAAGAGAATGAGAAGGAGAACGAGAAAGCTACAAAAGCAGACATCGACCACAAATACGTATATCCAAACATAATCAACCAAAACCAAAATACACATACAAAGAATGAGCTCGAAAACACCCTCTCACAAATGATACAAAAAGTAAAGTCTACCCTAAATGAAAGTGCCTAAAGCTGAAGGCACGTAGGGCACGATGGCTAAACATAGCTCCACAACCACGGGAACATCATGGGGGCAGTCGGAAACCCCTCCTGCTCTAACGCTAGATGAGTCTGCTGTGACTAAGTCTGGCCCTGTGACCAATAAAGGAATGGGCTAAATACACAGAATCTGCAAATCAAGAAAAGGGATAACGGAAAAGAGGTTAAAAAAATATATATAATAATAGTCGTACCTGAACGACCAGTCATCTGGACTGAAGGGAGCTCCTCCTTTCTTCTCTTCTTCTGCTTCCTGTTACATCTCTTGGGCCCGGAATCAGGCCTCAAGAAAACTCAGGCTGGCACATCACACCTGACTACTTGCTCGGGCATAGAAGAAGCCACTGTAGAAAAAGGGGAAAGCAAGGTTAATATGTACGCAAACCCGTATGCGAATTCAAGGAAATAGAAATATGTCATACCTGCCCTAGATGTGGCGAAAGAGTCAACGCCAGGAGGAGAAAGGCGGCTATCACGACTCTGAAGGTCAGGGGCTCTCTCCAAGAAAGGGACCTGACGCCTCTTTAAAAGGCTCTTCCTCCTAGTGCGAACCATCTCTAAAACCAAGTCCTTATCAGGGACCTGGCATGACTGAACCATGTCGTAAAACCATTTCTGATAAGCAGCGCTGAATACACCGACTCTCGAAGTAGAAGGTATAGTGAACCTCACACGAGTGTCAGTGCGAAGAATGGACTCCCAACACTGTGCAGCCCCAACTAAATCAGCTGCCATGAGACTGCCGGTCCAAACCATGGCAGGGATGTCCTGATCAAACCCAAACTGGAGTGCGGAACGATGGGGCATGTAAGGCTCCAATATGACTCGATCACCCAAACGAAGAGGTAGGAGCCCATGCCTGAGACTGACCAGAAAATCCAACCTCCTGGAACCTCTCTTTAAACCCTCAGGGCACTTCTCGCTCCAAACCCTATCCAAAAGCTCCAAATCTTTACGCCCAGGGTTGCGACGAAAAGTCGCCCAACTCTCTGGTGATCTAAGAAAACCTCTGCTGTGCAAGAAGTAGTCATGAGCCAGCCTAGGGGTCAAAGGAGTATGTCTAACTCCTGCAATCCCTGCTAAAAGAGGTAAATCAGCCCTCATCCTCTCACTCATCGAGGAAGTGTACAAACCGGGCCAATAAATGTGAGCCCAACCCATCAAAAAATGGAAAGGAACCACCTCATCACAATGCGAAGGATCCTTTGAAGTAGATAAGATCCTCATACACCTGAAAACATTGGCCAATGCGGGAATAGCCAAAGAAACCGCCTCGCCTCTCGCCAAATTGTTTGCCATGATAAAACAATCTGGTCGAATGACACCCGCCGGCTGACTAGGGATCACGAAGCAACACAACCACCAAGCCAGAAATGCAGTCAGGTAGGCCTCAGCACCCAACCTCTCGCGAGATGCGCTGACTGGAGTGAATCTCTCATCAGTATGAAGTATCTCCTCCCTGCCTGTACCAAATGGATCGTAGGGATGCGCAAAAACATGAACAGGATAACGGATCACATCACTGAAATACGCGATCCATCTCCTAAAATCTACCTCCCCAGCATAAGAAAGCTCATGGTAGACATCAAAAACCCGCAGAAGAGATATGGGATGACGCCGACTCCCGTCTGGCAGAAACTCAGAAAAAGCCCCCTCTAAAGGGAGATACTCATCATAAGGGATACCAAAAACAGGTAAACCTGTCAAGTGACGCATCTCTGCAGGAGATATGGTGAGCTCACAATCCTCCAAAACAACAGTGTTAGAAACATAGTTCCATCGCTCCACCATACTCTGGAAGAAGAAGGGATCCCAAGTGTACTCAAAAAGGGAAAGAAATACCGCCTCATAAATCCCTACCTTGTTCAAAGCATCAACCTCGTTCTGTAAGATGACCCTCACCCAATCAACCAAAAAGGGCATCTGCACAAGGCTCCCGGGTATGAAATCAGCAGATGCCCAAGGCACTGTCTGCCGACCCAACATCTCGGTAACAGGCAAATGTAAGGGGTGAGGAGCCCGATCCCTGGTAAAAGGATGCAAGCGTAAGCCACGTACCTCTCGAAGGTGTGACACACTTAAAGACTGCTTGAACCTGGCAGCGGTCCCTGCAGTAAGGAAAGTATCTGGCGTCCAATCATCTGGGTCATCCTGGAGGCGCCGGCCCATAGAGAAAGCAGAAGCCGGCATAGACTCGTACCGAGTAAAAGGTACCCCTGCAACAAAAACAAAGTTCCGTCAGACTTTGCCAAACCATACTACTTT
Source organism: Carex parvula (assembly GCA_025461045.1). Taxonomy (NCBI): domain Eukaryota; kingdom Viridiplantae; phylum Streptophyta; class Magnoliopsida; order Poales; family Cyperaceae; genus Carex; species Carex parvula. Next base: position 140,152 of record JAJGRW010000623.1, on the reverse strand, counting down.
ACCGACACCTGATAAATTCCTTACTCAGTAACAACCCAATGAAAATTTAAGCAAATTCCGACCGTTTGGTCAAGGAATTAAAGGCAACACACCCCTACCATGTAAGTGCAAGCGTGTAAGAAATGAAGAAAGGTGTACCTCGGTTACGAGACATGACTGAAGACGATGGTCAAAACCAGCTTCCAAGCTTCAGTACCCACCTAGGCTTTGAACATCTGCAAAGAAGCATTGAAATATGTTAGTTCAGAGCTTAGAATAATCTGAAGCACGGTCCGAAAAGACCCTAAACTAAAACCCATAAAGAGGGAGTGGTCCGAAAAGACCCTAAACTAAAACCCATAAAGAGGGAGTGGTCCGAAAAGACCCTAAACTAAAATCTATGGAAAAAGAATGGTCCAAAAAGACCCTAAACTAAAACCCACAAAAAAGCATGGTCCGAAAAGACCCTAAACTAAAACCCATAAAGAGGGAGCGGTCCGAAATGACCTTAAACTAAAGCATGGTCCGAAACGACCTTAAACTACCCCAATAGTCCGAAAAGACTTTAAACTACAAGCCAAAACCAAACCCCAACCAAGCATAGTCCGAAACGACCTTAAACTACAAGCATGGTCCGAAATGACTTTAAACTACACCAATAGTCTAAGAAGACGTTAAACTACACCAACAGTCCGAGAGGACTTTAAACTACAACCAAAACCAAATCCCAACCTGATATGACCCAAGAAGACCCCGAGATACAGCTAAAACCAACCCTGGTTAGCCAAAGGCCCCAAAGAGAAGCACACGAGACAAATTGGATCAAAACCCGAGATTATGCCTACAACCGGAAGGCCATTTTATCTAAACTCTCAATTTTGCAAGTTACCCGCATGGTTCCCGTACTAGATCAGAGATGAAATTCCCTTGTCTGTAATTCCTCCTCGGTTAGACAGGTTTTCCCCAATGAATGTGAGTTTGGAGTACAGTAACTGTCTGAAGCCCCCAATGTATGAGCTAGGGACCGATTGCTCAGGCAAACCCCGAAGAACGCACATTCAGCCCTCACCCAGCCATGCAAGTATTAGCAAGATGAGACAAAGATAACATACCTTCTGAGGTAGATGTGATCGAAGAAGATGATCAGACCTGCTTTCGAGCCCAATGCCCAGTATGGAGCCCAGACACCTGAGATTCAAACAAGAAAAGCAACTCAGAAAGGATTCCATAAAGTTAAAGAGAACAATGGGGGCACCTGGCTAAGCCGTTCAATCTTAAGGTCTTCACACCTCACCCAGGTGGGGGGCATTTGTTTGACCCTAAAAATTCAAGGATTTAATTATCCAGAAAGATGCCATTCAATTGCAAAGTTGGTCGATTAAAGGTCAAACATACTCTAATTTGACACAACAACACTAAATGGGAGATGAAATTCATTAAATCTAATTCATGATTAAAACCTACTCGAATAATCATGAATTTTGATATTTGGCGCATTTCCTAACTCAAAATGATGAGAAAGATATCAAAATTATAAAACAGGGGCTCTCTGATTGGTGCCACGTGGCCCTGGAGACCCATAGCATGGGTCATGCTTCCCCGGGTGCAAACGGGGTATACAAAACCCGGACCTTACAACTCGGGCCCACAAGTCATTGACTCAAAGCAAAATTCGCTACTTAGCTGAGATAGGTGGACTTGGTTCAAGCAAGCAGAGCTTGTAGACCGAATAGTCAGCCACACGGCGTATGATGCACCAAGCCTAGCTAAACCATACACCCTAAATATAGTTTGTCGCCGAAACTAAAATGACCCCTTCACTGAGCGTACTCTCGGTGCTCGGTACACCACACAAGGCCTAATACATGGTTTATCAAACACCAAGTGCAACTAAAATAAAGAAAGAAGGAAAAGAGTTTCAACATCAAAACGAAAAGAGACTGACTCGTGGGCCCCACCCTGTCAGTTCCTTCTTCTTCCTTTACCTCACGAGTTCAACCAAAACCAAACCAGGGGCCCGAATTACTGAGAAGGAATGTATAAGCGCTCACCAAAGGTGGGTAGAGCACTTCCTCTTCCACTCTCCTCCAAGCTCTCTCAAAGTTGAAACAATTTTTCTACTCTCAATCTAACCCGAGAAGTCGACCAATGTGTTCAAAATTGAAGATTGAGGCTTTAACAGGGTCCCTTTATGCATAATACGACACCATTAGAAGGTTCAATTTAATGCAACATGCATTGAATCAGGCCTGCACCCGAAGCTAATATGGTGCAATTCGGGCATAATGGAAAGTGACAAAATTGGCTCTCGACAAGAGTCAATGTACCTTGGGACGCATTAGAGGGTGTATGGCGATGCTAGATGTCACATTTTCAATAACCTAAGGACAAGGATAAGAGTAAACCATGTTAAGGTATAATAAGCTGCTGGTGCAACACCAATTTGGCCAATACAGCTATTCATTAGCTAGCTGGTCCCAGGGACACGTGCCCCTCACTCCAAGGAACATGACAAAGATGGAAATTCCCCTCCCAGGGTGCTGGAGCACGTGAATGGAAATTTCCATTCAGAGGACGGTTAATTAAGGGCTTTGATGGCACCCCCTGCATATGAGATTAATCCAAGGGCTGTAAATGACTCAAATTAAGATGAATGATATATTAAAGTGCTATTGAATGATCCCCTACCAGCAAGGCATTCGAAAGTGAGTGAATGAATCCAGACCCTTGATCAAGCACTTGGTGTGCATAGCAAATGACACCTCAGCTGAACCCTAAACCCTAGGCCCATGCCTGCCTTATATAAGGCACCTAAAATGAATACTCAAGAGACATCTTCTTCTCCAGAAACTCCTGTGCAAGAATCAAACCACAAAGAAACCTCCATTTTCAAAGGAATTTAGGTTTAGAACTTCAAAGTTTCAAGCTTTTAGAAAGGTAATCTATACCTGGAGAAATGTAAGCTCAAGATGAGCAATTATCTATATATAGGCTATTTTAATCGAAATAAAAGGATTTTTGTTTGATGGTTTCTAGTTTGTTCTTTGCTTGATCTTGTTCTCATCTTCTATTTTCCCTTTTCTTTTACTCTCAAAACCATGAATGAGAGAGCTATATAACTTCTAGTTCATCATAGGATGAAGAAAAAACAAAGGAAATATATAGCTTGATGATCAATTAAAAGTGCTTCCTTTCTTCTTTTTTTGCATCTTCTTTCCTTTTAAAGCAAAAAAAAATATATATATGTTCATGTATATATCAAAAATGTGTTTATTTGCCTCTTCCTTGTCTTCTTGGTGATCTTTATAAGAATAAATACAAAAATATCGAAATTTAACATTTTTCTTCTTTTCTTTCCTTTTTTTCTACCTCCTCTTTCTTTTTATTCTTCTCCTTTCTTTTGTTCTTCTTTTCTTTATTTTATGTTGCAAAGAAAAATAGCAAAACACATAATCACACAAATATATAAATAATATGTATATTAAAAGTGGCATTTTCATATTATAAGAAATATAGAAGGAAGAGAAATTAAAAGTTGATGTTTAGCTACATCCTTTGAATATCAATTTCTTATATAATTCTTTTAACATAAAAATCAAATTAAAAGTGCATAACAAAATGAAAAAGGGAATTTAAATTAAATGACATTGTGGGGATTGTTGTTTAACTACATCTCCCTAATTATGCCATTTTGAACTTTTTAAAGGACTTCAATGCATAAAAGAGGAATAAAATGAGTAATATGTGAAGGATTGATGTTTTACTACATCTCTTTCCATATTATGAATTTTAGCACTTTTCAAAGGACCTAGATGCATAATTACTAAAAGGAGAGGGCAAATGAGAAGAGGGAAACTTCAATCCCCATGATATGATGCTCAAAGATCCTTTTATATGAATATGCAAATGATCAAGGACCTATATGCATAATTTTCATAATTGCTAGCAAATGACATATGTGATGCTAGTATCCCTTTGATCTTTTTGCAATTTTTCACACATAGCCTTTTAAGACAAAAAAAAAAATCCTGATCAATAAACCCCATACTAACATAGTATAAGCACAGAAAATACCCAAATGATCTGCTGGTACAGATCAGTCAATGCTGGTTGATCTGAAAGTCAAATAAAAAATCTGTTTGAATGGGAAGATAGAGGATAAAAAAACAATCAATTTAGACTCAAATTTTGCATCTTTCTGATTTTTCTACTATTTTCTAGCCATTTTCAAAGTTGGATGTCAGAAAATGAGAAAACTGCAACATGCACATTTGCATTTACACCCCTCTGTCCATTTCTCCTCTTAAAAATAGAAATAAAAAGCATAAAAATTCCAAAATTTTATGTACCCATTCTTGATATATCATGTTACAAGAATAACATAAGAAAACATACATGTTATTCATGAAATTCATGAGAAATTCATGTTTCTTTCTCAAACCCGAAACCCAATAACAAGTTCATACCCGAATTCAATGCCATGCCCAAAATTAAATCCCTTTCAACCTTGATACCTTCCAGACATGCTCAAGACTACAACACATCAATCCCAAATACATTTCCCAAGCCAAGGATTTGTGTACCAATGCCAAACCGGTACCAAACCGAGAAACTAATGCTAGAAGGTCTCTCAAATCTTAATAGAATGAGAAATTGATCTCATATGAAGCTTTCTCATACTCAAACAATGCCAAAGAGATGAGTAATTGAAGAAAAACACAAGATAATCGATGAAATCGGATCACAACTCCACCGGTACCGAAACCTGGAGCTAGCCGTGTACCACCTCTCTCCGACGATCAATCACCGCTGACAATGCGACCAATGAACTCATAAGACCGAGGCGACCTCAATGGCATCGCTCCCCGACCTTGCCGTGATCGAAAACCCCGTCGGGGTGGCTAGCGGGTTAAACCCTCGGGTTCTATATCCGATTCAAACCAAGCTCGCACGATCTTTGAAGCAGCTGTGACCATAAGATCAAGGCGCCAAAACAAATTTTCAAACCAATATCCAAATCTCAATGGAATATTCAATCGGATGGTCAAAGCTTCACTCTAATCCGCTGTTGCTAGGGACCCACTTGTCGGATTAAAATGGCAACCCCCCCCTCTGTGCGAATCTCAAAGCTTTAATGCATATCTTAAGCCTATGACCTGAATCTGCACAAATCGCAAAGCCTAATTCAAATCTAAAGCCTCCAGCACATATCTTAAAGGCCCAAACACCAATCTCAAAGCCTAACTTGTAATCTCAAAGCCCAGAAATGATAAAAGAAGGATTTTTCACAAGAAGGCCCCTCCGACAAAACTTCTTCACAAAATAGTCCCTGATTATTTGCAAATAAGCCCCTGGCTGCCTAAAATCTCTTCAATTGAGCCCCTGGAAGCCCAATTTTCACTTCCAACCTTGCTAAAAGCCCAAACCACAAATCTCAGTCCTTCCATCTTTACAAATAGGTCCCTGGAAAACTTTAAATCTCACAAATAAGTCCTTTTCAGCCCTTATTGGCCATAACTTCTTCATTTCAAATCCAAATCAACTCAAACCAATTCCAAATGAACCCAAATCAAACCCTTCATGTTTCTAAATTAAGATCAAGCATAATTAGACATCACATAACATGTTAAAAGACCAAAATGCCTTTTTCTCCACTTTTCTTCATGTTTAAAACATTTCCTCTTAAATAAAATATAAATAAAGCACAAGTATATTTCTAAAATAAATAAAAAGAGTATAGTATATATATTTTAATAATATTCATTGCATCCCATGTATACATATTAAGTAAATATCCAAAACGAGAAAAGCCAAACGGAAATAGGAAAACTAAATACATAAGTTCTCCCCTTTTAGCCCCCTTGTTCAATTCACAACACATAGGCTCTAAATCCTGGAATGAACGAGGTGTTCAGTATGGCTTGGAAGGGTCATCTGATGTAATTAACAGCGGGGGCTTGCGCCCGCTGGGAGTTAAACGTCCCCACAATCATTAAACTCTCTCGATGGACTGATTATGAAGAGTAGGTCTGTCGAGGGTGAACCAAAAGGAATAGCAGAAAGAAAGAAATGCATGTTTCAAGTTCGATGTTCCTTAAAACAATCAAGAGCATTGAACCATGAGACATTTGTATGCATATGCACACACCTTCCATACCAACAGCTGTGCAACTTTCTGCGCCCTACAGGACCGTATCAATTGATACAGACCATATTCAATGAGCAGAAATAACCAACTCTCTAATTCTAGCTCTCCAAAAAAGAAATTCGAATTACAACTGAATTTAACCTCCCATTATGATCACTTCCTGCACCTTCATCACATATTTTCACTGCCATATAAGCCTTTCATCCACTTCCCTTTTTCCTGCACCATTTCATAGAATTTTCAGATAAAAATTCGAACCCTGTTCACAGAAATCCTCCAAGTCAGGCCCGTATTAGCCCCGTATCAAGGTAATATGGCCCGTAACAGAGCCCGAAAACCCGAGAAAAATGGCGCACAACAGCCCTCGACCCTCCAACTCACAATCCGACGATGAAAACACCTTCGTGACAGCCATGGAAATAAAATTCCGCGACCAACAAGAATTCGACTGTGCTCAAACCATGCTTGATCGCACCATCGCGAACAATAAGGCGATGTGTATTAACACAATGAAAGTCCTTGGCTGCTATGATTATGTACGTGTGTCCCTTAATAATATCAATTTATGGGATTTGGCGGACCGCCTGCGAGCCACAAGAGTCTATGAGAGGCCCTCCATCGAATTTCTATCAACACTACAATGGGATGGCGACATGATCAAATACTGATTATTCAACCGCCCCTTTGCCGTAACAATAGAGGAATTTTGCAAGGCGCTGTCCATTCCCACCAATGGCGAAACCGAATTAGGCACAAGGGAGAAACGCATGAAGTAATGGGAAATGATCGCAATAGATGAGCGCAAAATATACCGCAAAGACTCATGCCTCATCTCATCGATCGAACTAAGGTATATTCATATTATTTTGACTAATTATGTTTTTCCCACAGGAGAAGACACAACGGAGGTTAAAGAGAGGGACATTTACCTTATGCGATGCATGAGGAGTCACAAGCATCAACCGCATCTTGGATACCACATCCTACACCACCTCAAATAGGTGGCCGCCGACAAAAAGAATAATCACGTGGTTTCCGTTGGTTGTTAACCAACCCTTCTTGCACACCACCACAACATAAAAATCACCGGCGTAAATGAAGTATTCGGAGCCAACCGCCTTAACATGAACTACCTAGTAAACAACGATCACGTGCAAGCGGTATTCAATGCACACACAGGAGACATCAAGTACACGTTGAAAATAGGCGAGGGAATGACCCTTCAATCGGGACGGATAAGG